>JARQTG010000346.1:1009643-1362268 GCA_030142615.1 Syrista parreyssii
TGAACCGATGAAATTGTTAAGTGTATTGTAAGTGTTTCGTGTACCTTTGGTTCTTCAGGTTTACCAAGTGTTGTTTTGGGTTTAGGAGCAGGTTCCTCTTTCTAAAATTTGTAAGTACAAATTTTGTAACATGTTCAATGAACCGATGAAATTGTTAAGTGTATTGTAAGTGTTTCGTGTACCTTTGGTTCTTCAGGTTTACCAAGTGTTGTTTTAGGTTTAGGAGCAGGTTCCTCTTTCTAAAATAACGATAAAAAATGAGGATGGATATAAAAAAAAATATCCCGTTTAAAAATAAAAATTCCTAATTAATTACAGTGCTAGTTTGCCGTTATTACAAAATTTCTATCCAAAAAATAAAAACAGTAATTTGTATGTCAAGGCAATTGTGTTTTCTGTATCTTAACATCTTGGGATTTATCCACAAAAGCTTTAAGTTTTATACCAAGTAGCTCGTTCCAAAACGTTACGCTTATTATTCACAAAAACTCTATCACTGTCATCAGTTACAAAAATAGAACTGCCATTGGCAAAAGTCTAACATAAATAATGTTCAAAAAACATTTACTCACCGCATAAACGAAAAAAATAATGAATATAAAACACAAACCTTTCCAACGGCAGTCTTCTTTTGCACGATGGATGATCGACGGCTTTCTGTCTTCACCTCTTCATCCACCTAAACAATTTATTTAAATAAGAAATTTTCAATGAGTCAACATCTTAAATTAGACAAAACAATCATAACATTGATATATTTGAATGCCAAAGTATGATTCACGTGTTTCTTAAAACAAATGTCTTGTCTGTAATTGGCTTGTGTGTTTATGTAGTACCTGGTGTACAGAGGTGCGACGCTCTGGTGATTTTGTACCGTCTTGTGTGATCTGTGTGTATATGGAAAGTATAACGAGGTTTTAGCATTTTGTATTTTGGATTGATTTTTCTATATAAAAAAAAAGTACCTGTTCCTCTGTAGTGATAAGAGAGCTGCGACGACTTTCGGTTCTCAGCTCCTCGACCTGCACATTAGTTAATAAATACAGTATACGTCGCATAATATGGAAATTTATTTTTAGTAATGTAAAAAGAATTTTTTTATTCAACTCACTCTAGTGACAGATTGTTTGCGGTTAGCTATCGTCTTTTCTGGCTTAGGTGTGGTCTCGCGAGAAGCCTGTAAATAAGAACAGGTTGAATAAGTTTGAAATCTATTTGTGGAGAATTTTTATCTCTTGAAAGAAATAAAAATACAGCATTACTCTTGTAAAATAAGAACAATTTTTACCTCCTTTGACTCAGGCTCCTTCTTCTTGACGATCTTCTTCGTCTGATACAACAAACGTTATTATGTGCAACATTCAAATAGAAATATATGAAATCATTGAATTGATTGGAAAATTAGACACACTTATGGATACCAAGTTATTTACCTTTTCAGGTTCATTCTTTTCCTCCTCCTTCTTCTCTACCTTCTTCTGCAAATAAAATATATTGTTAAATGTTGTTATTAAGCAGAATGTAGAATATTTCGAAAATCTTACCTTGATAGATTTCCTCTCTTCCTCTATCTTCTCGACATTGTTAACTTCTTCCTTCTGTGTATGTCCACAAATATTTCATCAGTGGTAATATAAATATTTGTAATAAAAAAAAGCGGAAAGAAATTACATTGAGAGCAAGAAGTCACACAACCAAATATGAACAACATGAACCATGCAGCTTATGCCTTATAGGATGAATAGACAAATAATAATTGGAAAACGTATAATACAAACATTTAAAGGGCTGAACATTTCATACAAATTTTCAGGCAAATTGGAACCCAGCTTCTGCAGTGATAGAACAAGTAAGTTTGGAATGTTTGTGAAGAATTTTTCAGGCTACCTTCGTAACGGAAAATGTAAATTGACGTTTGAATGAGACGACATAGAAGCGAATGAAAACAAGCTAAAGATAAAAAGCAGAAGGAAACGAGAAGAGCATGGATAAGCTGAAAAATAAATTGGCACGTTAAGACGTTCCGCAGTAAGGAAATAAGATGAAAGCAAAATAAACATATCCTAATTAAATCATACGAGTTCATGTTAAATAAATTAAGCATCTCCAAAAGACACGCAGCAAAATTCTACTTCTCAATTCCGCTCAAAGCGTTCAGAAGCTTTCATATTATGATTATAGAATAAAGGCTAAGCGATTTGTAAATTATACGAATCTTTTTTGTTTAATTATCATAATATATTAATGAAAAGATTCATAGAATAAAAAAAGAAGCGTGAAGCGTCCTTTGGAAATTTTATCAAATACTTTACCCAATAACCTTGTTCGATAGCTTTCACTCACCTTTGGCTCTGGTTTCTGAAAGAAAATAAAATATGAAATTAATCAACTGCACAAAACTATATATAAATTATATGTCAAGATTTACAAACGCACTTTAACCATATGAATGAAAAACTTTCGTAAAACAGAAATTGATATACATTGATTTGGTAAGCATGAGTAAATATAAATTCTTTTGAAATCATAAAATCTTCATCATAAATCTTACTATAGGCATTCTCAAAATGTCTGTTGTTTAAAAATAGACATGAAAAGAAGCAGCACCATTAAATTCTCTTTGTCGATACAGAAGCTACTTTAAAAATTCTTTGCAATGATATATCGCATGAAACATATTAAGAAATCATAATTTTTCTGTGAAAGATCATAACCATCGATCAAAACAAATAACACAGTCAGCAGTATACAACGATAATAGATTGTACACAAAGTTCAAGTGAATTAAACACAAAGGCGAAGAAAAATAATCCTAAAGTTCATATCAGCAGCAACATTTAAATTTTCACGTCGAGGTCAAAGGTCAAGGAATGAGTGTAAGTGTTCTGTGTGACTCAATGTGATTCTTCAAACTTAAAAAATTTCGAAAAAGAAACTTGGTGTGTGTGCGTGTGTTACCTTCAAAACTGGTTTGTCGATACCGTTTGCTCGCGAATCCGGTATATCCTTAAAAATAGAAATACGAGAAGGTCACGATTGTGTATAATGTGCGCTTCCATTGGACAGACAAGAAAAATAAGATGAAAAAAGCAAAATTAAGCTGACTTCGAACGAAGCTTTGAGTTTGTACGTGTCGCCGTCGTCGCCAGAAGCTCGCGAGGTGTAGGCCAAAAAAAAAACTCAAAATTACCTAAGCTCTGGCGAGGACAGGCAAACGGAAAAAAAAAACAAGGTAAAAATGTTGAGACAAAAAATCTTTCGCAACTCGAGCGAGCAAAAAACAAGAACAAAAAAATACGTGGAGCTGCGTGTTGCCTGTGTGTACCTCGACCTGGGAAATGGGTTCTGATTCTGGTTCTTCAACGATAGGTTCTGCGATGCTGGACTCTACTACACTCACCGGTTCCTCGTCCTCCTCGTCGCTCAGAATCTGAGTGATAAGACGAGAAATTTTGTCAAAGCTATCTTTAACTCGACATCAATAACGAATCGATAAATCTCCATTTCTTGAAATGCAAACCATCTTGTTAGATGTTTATTAGTTACTTCATGCACCGGATAAAACTAATTACAAATGATAATTGGTAGTAGAAGTTGTATGAATAATTAAAAAAGTGGAGACGCGAGTGTGATGAATAATTATTAGTGTTATTGGAAAAGTCAGTGACTACCTTTTCCTCCTTCTTTTCTTCTACCTTCTTCTTCTCTTCTTCGATCTTTTTCTTCTCCTCCACCTTCTTCTTTTCCTCTTTCTCCTCTTCCTCCTTCTTCTTCTCCTCCTTCTTCTGCAATGGGATCACGGGGACATGCGACATTTAACATGGAGGTTGGGTGTCGATAATTTCATAGGTCCAATACAGTTTAGGGGGTAACATTTGGAGAAACGAAATTGGGTATTAATAACAATGGCAGAAACATTTGAACAAACGTGTTCTCTTTGGGGTAAAAAAGAATTGCTGGATAATACAAAAGGGCAATCAATTTGTAAGTCAATATTATTTGAAGAATAGTAATGAACTTTGAAAATGATTATACACGACATGACGATTTTCGGAAATATAGTTGACCATTTAATACATTGTACAAGAATTACCTTAATAATGAGCTCGGCCGAAGATTCATCTTTGCCGAACTCGTTGCTGACGACGACCTTATAAGATCCAACAAACTCCTTTGTCACAGACGTGATGCTTAGCCTCATATCTGTTCCATTGAAGGTTATCTTCACATCCTTGGAGGACTTAATCACCGTCGAGTTTCTACAATATAAAGATAACGTTGGCATTGAATGAATATCCAACACATTTTTTTCAAACAGCTTTTAATTAATTTTTTGATCATTTATCAACACTTACTTGTACCATGTTACGGTGACCTTCCTATCCTGTTGAGAAAGGCTGGCCATAAACTCGACGGATTTGCCTTCCTCCACGGTCTAAAAATGACAAATTGTTATATGAGATTTCGAAAAATTCAAAAATATGGAGAAAAAATTGTATAAATATATAAAGGAAAAATACTGACGATCGACTTAAGACCGGAAGCGAATTTAGGCTTGTCGCCCCCATCGTCCGGTATCTCAGTGATCTCCACCACTTGAGAGGTAGCTTCTCCTTTCTCGTTCCTTGCCACCAGCTTATATTGACCCTTATCGGCAACCGATACTTGCTCGATCTCCAGCTTCACCGCAAATTCACCCTACGAATAAATTTTCCCTTATGATTGTTTCCGTTTTGTTACCCATGTTACTCCTTAAAATTATATTAATTAATTTCTTGCACCACCGACCTCCTTGATCTTCTCGACGTGAACTGTGTGTCGACTGTCCTCTTTAACAGCCCTGGTTTCCTTATACCAGGTACAGTCTGGTGCGAACTTAGAGAGCACGTGGCACTCTACGATAACAGTCTTCTTCTTGACGACCTTGATGACTTTAGGTTTCTCCTTGATGACAGGTACAACTGAAAACCAAGAATACCTCATTGTGAATACAGTCATCCTTATGAGGACTCAATAAAAAGCAGAAATTAAATATAAATTGATACTGACTTTCAACATTGAGAGTAAGATTAGCGTTGAGCTCTCCCAAGTTATTCTTGATGTTGCACTTATAGAGACCAGAATCTTCTGCTCCCGGGTCGCTCAAAGTCAACTTGATGTAATAAATATCCTCCTTCTCCTTGGTGATGCTGATGGAGATCCTTGACGACTCCTTAACGACCTGACCTCCACGAGTCCAAACAATATCGGGCTTGGGTGCAGCTTTTACCCTGCAATCCATGATGACGAGCTTGCCCTGGTTCTCGGACTGAATTCGTGGTTTATCCACGAACGTGGGTCCATCTCCTTCGGGCTCGGGTTCGGCCTCGATGTTGAGGTTCAAGTTGGCGTTGCTTTCGCCATATTCGTTTTTCACGTGACACCTGTACGTGCCACCGTCGGGACCTGATGGATCCTAGAAAATAGATGACATCAATTAGTATCATCATACACAGACAAAATTATCATTTTGTACAATTCTTATCAATTTCATCTCACTGACCTTAATTTCAAGGATAAGTTCGTATACGTCCTCTTCAATGTCGTTCGTCTTGATAGTAATCTTCGAGGACTCCTTGACGACCGTGGTACCACGGAACCATGTGACGTCGGGCTTTGGCTTGGCCTTGCACTTGCACTTCATTGTAATCAAAGTGCCACTATCGTTTGGTATTATACGCGGCTTCTCGATGAAAGATGGTGCGAATCCTGCGCCGTCATCTGCACCTTGGAACGATCCATAATTAGTCACCGATTCACAAGAATAATAAAGAATTTTGAAAATTGAATGAAACCGATAATTCTTGAAATTATAAAAAATTTGTGTTACCGGCGGTGTTAGGCGTTACAACGAACACAGAAGCGAAGACAAAGACTTCACGTATCTTGTTAGAGACCTCTTGGGGTCCACTTACCGTATCAAAAAAAAAAAACCCTAAAAATTCTCGCGAATCCCAATATATCGACCCTAAACCGTCCGCGAATCGCGATATTGATTCATAAAAAAATATAAGATTAAGGAAGAATTATAAAAAGAGCAAGAAGAATATAAAGATTAAATAAGAAATAAGTCTCCTTCTGAGCTAAAGATGCTGATGCTCTCGGTGCCGACTTGCCTTGGAAGTTGAGAGCGATGTTAGCGTTACTCTCGCCGTAGCTGTTAAATGCGTTGCACCGATAATTCCCACCGTCCGCCTTGGTAGGATTTGAGATCTCCAGAGAGAGTAGATAGGTATCCTTTCCGGTAGACTTGCGTGACATCTTAACACGTGGACTATCTGCGATAGCCTTGTTTCCCTGGTACCACGTGATATCTGGTACTGGATGAGCCTCCAGGATGCACTCCATAATAAGGATGTCACCCTCCTGACGTATAGTTGGTTTCTTCGGGAAACGCGGTGGCTTTCCGTCTGGTATTCTATCGGGAAGTAAGACTCTGTCGTGAGGAAGACCAGGGAGACGTCATCGACGTCACAACTTCCCTTCGCTAGACCCCGACCGCATTCACCAGGTACACCGCATTCACATCCTGACGAGAGTATGGATCCTAAGGATATTTTCACAATAGAAAATAATCCATGAACGTTGGATCGGGTAATGCGGTCGGCGTGTAGTGAAGGACGTCGGGCGTAACTTCTATTCCTGCGTACTTTGGCTTGTCGCCACCCTCGAAGTTCAGATTAATCGTCGCGACGCCCTGGCCATGTTTGTTCTTTGCCGCTGCTTTGTACTCGCCTCCATCTGCCTTCGCCACGTTCGTGATCTGTAGCCTGGCCAGGTAATAGAGCTTCTGGTCCTGTTCCAGGGACGTGGTGAAACGGCCTCCCTCCTTCACCTCGTTATTCCCATGAAACCTGTCCGAGATCGGTTACTCTCTCTTTCTCAACTAGCATCTCTTCGAGATGAATAAAGTGGATACGAAGAATACGCGACCGATGCCTTCAAGGCATCTTCTCTAATTTTCATTATCGAAACGGTACCTGGGCAACGACTCTTACCATTTTACGGTGGGCTTGGGATCCCCAACCAAACGGCACTCGAACGTGATCGTGTTCCCGTCGTCAGACTGCCTGATGACAGGCCTCTCGGTGAAGGTCGGTTTGATACCATCCTCGGGCACTGGAGCCTCGTCGCCTATATTCACATAAACACCCTCAATTCCCATCCCGAACTAACCTCAGGAATCATCATCACCACCGCCATCCAAACCACGTCACAGCGTCCAATTCTCTCTGTGATCCTGACGTCATCCTAACCCAACCGATATCTACCGCTTAACATCGCCCTGGCTATTCAACTGACATCCTTAGGTTGCTGACATCCGTTCATCACACTCTGTGATGTACCTGTTATGCATCTATATATCGTTCACGCTCTAACTGACCCACCCAAAACCCCAACGATTCGTATCTGAGTTAGACGTGAAAACGGAACACCGCACAATAATGCACAAGCGTTCTGCTATTCTATTGCTGTACGCAAAGGCATGTGTGTCCTATGTGTATTATTGTGAAACATACAATATTATGGATGCCTTACTGGAATTGTCAGGTTTCTTTCACTGTGGTTCGTCAACCATTTAAAATGTAGATTGGATTATCGCTGGTTCAATATTTCAGTGAGTCGTCATTGTTTGTGAGTATACAAATATTTATGTGCATGTGTGTGCGTATCCACGGACGACATTAAAAACTCTTAAACCCTTTTTTAAACGTAACACACTACAAACAGTTTTGAGTAACAGTGAGAAAAAAAAGTCATTGCAGCAACCTAATGAAGCGTGTCAGCGTCAGGCCAACTTGCGATTGCTCTTTATGCACCAATTCCACGGCCCGATCAATACATTCAAGGTGTCTCTAACGATCTTAATTAATCGATATAATTGCCCGAGTATTTGAATTCAATATTGTACATACATCGTGGGTGTCGCTTTAGATTGGTGCATGGAAAGCAACGAAATTAATACGTCATTTAAGCAGCAGTACTCGGTTATTCTTTTCTTCCACATATCTAACGATTATCGTCGAGCTTCTTTTTAAATAAAATTTAATCGATCGGGCTGTATATCGTGACTCGAATTACACGAGGGAACTTCTGACCGCATCTTCGTGACATTTGACCTGCGTTAGCCCCGGCGTAGACGGAGGCGGAGGTGAAGGTTAAGGTCGACGATTCGATATACATCCCGAATTACAGAGAAATTTTCATCTCGAATTTTCAGAAAAGACTTCAATCTTCCCTCCTACTTTTTCTACGTTTCTCTCACTGTCCTTGTCAATCCTCTCATTTCTTGTTTCATTTTACGGCTTTTAATCCCAATCAACCGGACGTGACACTTACTGTCAAAATTCAGGGAAATCGTCGCGTTCGACTCGCCCAGCTCGTTCTTCGCGGTGACTTTGTATTTTCCAGCATCCTCAACAGTCACGTTTTTGATCTCCAACGTCGCGAAGTACGAATGACCGTCTTTGTCCACGGTCAGCTGAAAATATAAAACGACTATTAATTACGATCAGTGCCACGACGCTCGCAACGTTTCTTTCAATTATATCAATTTCAAATACCTTATGCCTCGACGAATCTTTCACGAGATTCCCATTGTGAAACCACGACACTTTCGGCGTGGGGTCAGCGGTAATACGACATTCGAAAAGTAATCTCTTCCCATCGTCCTCTTGCCTTATCGCGGGCTTCTTTGCAAAAGTCGGTGCAATACCGTCGATTTGTCTGTCAAATAAAGCACAATTATTTATTACAACATTCCTGGCATCAATATTCGCAACTACAGACCATACGGTCATGCGTTATTATAAGTGTAGGTGGATTCGGTCTTTCCTGTTATCCATATACAAGATACAAAGAATTTCTAACAGTCTTACGGAAACGCGTATAAATTTTTATATATATTGCTGCAATCTGTATGTACAAATCTGTATATATTTCGAGGACGAAATTGAACCTGATTCCTATACGAAAAATATTAGTAACAAACAATATAAAGACACTTTCTCATAGACTATTGGGATGTTCAAGCATTATTGAGATTTAGCTGCAGCGAAATGATTTCAGGTTGGCAAAGACTTCCTCGGCGCGACTGCTTCCAAAATCGAGAACGTCAGCGGCGTCGGACGAGCACGTTGCGCTAAGTTTAGAGAAGTAGGCTGCAGCTGTTGTGTTGCCTACTAGCACCTTCTCCTGATTGGCTAATCTCACGTCTACGCGTAGCCATCAATTTTTTTTCATCTCTTGTCCATGACATTTTTCATAATTTTATATATATATATATATATACACATAATCTAACAAATTATGCAATAAGGTGCTTTCTGTTATATATATATATATATATACATATATTATATGGTTTATCCTAAGATTAAACAATTCTCAGAATTGAGTTTGAGTAGCATGGAATCTGGAGCAGCAAAACAAGATAACCAAAAAGAACCAATTTATTTTCGACGACCCTGACTACGCTTGCTGTTCCATATTATAAGATTTGTGCGAATCAAGTAATTTGGGTGTTTAATGAAATTTTCAAATTCTAACCTCGACAAGACGCCTGGGCGTCGCGGGGTCGTCGACGCTCAAGCAGGTAGGTCGGTATTTCTAAGAGTAAAGAAAACTACACGAGCTTAGAAGTTTCTTATCGGACGTAATGGCTCTGTGGTATCCAAAAATAACGAGGATTCCGTATAGACTATTTCTGGCTGTGTATAATTGACGCGTGCCTAAACATCAAACGCCGAATCCACCTCGTGACTTAACAACGAAGGTTTTAAACTTTTTAGCGGTATTAAACATAAAAACAGAAAAATGCGTGTTAGACGGAGAATCCACAAGAATACAAAAGAAAAGAAGGTACAAGTTAAATAGATAGAGAATCGTTAGAGCGACACGGCAGATAAAAACATCACTCGGCGTGCAAATATTAGATGAGATGCAAACGCGCTGATATTTTTACAAGGATTAAGGTGAATTATTGTGTTTAAGCTTTGAAGAAAACTGAAAAATGTACGATCGGTCCCGAAATTTGATAGAAAGGTAAACGAGAGAAAATTGAAAAGAGAACAATCAAGAGTAACAGGACATCAGAAAAGATACGTATAATAAGTTGACAAAGTATGCCGAAAGGGGACTAATAAATTATCGAATTGATCGAAAGCAAGTGGAAAGTCGTATAATTCGCCGATCGAAGATTCGATCGTCACGGATGAATCGTATTGATGTAAGAAATTATGAAATATATGAAATATTTACATTTAAAAAAGAACATCCAAGCCTATAGGGATTCCCGTGTACATAGGGATTCGATAACATTGAATTAATGACGAGTCACAATAAAAACGAAGACGTAAACAGTATATACATATATACGTATGTACGCGACAACAATGTAAAAGATTCACGAGTAACGAAAGAGCGTCCGCGAACCAGGTGACTCACCGTTCTTTTTCTTGCTCGGCAGCTAAAAACATAAACGTAAAATGGACGATAAAAATAAAGAACAGGATGATGAAAATGAGAGAAAAAAGAAGAAAAACAGTATAGAGGTAAAGTAACGACTACGGCAGGGCGTTAGTATGTGTATATGGAGGAGTGAGAGAGAGAGAGAGAGAGAAATAAGAATAAAAAAAAGCGAGACAACAGTCCCAGTATCGCACGTCGAACTCTAATATCGCATTTCCCATCGAACTTACTTCTCTCTAGGTTCATCCACGGCTGTAAAATAAATGGGGGTTACAAAACAAGACGATCGCGAAATAACATCCTTAACCCTCCAATAAGCATATATCGGATCTTAAAAACTAGACAATTTAAAATTATTGATTTAAAAAAAAAAGTCTACGGATGAGCCAAACTACTGAAACTGAAGAATAAGTTACCGTCTGTTGAAAATACGGTATAAAGTATTTAAAAAAAAAAAAAAATTTACTAGACATGAATGTAATATAAAAGGGAAAAAAAAAAGGATTTTGAATGTGACAAGGATGGAGAAGAAGGGTTCCCGAATTGTAAGGGTTGCTTTGTAAGACTTACGACTGAAATTGAGGTTGATGGACGCGGCGACCTCTCCCATCTTGTTCTTGGCCTTGACCTTGTAAAGGCCAGCGTCTGTCTCGATGACGTCATCGAGCTCGAGCACCACGAGGAACTTGTTCGTTCCTATACTTTGAATTTTGAAGTTTGTCCTGGCATCCTCGTTCAGTTGTGTTTCACCCCGGAACCAGGATATCTCAGGTTTCGGTGAGCTCACCAGCTGACATTCGAAAATCAACCGGTTGCCCTCGTCTTCCTGACGCAGCTGGGGCTTCTGCGTAAAGCTGGGGGCGAAGTCATCGGCGACCCCCATCTTGCAAGGGTGCCTCCTCTTCTACCTACACGATCACACGTCACCTCCTGACACTTTCACTGTTTCTCTTTTTCTTTTAGAATTGATTCAAACCGTCCCACACAAAATCTTTTCTATTATTATTCGAATTTCTATATTAGCTTGAATGATTCCTTTGACATAATTTGAGAACACGTATTAGTATTAATTATAGGACGACCATGTCTGATTTCTTTGATTGACTAATAAATCTGAATTTTTGTATTGATCCAATCGTATCAATTTTGAAATTTCGACATATTACATGACAAAGCATATATCACTTAGTTTGAGTGGAACTTAGTTTGGATATAACGATAACCGTGTAATGATGATTTTCAATTGGTATAATAAAGTAAGAAAGTGTTATAAAAATAACTTAAAAGTCATTCTCTTACCTGTAAAACCTCGTGCCTCTTGTGCGATCGCCTTAGTTCTCGTAATGTCTTCTATTCCACGATATCCTCACTTCTTTAGTTCACAAAGGCACCGCCGAGCGGCACCATTTGAGCCTAACGGCCTTCCCTCGGTCTAACAACGACCTCTCGATCGATTTACCTCAAGTCGGTAAATGTGCACCTCACTCCTTGCTCCCTGTAAATCACCAAGTTCCGCTCACCCCGAAGAAAGACGTTGTGACATACAATCAAACATATTTTACGAGACCCAAGGCCATTGCGTGATGTAAGCCTCTATTATTAATGTGGCTCTTGGCTCGAGAATAGTCCAATGGTTATCTTCGTAATCGGTTATTATGTTTGGCATCTAACCATGGAAACGGCATGTAGGTTTCAAAAGCAAACGGTGTGAGTACCACTTCACCTTTTTTTATTCCTCTAAATCTCAACCGCGCGAAGTACCCTGAATTTCGAAATTGTCATTAAGAAAAATTATGATTTTTGAAAAATGCAATATTTCAAAACGTCCGTTAACCCAGTAGATATACACATATAAGACGTTAAGCAAAATCCTCGGTGCAAGATTCTTGGCGGTTACCGACTTGAAAAACTTGGGTTAGTTTTCAATTTGGCAAAGAAGCGCGTCAATGAAGCGGAAAGATTTCACAAGGGCCAGTTGCCATTTCTACAATGGACACTGAAACCGCGTAAATGTCTGATTTACGTTAAATGGCGTCCAACAGATGTGAAAAGGGGAACGGACGGACCGATGGGCGGATACGTAACGAAGTATTATAACGTCACGGTAAGACTTGGCAAGTAGCCTCATACATTCTCGGAATTGTTTGCACCCCCTAGCTGCTGTTCGCATTCCCCATTTTCATTCCCATTACTGTTATTATTATCACTAGATACCCCAATCTCAATTTCTTTACGTCTGAAGACTCCTTCGAATTTTCTCCTCTCTTCTTCTTCTTATTCTTTTACAATTTCGTCATGCGACATCCGGTGATTAATTATCTTCTCTTCGTTTTCATTACAATTCTCTTCTAGAGAGATTTGTTATCTTCTATTACTTTTCAATCATTTAGTTCTTCTTCTTCGTCTTTTGCTATTTTCTTACTCGATTCTTTCTCGCTGATCCAGAAATACATGTTGAAATATATTATGAATATTAATTAATAATTAAAAACTATACGATAATTATTTAATTGACTAATTAATTGTTAGTTCATACGACGCAATAGCACCGTAATGACCGAAGTATCTATTGTCATTAATGATTATCGCGCATGAGACTCAGCCAATAGGATCAATAAAAGAGGTCGACGCATCGATGTATAGTAACGTTTGGATACATAAAAAAAAAGTAATATGCAATTAAGCTAATTGTAAATAGAAGTTACGACAGTGTCATCCTCGCTGACTGTCCGATCTGATAAAGTCGTTGGCAGTCACCTAAATCAGAGTCCGTGTGTCCTGAGAACGTGTTAGGAACTGAAAATAGCCAGTGACTATTTTCAGATTGTATTTTTATGAATGGGAAAAGTGATCTTTGATCCGTGGAGTCGATGCGAATTATATATGGATAATAAAAATGAATTGTAGTAAAATTATTAATTTTAACGAGGTTTCTATTTGCAGTTTCTTTTTCAACGTGCTGTTACCAGGACGTAGCAAATTGTCGTGCAATGAATCCTAAAGTTACTGTCGGATAGAACAACTGTAAAACTGATGTTACCGTTCATCCTGTCGTTCGCAACGTCGTTTAAACGATGTTAAAGCTGTCACTAGGGCAACTTTGGCAGAGTCAAGGTATCGTTCTACGTCTGCTGTTTCAGTCGAAGGGAGAATTTCGAAAGGAGAACCATTAAGCAATTTAGTACGTGCCACGATGACTCAGGAGGTCACGGGTATAATATCTATGTGGTATAGTCGACGAGAAGTTTGGATACCGACAGAGGAGTCATTTGATGGCAGCATCGATACAACAGAGAATGGATGGTAAATTACCAAACATTTTCTAATGTGCTATTTGGCCTAGAAGTTATAATTACTGACTGCTATGCATTTATGTATATACTTTGCGCTATCTACCTTTCCGTCGGATATCTATTTCTGTGCAGTGACTCAAAGACGTTTGAGATGCAATTTTGGGCTGTTGGTGCATCCTCCACGTCATCTGGCATTTCTCTCATGCTTTTATAGACAGTTAACCGTGCAACGGGCGCGTGGTTTCTTAGCACTGTTTTCGAATACGTTTCTAATAAGCAGAGTGATTGAAAATAATACATATAACTGATTGCTTACAAAATTTTCTATCGCATAAATATCGTGTCAGCTTTCAGAAGTTAGAAGAAATTATTAACGGGGAGATTTGAAAAAAAGCCTAGGATGGTAGGATACATAACGCGTTATCGAAGGACTAATTACAAGTGAAATACTCGTTATTTAGTCTTCCTTAATATCCGACATAGAGCAACGAGAACCTAGCAATAAGAAAATCAATGCACCATGTGAAAATGAGGTTATGTCAGTACGATACAAAATAAATGTTATCTTAGCTATGACGAAGAACGAATGAGATGAGAAATAATATTGTACCCGGTCGTTGAAGAAAATATCAGTTTTATTTGCTGTGATTTTGAAAACCGCGTAGGGAACAATCCCAGGTCTGACATACTGTCTTTATAGAATCAGCTTTTTTTAGGAGGTTTATTTCTCCATTTTTATGACTTTTATTCAAGTTTGATTCAGAGAAGTAACAGTACTGAGTAACCGACTGATATGTGCGGGGGACTAGACGCGTTCTCACCGAATTCGTAAATCTCATGGAACTCACGGTATGCGGATATTTTTACATCGGGGTAGGTTTCTTCGGGTGTTGTCGTGGTGGGGAGTACGGACTCCCACGCGGAACACGCAACATCCTCGGAACGAAGGAACGATAGAACGACGGAACTGACGCTATATGAAAACCAACGGACCGACCGCCGACCGACGGCTCTCCTCACGTTACGTCCTCTAAAAATAATCGGACACCGAGCCTAGATACCTAGATAGTAGTCTACGAATAGTTTACCAGTCCACTTCGTCGACGACCGAGCTCACAGGGATTAGTCAGCAATAACGTCAGGACTCAACGACGCGTTTACGAATGAAACATTCGTTGGAGATTCGTCAAGAATTGTTATTAGATAAGACGACAATAAAGTTGATAAATTTTTCGAAACTGTCATTGTACGAGTAACAATAAAAATGATGTAAAGGGAGCAACCTTGCGATCGTCATTTGTAAATTTCATTAATAAAGGAAACTGTGTGATTTGAATTACTTTTCTTTAACGGGAATGTGAAGAGAGCGCATGCGTAATTATTTTCAAAAGGATTCCGCAGTGCCACTTTCCATCGCCATTTTGAATGACGTTTTACGACTCGCTTCTTTTACCATTCTTGTCGTCCCGTCCACCTCCCGACACCGAACGGCTGTTTACAAACGTCGACTATCCTCGTTCACTTGCACTTGCTTTTTTAAATGATTTTAACCCGTTTAAACACTTCCTCTTCCTCCGCTCGTATTCGGCAGACTATTACGTAAGAGGTAATTCAACTGGAAATCAAGCTTTCAAAGGGTTCAAATTACGTTGGGGACAACTGTCGCGAGTATTAATTATCCTGGCTCACAGTCGATCATTGACACGGATGTATATATTGGGTTACACACGAATTCCCTGTCACTAATTAGACTGATATCGTCGATCTCCAATTGATCTTCTCTGGATAGAAAAAAATCATCGGATCGATCTTGAAATCTTCGTAGTACGTTTTTACATCTACGTTTTACCGGTTACAAGAGCAAGAGTTCTAAAGGAAATAAGCGATACTCTGTTTCGTTGACTTTCTCCTCTTGCTGACTTCTCGATTTCTTCTTTTAAGATATAAATGGAGTCTAGAATCTTCGATATCCAAGAGGACCATGGAGAACGACGTTACTGCGTATCCTTGAAAATCCTTAAACAGCTCAAGTTCACGCTGGCCGACACAGGATTTCGAATATCCAAGTCAAAAGATGTCGAATCCTGTCGAATCAAGCCAATTCGATCCGATAAAATTTTCGTCGCACACGCGGACACGCAACACTGCAGCTTCTCACTGAAGAATCCTCGGTACATTCCATGGATCACAGAAGACGAAGAAGAAGAAGCAGCAGCGCAAGAAGAAGAAGAATTAGAAGATTTGAAGAGGAGATTCACCGATTCGAAGGAGTAATCAATCAGACATCTCGTCCGACTTACTTGGAGAGCTTTCGAAAGCGCGTTCGCGAAACTGAAAGTGTCGCAGGTTAAGTTGTCGAGGATTTACGTCGGTCGTTCCTCGTGCTTCTATCGCGAATCTTGTCGTCGACCTCAATACCCGTGCAGCCCGACGTCGTAGTCGTGGTCGTCGTCGTTGTAACTCGTGTTTTGTCGGCCGTCCCAATCGCCGGGGCCCCGCGCGCGAACTAAGCGAACTGATTCTCTTCTTGCGTTCGACGCGCCGTTCGCCTCCGCCTCCTCCACCACCGGCAACATCCCGAACCACCCCACCACCATCGCACCAACCACCACCCCCTCCATCGCTAGTCAGCAGTATTTTCCTCCGTTCATTCTCCACCCTCACCACCTTTTTCCCTAGCACTGAGAGGAGGTGCCACTGCCGGATGCGACCACCGGCCCGGGGTCACCTTTTAACCGACAACAATGCGACCTCACTCGCACCCACGTATTCGTGCACTCACTCACCCAACTTCCACTAGGAGAACAGAAGAGGTTAGAATCCGCAAGGATTGAATGTCTCACAGATATGACTCGTTGATGACAATGATGATCTATACCACGGCAAAACGCAAGTATCGCGTAAGCTCTCCCGCATGATTTACAGGTGACGGCTGCTCGCTGAAAATAGAAGGCATTGGGACAATCAACATGTGCGCTATGTTTTTCTTGACGCGCGAAAAATAAACCTGGTCGCCCGTGGAATTTTGACTCGTCCGATTATAGATCCGCCTTGGGATTTCTAATTGCACCTTAAGCCGTAACTAGCCAACAATGCCAACGATCTCGCACCATCGGGTGACCAACCTGACGTCGCTTACTCATCCTCAGATGTCTGTAAATTCTCTGAATTGTCTAAGCCAATTGGCATCCTTTACGCCAGAGGGTGATCGATTGTCTCCCGACGTCTCAATAGACAAAACCAACTGTCTATGCTCTCGAAGATTACTAAACTACAGCATCCAATGACTCCCAAATACCTACGTCCTTTACCTACGAGAAGAGAATAGGAATCAATGCGAGATCTTCCGTTCTACCGTTCCGGGGTTCTCGAGTTCTCGTGTGAGCTTGTAGCGGTGAGTCTTGGATCTGGCAAGCCAAGCACTTTTCTAAATATACGCGATCGCCCCTCACTGGTGAATCTATCTTTACGTATTACAATCTATACCAACCTGGAGGCTCGCTACCTTGCTACTCGATGACTCCGTGGGGAGTCCGACTTTGGGGTTAACCTCTTGCTCCTCTTTAGGTATCTACTCCTACGGACTTATTCTAATCCCGACGGAACAGTCTTGTCATTGATTATTCTTACGACTATTTATCATCCGTATGAGAATAGGAGGATGAATGCGCCAACCTTTTCGTAATGTAAGGACAATTTATATGTCACGTACTCATATATATATGTGTTATACATGCGTATAACAGTATAAAGTTTCTTTAACGTATCAATCAATGCTTATTATTCGATTACTTTATTTCTACTTTATTTACCGAAAATTTTTCTCTTCGAAAGAGACGTCCATCCACTTAGCCACGGATACCGTTAAAGTTCCTTGGGCTATGCTCGGCATATTTTTAGTTCACGTCATTTTTAGCTCGCACGAAAAAATCGCGGGCTTCTGCTTGTAATGTTTTATACGTTTTGCTGGTATGATTCCAGAAATTTCGAAATTTACTACTACCACACATTTTCCTCTTCAAGATACCGATTTTTCGTAGCTCGATACTTTACTTCGTTTTACTACGGCGACACGCGCGCCACCCGCGCGACTATTACGAAGCTTCGCTGCAGCGGTTCGTTCGTAAGTGCTTTATTACGAAGCGAATAATAAAATTACGAAGCAATAATAATAATGCATTGTTTAATTATTTATTTATAAAATATAAAATATGAATAATATTTTAACGTGTTCTTTGATTTATTTTACTATTTTATTTCTGAATTGACCAGATCGTTCGCTAACCAACAAGTCACGTTCTGAAATGATTAATATTTTTCTAATCCACAAAATCCTTTCTTAAATCAATCAATGATTTAAAAAAACAACCATTTTAATATTACTTTAATATTATTTTTCATTTGGTTCTTCTACACCCGTGTGTAGTAAAAGTCGCTTTCTTTATTTCCAGCAATAAATTCATTTCTATTAATTATCAAGAATGTATCTCTTTCCCAATATATCATTTAATTCACTGAGGTATTTATAAACAAATCAGTTCCTTCGCGAATCTGTAAATCCATTCCGAAGCATTTGGATCTTTCATAATAACAGCACTTGGCTTCTAAAACAGCAACGATTTTCCTGGATAAATTAATCCATTTTTAAATCAACCTGTATATGACAGCATTAGTATCCTCACATGTTATACCACAATGTTGTCGACGGCATCGAAATTGGAACGCAACCATCAATTGCTATTGACGATTAGTTGAGTATTTGGGTTAACTTTGGCAAGATGACTGATCGATTACACGTGTCGATGAAGGATCGAGCACGGTCCTTAAACATTTTTCGTTAACATCTTGCGAAACAATAGCTTTTCGATTACTCGCATATCTTAGTGATCGTAACCCCCCTTGAATTTGCCAAAATACTTGTAAGCCATTGAATGGTACATGAAATAGAAAGCGAGTCTAATAATTAATAAAAAAAATAAAAAATTGATAAATAATTCTAAAATTTATTAATCCCTCATTTTAATAATTTTTTATTGTCCGTTGCACAATGTGACCGTTGACTGATTCTCGTTTCATGAAAATCCCCTTTAAAATAGTATTCATCCCTTGCCAAATTTCATTTATATTTATACCATACAGTTTCATAAAGCCAGCACGTGCTTTAAGGAACGCACAAAAAAATGTTCACAAAATTGATGCATCCTGCCCATTCTCTGCAAGAGATCCGTCGGTAAAACAGTTTCTACGACGTACCAACCCAATGGCCTACTTAGCTGGCCGCAATACTTACCCTCAAAAATTGCACCAAGATATCAAAGAGGGAGAAATAAAATTAAGAGAATTTGACATATTAAATAAAAACAATCGAGTTCACCCGTCGTGATAATTTAAGCAATAAAAATTAACGTATCGTTTATAATAGCCTAATAGGTTGCTTGAGAAGGTCAAGATGCAACAATGCCAGTCAACGTACATATTCTTTAATATTATCCATTGCAACAGGTGGTCCTCCCGATGAAGACTCATAAATGGCATAAACAAGCGGACGTGTCGTTAGGCAGCAACTCCCCTGCGGATTAGTTCGCTTAGCTGTTTAGCACATTCTGTTTGAAGGAGTAGAGTAGGCGGGCAAGCTCGAGTATATGGAACAGCGTTTCTAAACTTAACCGTTGGACCGTTCTGGAAATAGATGTTATGAGTGTGAGGACAGGACAAGACACCGGCCTATTATGTTGCCCGGCGAGTAGTGTTGCTTCAAAAAAAAAAGCTAGACAATCCAAGCGCATTAGATTGCGTCATACTGCATAGACTCGAAGATCCATTTTGAATCCATCCATATAAACGTGACTGATTTGGATTTTATTTATAACGATAAATACAATTACGTTTTAGACGTAACAATGACTTTTTACAAATTGCCCATGTCAATTTCTAGTTTCAAAATTCTCTCTGTCAGAATGATCAATGGCAGATGCTATGCGAGTTACCGACGGGTAGATTCGTCCCCGTGGTTTCAGCGAGTCAGTGAAGATATTTGAATTTCGAACAATGCTTCATGTGCATCGACGTGCCTAGGGACATTTTGTGTTGGCAGCAATCAAATTCGATCATAATCAATGTATTATTTGGATTAATGGATTATTTAAAATAAAAATTAAATTTGGTATGTTCCACGAATAAAATCTTATTGCTACAAAATGTTCAAACGTCGATCGAATGTTGTTTACTGTGCTTCGAGTAATTGTTAACGAGTAAATAACAGATGTGAATTTTAACATTAAATTGATAGACTGAAATTTCGTCCCTGACGAACGACCTTGTCTTCGCTCGGACTAGGGTAATCGTAGCGACGTTACCGACGGCACGAAATCGTCCATGAAAATTCAAGCTGATGGACGACGCTTAAGATTCCTAGATACTACGGTGCAATAGTCCTAAGAACTTTTCGAGCTCTCTACGGAAGCTCCTCCCATCGTCCAAATATTTACGAGCGTCGATTCCGCCAGACGTGTTTTCACGTCGAGAAGGAAACAGAAGTAAGTTCGATTCATTGGAAGACGCTCGCAAAATGTCATCCAACGAGTTTTCCTACCTTCGTATGTTTCAAGACATGACTTTATCCTACCGGCATTAAATTTCAGCCATTACTAAGGTGCATTCGTCAATGTCACGAAATAAGGAAAAAAAAAAAAAAATTCGTCTTTCGAATCTCTTTCAGCGAATTTGCCAAGTCCGTTATGCTATTTGGAAACCGGGCCGAAGTCGCGAAGGGTAAGCTGGTATCGAGCTCAAGTATTTGCCAAGTTCGTTACGTAGCATTTAATCCGTGACGCGTCGTCGCGTCTTGAATTTTCGAAACTGCAACGGTTGTTTAACGACTTTGGTCTCGTTGTGAAACCACAAGGTTTATCAGATTCGAATCGGCTTAGGATTCACGAGAAATCCGTATGGCTTTAATACCACGAATGGTACTTTGATCAACTTTACGAACGCATGGAAAACGTAAGTGCAATGGATAATAGTAGTTTACTCTGGAGGCAGAAAACTCTCCGTCAAATTCCGACAAATAAACCATTCGCAAGCAGATGGCTGGCTTTCAAAACTATTCGGGCATTCGGCACAGCCACTCAGACGACTCGAATACCAAGTCTAATAAACGTCTCTTACTGATTGTGAATTGGCCACATAAATTTTCACTAACGAGTCTCAAAGTCAACCAGTCTTCGTAATTTAAAGTTTAAACCAGAGTCGTAATTAACGTAGAGAAATTCGAAAAAGACGATTTTTCATTGTACAATTCAAGTATCATTCCTCTGCATTAAGTGGATTCAGATTGCTCGGTGAAAATTGTGCAAATATTATTATTCATTATTATTGCGTATCAACGCTTCTGTTTTCCCATATTCTACATTGGTTATTTATAACCGAATAAATTATGGTGAAATAAAAATGCTTTTCTTGACTGGCAGACAGGCAATAAAAAAGGCTGTATATTTCTGAAAATAGAAAGAAATGAAAATTATAAAGAACGAGAATCGTTGCACAGTTTCATTTCAGAGTCACAAGTTCTTTGTAAGAGATTGGACGATAATTTATCGTAGTAAAGTATCGTATATCTATGCAATATCATATAGAGTAGGATGAAAACTAGGAGGACAAGCTGTTGATGGTCATGACGGTTACTTGACGCTTCAAACACAATATCAAAGGATAAAATAATCTTCAAGTGATGTCAAAATCTCAACGTAAACATGAAATATAAATCAACGCCCGATTCCAGCCTACCTGACGTCAAGATTACGAATAAAGAAATCTAGCAACCAGAAACGCTAAGTGAAATAGAAATATTCACCGAAGTGATTCATGCACTAGTAAGCTTAACGCTAGGTATAGCCTGATGACAATGGCAAAGAAAATTTTTTATCGGCGATCAAAAAATTACAAGTTTTTAAAAATAAATGACACCCCAAAAATAAGTGAAAAAAAAAAAAAACAAGCCTACGTAACTCAAGTATAGGCAATTTATACGACTCCATTGAATAGAAAAGAAGCTATTTACGCTTTACATAAATAAAGAAGTGCTCGCAGTCAAAGTAACAACGTGAGACTATAGCGAAGTAGAAATATCTGAAAGGAAGTAAGAAAAAAAAAGAAAATTGAAAAAGTAAAAAAAATACGAAAATTTTAAGAAAGATGAATCGTGCCGATACGCCGGGCCATCGGCACAATTCCAGAAAGCAGGCAATCCCCGATAATCTCGAAATAACGAGCATCCCCCTGCCCCCCGTCGCAGCCGACTGGGGCGCCGATATTTTTGGTTGGACGGACGCCGCCGTCGCTGTCGGTGTAGCCGAGGAGGAACGACGAGTGTGAGTGCGAGGGTGCGAGTATCCGTCGAGTAGAGGAGAGAGAGGTAAAGATCATCGTGCAACGCTTAGCGTAGTGAATGCGTAACCTGAGAGCTTCTCGGCCCCCCGACCATATATGTCCGCCTCTCCGTCTCTCTCTTTCTCTGGCTCCCGCTTCCTGTCTCACTCTCTCTCTCCCACCCAACACCACGCCTACGGTAGAAAACTAACAGCGCCCTCTTTCTTTCTATCTCGCACTCGTTCTATCTCCGTTGTACACACTGATGTGTTTCCTAGCACCGCGAAACACTCATCGATGTTAATTTTCTTTTGAAACTGATTACTAGAAGAAAAAAATTCCTGGCCATTCGATTAGCAATCGTCGGCACGGATTTCCCGCCACATGGCCGATTGGCACGTTTCTTTCTGAGGTATTTTTATTGTCAGGAGATGATGCCGACGCGTTCGTTGTTCGGAGGAGTCTGCTGTGAGGGTCCTAGTTGAATTGGTCTCGAGAGCAATGACTCTGTTGCAGGGAAATGTCACCAGGCGGCACCACCAGTTGGAGACTTTTCGAATTTGCCGACTTAACCGATGATTCTATGGTTCGATGTGCTTGTTGAATTTACTATGAATATTTCAATCCAAGCTGGATGATGAGTCCTGGTTTTTATTTTATATTGTTCATTTTAGAGGGTTCATACACGGGGATGGTCAAAGTTTTATTTAATGCTAAAAATAATAGGTATCAAATATGAAGCGAATGTCGTGCTCTAATTAACGGAAACCGATGACTGAATTGCAATCATGAAACTAAAAGAGCCACATTGCGAAAACTAATATAAATCACTTCCGTCGATGGGCCGAACGCCATCCACGGATACAGGAATGCAATTAACTAGGTATAATTGGCCGACATACATTTGTCGCGGATTGACAACGATGTCTTAAATTTGTCCTGCAGAAGGACAAGCTACGAAATCGCTAATTACTTTCACATCACGTCAAATTGCTATTAGCAGAGTCGTTTTCGATTTGGCGGTCTGTTTCATTTGCTTGTAGTTTTCAACTGCCATCGCATACGAGACAGCCAAGTTTATCGTTTTGCCTCACGTAGCCAATTACGAGAATGAAACGATAACTTATTACTACCGAATACTTGGAAACAAGATCTTTGCTTTCGATTCGTCTGTTTCGCATTTGTGAATCTCAAGATGTCTTATCCCGAGCTTAGGGGTCCTTACGTAAACGCCCATAGCAACCAACCCGCCCACGCACGACAGGGATACATTTTCTTCGTATACAAGCGAGTAATTTTGCACCGAGATTCCTCGGTATTTCTGCTTTTCTATTATTTGTGGATTCTAATCTTTCACAAGTGTTGGCAGTCGCTATTGATCTTTCGTATAATTCCATAGCATAGGTCATAAAGCGATTTTTGACTCGAGAAATAAATTGTGAAAGTACATCGTAGCGTGTTATGGTTTTTGATATATTAAATAAAAATTTCTCCTACTGCTATTTCTAAATTCTAATTCATTTCATTCAATTAATTGTTTAGTACTATTATTGCTGAAATACCTTGAAAATCAGTAACGCCCGAGTGAATCATATAAGAGTGAATCGTATAAGATTTTGACACATAATTTCACTCTCAAGCCAATCAAGTAATTTGTATACAAACGATAAAAATACGCATCATGCATGCAAGTATAAATCTCTCATTTATGCCAATAAATGAATTCAGGTACCTGGTGTATAACGCGTAGCGTATGTCAGGCTAATTTATAAATACAAACTTGTGAAAACTCCTCTCGAAGAAGCTCCTTTCTAACAAAATATCAAGTCCTTGTTCTTGCTCCTTGGCGGCCTATGAAAACTTGCAAGCGTATGTACAGTCTCTCACAGTCGTTGACTTACCGCTAGCTTAGAAACGATTCTGCACAGGTTATCGGCGTTGACAAAGTAATAGCTGCTTCGACTCACAGGTGGCAGTATCGTCGATGACGCGTCAATAAGTCAAACTCGCGCGATACCGAACTAACAGAAATGTTTGTTTAGCTTCAGTCAACGTTAATGGCTACGTTTCCATCGAAGTCAAGTTGAGAGATGATATACGTATATTGTATATCCATATATTAGTAAACCGTAGGTATACATTCAATATATTTCAACCCTCATTCGACTCCGGTGGAAACAGCCAATGGCAATCGAAATAATTTATCGATAATACAGTCTGTTATCGAAAACGGTAAAACTATTTCTCGTGCATGCTTATCGATTGATGTACAATAAATGAAAAAGCAGCAAAACTTTTATTATCCAAAAGAATATTTATAACATAACGTAACATGATGACCCAGAACGATAACGACACCACGCAGTACCTCGTATAATTTTTTTCAACAAAAATGACGTGAGAAAATTACTCGAGTCTCAGCTAATAACAATACATGTTTTTTAAATATCCTATTAACAAGAGGACTCGATTACATAGCGGCTTATTAACCGTCAACTAAAAACCTGCATAAACCGAGGCCTCTGGTTGATGTCGAGTTACGAAACTGTCCTCGACTTACTTCCATACCGACAGCGTGCGGTCTGCCTGGGACAAGATGAGAGTACCGTTAAAAAAGATTCTCAGAGGGTATAACACGTCAAAATAATGAAAAATTTTCCCATAGCTTATAGGTACACCAGCGTTTATACATACGTAGATATACATAAGTTTTAATACGATACACTCAAAACTATTTTGTCAAATATAATGCTTAGCTTAGCTTACTTATGTAGTAACATTGGACGTGTGTGTAATAATAACAACAACGTGTGTACTCATTTGGAGACGAATGTGCGTAGCTATAGGTATGTACACTCGGAACGCTCGTTACGACCACAGGAGGGACAGGAAAGAGTCGTATATAAAATAAAATTGTGCCAGATACTCGCGAAGGCCATTCAAGCGTAACTTATAATATGGCCGTTTGCAGCATGGCGTTCACGCCATGGAAGAATTTTCTCTTTCTCTCTCACTCTCTCTTTCTATTTCTTGTCAGTCGTATCAAGCTGTTTGCACAAAAATATCTTCTAATATTTACAGCAAACACTATAAACGTATATCAGCCCGTGGTTGGAGCGCTCGGAAGGCGTTATAACGAGGATAATTTAATCGCAAATCGTTATCGCCTAACTCACCAGGGAGAACAACACCATCACGAAAGAAGAAAAAAGCTTTTCGGCTTTTTAAGTACACCAGATTTCTAATCGTACAACGATATTATATCGTTTCGAATTATAGGCACTTATATCACTACGAATCCCATCCCCTAGTAACATTGGCGATTCGGGGGATTAATTAATTCGTTTAGTATAAAAATTATGACGTCGATATATCATATACATATCTTTGCGCACTGTATATATGGGCTTATACATATACACATATACGTTGGGTCTCTGGCTATGCACGCAATTATAATATGTAATATACTGTATCGATTTACAATGTATAGCTCGCACTTATTACACGCTATTGTCTTGGACAAACAGACTCCGCCGAGACAAATTATTTGCACGGTTTTAATTGCACGTCGCGATGCTTCTGTTACTGAATACGTCATCGTCTTGGGTACGGGGATGGATCGGAGCGTGAAGCGAAATCATATCGATTTTCTAATACGTAAAATAGGATAATTTTCGAATTCATAACGATCACACGAAGTACTAGAGTCCACTTGTGTGTTCTCTAAATGTGTATTTAAGAAAATTAATTGTACCGATAATGTCACGCTTAGGTTAATGGCAGCTGTCGCGCTATTTTAATACACGCAATCATGACGTGACCTTAACGAAACGATCGGATTTACTAAAAGATTGATCGAACAGTTGCATTATTGTAAGGTTCAAGTATTTCCAACATATACGATTACTGGCCAACGGTTACAGGTTTAAACTATCCGATGAGTCTGACGATAATTGAGCGTTGCGTAACATTTCACAGTAATATTTAGCATTGGTAAAGACGGATGCTAATAAATAGGTATATATACATTCGACTGGCTGCTCCGCGACTCAGAGACCGCAAAGCGATTTAGGATTACTAAGTTCTCGCCTTTGTCACACATGTACGCGGTACGTATAAATTGAGTGGAGGATAATTCAGGTGAACAAAATGACAAGAATAGCTGCCACTGCGTCACGTTTCCACTGTAACGCTAACGAGTCTCAGACGTTAAAACTGATCGAGTCTCGTGCCGACGGAAGAATGACGACTTGGAAGGTAGACGTGAAAGGCCGTTCCGGTCGAGAAAGAAGAATAAATGATCTCACGTGCACGACGTCGCGAATTACGCGTAAATCGATAAAAATTTCTTCAAGGCTCCCAGATCCCGTCCCTGTATATCATTTTGTCCTGTTCTCGTGCAAACACGATCTTCGTCTTTCGTAGAGACGTACGACGATCCCGAGAGTTTACACGAGATTGCAGAAGTCGTCGTACGTCTCTCACCGAAGAAATAGAATACAGGCTGACGAGCGCACTAATAACGTAACGTTTAGAGCTTCTGGACGATATCAAATTTATCCTTGAATCCAATCGACTCCTTCTTCGGGTCGTATTTCTTGCGCGCCGCAAGCTGTGCCCTCAGTTCCTTCGCGCTCATCTTCAGATTCAGACCCTTCTGCTGTTCTCCAAGGTTACCATTGCCATTTCCGGTACCAACATCATTGCCATTCCCATTCTGACGATTGAGATCAACGTTATCATTCGTAGGGATGCTGGTGGCTGTACTACCGCTGTTCGACGTATCATTCGACCCAATGGACTTCTGCGTGCCCTGAAATAAAAAGACCAATATAAATTTTTCCCTCCAACAACAAGTAGGAATCGCAAGGTCACGTAGAAGAACGCCAATGACCATTCGACGTCGTGGTCATCGAATGACCCAGATAGAGTGACCGAGTGACATTGGAAATAAGACCAGAGATGCACGTCGCGTACCAAGGTCGCACCTTAACCCTACTTTTTTTTACCGTTTTAGCTACCTGCATTTTATTCCCACTCTAGAAATCCACAGTAACAGGTAAGCAGCAAGAGTATGTGAAAAAATTATTTTTACCTCCAACACTCCATATTTTCCTGTTAACGCATAAAAATGATCAAGTATGTGTTCATTTGATTATTATTGAATGACTTCTTGGAAGGAAAACAACAACGTGGGACACTGTAGCTACGGGACTTACAAACGTTGGGTTTCCCGGCAGGAAACCCGGCAGGTGAATGGGTAAAGATTATTAATCACCAAGACGCTAGAGTGACTCGTGTTTATCCGTGACTATAGAGAGGATTGTACAATCCCTTTCAAGGTAGAGAACGATGCTGCGAAATACGTGAGACGAACGATACCCTTTTTCAATATGACCATAGATGCTACGTTATATGTTTCTATTTATAAAATCATAAGTATCTTATCGAGATACAGATTTACCTGACATACAGATGTACCTCTTACGACATTTCATGCCTAATTCCGAGTTCGCATTTAACAGTCGAGATGATTAGCACGTATGAGATACAGCGATTTCAAATAGTCACTTCCCACGTAAATTGTAATATCATTCGATTAGATAAACCATCGACCAGTTTGTTGATGCATTAATCTTTTATCTATAAGATTAGATATCTGATTGAAATGTGTTCTAAAATAAGTCGCTTGACGTTTTCGTATCCTAACCGTATACTAATTTTCGCGGTGGTCTGCTACCCTTTAGTGTAGGTTGACGAGTGAGTTTTCACGTTAGAAATAAAGGAGAAAAATAGATTTAAAAATCTCTTTTAAGTCGCCAATGCTCGTATGCTTAATGGAATTACTATGCATTGTACGGGGCTACTTGGATTATCGTTATGTAAATTTTTATTGTAAACGAATGACGAGTCAGAGATATTAGCTTTACTTCTATCGCTATTAACAGTGACAATTGTATTCTGTAGATGTCACCTTTGCTTCGTTTCTTTACAATTTCTTGCGTATGTCTCACGGGAATGTGGGCGCAGATGTATACATAAAAGTTTCTATCCTAGCGAGTCTCGAACGTTCCGTTAAAACCTTAAGCAGGTATGCAATGCGCGCCGAATACCGAACTAACGAGCGTGTCGCGTGTACGATAGGAATACAATTTCATATGGTTGAATTTCGAGGAAGTAAAGTCGCACCGTGATTAACCATTAGGTTAACTGCTAGACGGAGACATTTGAGATAAATGAGAAAGTGAAAAAAAAAAGAGACAAGGTCGTGAGAGTTGAGAGAAAAAACTGAGAGAAAACAATCGAGTACCTTTATGACTGAAATTATAGTATTACTGATTTATAGACTGAAGCTGGCACAAATACAGATGTCCTATCAGGAACAAGCTTTGATAAAGATATCTATACAATGATTGAAGTCTATGCAGATCGACAAAGCAGGTAAAACTTGAACTGAAGTTTAGAACTTTATGATGGAAGAGTGTTACATTATTGGGATACTTATTGAGATACAAAAATATTACTTGGGATTCGAATAAAATCTTTTCGGCCGTTAAGGTGAGTCACGCTCCTTTTCTACCCAACCAGTTTCAGAGCCCCTCTTCGCAGTCATCGAACCCTTTGCCCAGTTAACGTTATTACCGGTAGATGAGACGCACTGACGATGTTGCCTCATCTCAGTAATATTTGACTAATATGAGGTGGGTAATGTTGTACGTGTTACGCGCTTCTACGAAGAAGAAGGTTCGTCAGAGTCACTTTCCCGTGGAGCATACGAGTGCTGGTATAAACATCCCAGTGAAAAAAGTACAGGAGGAAAGAAAGATCTAAAGTCAAGGATATTCCATAATATGATATAGGAGGTATAAGGGTAAAATCGGTTACCTCGTCAACAGAGCTGTTACTGCCAACAGAGCGTGCCTCCTGTTCAACGGATGCAGGATTCTTCTCAGGCGTCTTGATGACCTTGACGTTTGTCATGGTGCCCTTAATAAGGATGTTGTTGGCCTTGAAATAATCATCAGCTTCTTGATCGACAACCAGGAGCTTCGTTTCGTTGGGGAAGGCCTTGATACGATCGACCACCTGTTTATGAGTTTCGTTGGCGATGTTGATCTCGTTGACCTCGACAATCCTATCGCCCTGCTGAAGTCCAGCAGCCTGACTTGGTGAGCCTTCGTCAACCTTACCAATAAATTGCCCAGTCTTGCCTCTCTCGGCATGTAAATTGAATCCGTAACCGTCGAAATCATCCCATTTCACGATATGGCAGAGACGCGCGTATTGCACGTTATCGCCCTTTAGAGATGACATGTCGCCAGATTTAAACTCCAGTCAATTTCAAATCTTCAAGATTCACGGGTTACACTTTACCCTCGTTATTATCCCTCTCCGACCCACCCGGGACACAACTAAATCTTCTCACTCTCCCTCTCACAGCAACTATTCCGTAATTGTCCAACAGTATTTCCCACGCGGTCCGGCTCGACACGCTCTCGCCAGACGTTTCAGACGTTTCTTCAAATTTGACTCGGATGTATTCAAACAGCAATGGGGGATCACGTCTGGGAACTACTAGAGATTCGACTGAGCACTAGTGCCTCAACGAGCTACACCTCGGCTCGATCGCTTCTACCGCGACTCGAATGCCACCGATCTACATACGCGGAGAACACTGCGGAATCCATGCGGGGCGCTGCCACCGACGAGATACACCAGACGAGGACAACCGAGCGATAGCGGAGAGGGGCTTGATATATGCTACAGCGCCTCTAAGCGGCAGGTGCAGGAACTTTGCACCAGGAGCATATGTAACCCTCCGTTGCCACTTCGCTATCGAAAAACGTCCGCACGGTATAAGTATCTATTGGCTACTACGTCACTCCAAGAGCATTCTTCGCTCACCTGCAATCCGCGTTAGATTATACCTGGGATCCACGCCATGAGACAAGAGAAAGCCGTTTGACAAGGACCCATGGGAGGAGCCCGATTGGTCCTATGAATGCCCAGCAACAGAGCCGCCAGTGGACACTCTTGGGAACTAAAATTTAGCTTTGGGAACTGCACGCAGCCAAATTGAGAAAGCTAGTAGTATTTACTTATAGAAAGACTCGCACTATTAAGAAGAATGTTTTGCACGTCACCTCTGGACGCTTTGCTGTTACAATGAATCATTGGCTGATAATGATTATATTGGGCATGCGTGATTCACGGACTACGATGATGTCCGTTTCTCAGTTATATTTTTTGTCAACGCATACGTAATGATCACGATACATTGTCATAAGCATTGGCACCTTTTGAAAATGACATTCAACTGTTTTAGAGAAATTAACGTATGCTTAAAGAGTCATCGTGTTTTGAGTCATCGCCTCGGTACGAAGCCCGTTGCAGTTGATTTCGTGTCGGTTTAACAATCATGTCAGGGACGTATATCGCCGTGGCGAGAACGTTATCTTCATAGCGCATACCTTTTCTAATGCGTACACATTTATAAATCGCATGATCAATTCTTCAGGTTCCGTTTGAGAGACTTCGTTTCCGATCAATCCGGAAGCCAAAAACAAAATTGGAACAAGAAACTTTTCTTACGTGTCATTCAGCACATCCAGGAACCTTAATACGCAATACGGTAAGCACTTTAATACGTAACCGTACAATATAGTGGAATTGCTCAAATTATAGGAAACCAGCATCGTTACGCGAGCGGACGTTGTTCGATCTGTAGACTCGACAATGCCGCCACGATAATGGCGTCTCTCACGATCCTTATCGTCAATGACTCTTGTGATTCTTCCTGTTTCTAAGGAAAATTTTGATCTGATAAAACTCTTGGGGACAGCGATAATACCTCAAAAACAAATTCTATTCGAGTATCAGCTTTTTACGTTCGTGTTGTAGATGCAGTAAAGCGAGGCAATTGACGAGTACAATTCATAACATCAACTTTAATCTTACGTGCAATTTTATACCCATGGAATAGAATTTCAAACCATGATACCTTATCTTGCCGGTGATAAATACGAACACAAGTAACATAACCATATTAATATGCACTGCCAAGGAGAAATGTATTGATACAATAGAGTGATGAACGATTGAAATAAAACGTACATATATGGAATAATAATTCATGTTTAAACATATATATGGGATGAGACATACGGTATATTGATTATTGAACAACCAAATTTCTGTTGCAATTGTGGTTACACTTAGTATCCCATGATGTAATATTATATTGACATAATACGAATACAAACAAAAAGTTGCGTCAAGCAGAAGATATTGCAGGCTCTAAAAACAATGGCGTCAGTAACACCCAATTAAAAATTACGATCCGAGGTAGGAGATCGGTTTTATATGCATATTTAATAAGTGCGCCTCAAATGTACGGTACTGAATCGCGTACCTGACGTCAGACGGTACACACAATGTACAATTACGAAATGCCAAGAATAACGAACAATCATAATTATCGCAACAAGCTGCCATCGTACCACGTTAAAATCAACTTTTTTGCAATTTTCACGCGTTTACTGAACAGAAGCCCTGGAAAATTATCCACGAGTTACTCAATTCATGCGCATAAGCGGCGATACGGGCATTGTTTGTGATGCGCGCGCACAGAATAGTTATTCTCTTCTGTGAGAGAATCGCAACAGCGCTTGGCCTTTACGAGGACACAAAAGTTTTACGTCACTCGCAGCTAAAATACTTATACGCATGAGGCGCAGTAAGATGCATTCGTACTAGCCATACAGTCGTCGAGCTTATATACACTTGTAGGATGCTATTCCTGTCATCCATTGGACAGGTTGCTTGTTTGATGCTCATTCCTTCTCAGTGACTGACACGAGAATAATGTATGTCATCCTGCAGAATGACGTGAACAATTTTTCAACGTAAACAGATGTCAGTCTGAAAAATATATAACTTCAGACTTATATTAAAATTTGTCAATCAAGAATGTTACAGTTTCAAACTTACAATATGATGTAACATTCCTTCAACGTCTGCTATTGCAAAACACATTTTTAATCATATCTGCACTTCCGTAGTGGTACCAAGGACAAGTCTGCACCAAGCAACAAGCTATACATATGTATATTCGTCATAGAGTAGACTCCCGTTAAGTCTATGCTCGATAAGTGTTCGCTTCTTTTGCATCTCGTGGCACTTAGACTGCGTGTTTGGGAATAAGTAAGGACAATGAATTCTAATAAAGATCTATTGAAGAATGAGATCTCTCGTTAAGTGTTCGTTTTCTTTGCATTGCCTTCCCAAAACCGTACACTTAACGAGAGTCTACTGTAATATGCCGGGAACCACAGATTCAGGACCCAAGTAAATGTACACCCAGCTGATGACTCAATGTATTTGTGCAGAGTGGGGTCATGTCGAACAGGAACGTGTCATTTGGTGTAAATAACAATGTCCCTGTTGTTCTAGAAATTTTGTATCTGTCTGAGCACATGCGGTATCCCATACACTCTTCAGAGTGATAATGAATTTTGTATTCTAATCAATCTCCATTTAGATTTGTTTTCGTTCAATAGGGTCTTAAGAATTGCATTATTCCCAGGGCCCCAAAATGAGTGCATACGTCTCTGTACAGCTGTTAGTAGTAGTTGCACGTGCAACAAGTGAGAAGCAGTAGTGGTGTATTCATGAGGTGGAATAGCGGTGCGCCGTGAACGGACTCCTTTACTCTCCGGTGAGTGACTGCGTGGTATGACTAGTTCTGTCTGGTGCTTGGTGTCGTTAACTTCGGTCTGGTGTTGGCTCTTCGTCTTCCTAGTTCACGTAGTGCACGTCAAGTTTGTAATGCCAAGAAAGTTTTGCCAAGGAGTAGCTTAGTGGATACCTAATACTGATGAACCTTCAAGAAGGAAACTAGCGGACATTGACCGATATGTGGAGCCCAACGCACGTTCAAGTGACAGGTAGGTAGAGCGTTATCTACCTAGTATACTCAGATTGCCAGGTAGGTTAGGTAGTCAGTTAGGTAGGTAGGTAGGTCAGGTCAGCAATATACCGTAACATGTATCATTTTATAGATTCTGTTTCCTTGAAGACTACTTAATCGACCTCTAGATATCTTGACAATATCTCAACACTGGAGTTACGCATTTAGCATCAGAACATTATCGCGTGCCAAGTCGTGATTTTGTCTCTTGCCAGGCCGTACAGTCATCGAAAGGATCGTTGATACTTTATAGAAGTTCTTGGTATATGCGAAGAAAGATAAGAAAGATTTCATTAGCTCGTCATGGAAAATCTTAGAAAATCTGGACCTGGTTTTACCTGGGCTTCATGTTCCGTAACGAGTTACAAGTGGCGCCTAACCTGTTGGAAATTGTAACAATGCTTTAGAAATCGTTCTGTTCGACTGTACTTTGTACGAGTTCATGTAGACGAGTGGAAAATGTAAATATTTACGATGGATGCCATCTACTAGACAAAGCTTAAATATGAGTAGGGACTGGAAACGCCTGTTTAATATCAGGAAAAGATATTTGTATTCCTAGAATGTTTTAGATGTACAACAGAGGCTGCACAGATTGTTATCTTCCTTGGGAAATAATGCTCGCGTTACAACGGAATTTTAACTCACGTTTCCCATCCACGAAACTAATTAGTCTCGAACCAATTATTCCCACGATTCTCAGTCAATTGCAATGCTTTTTCAAGCTCGCTAAACGTGAAACACGCATCCATTATGGATAGTTCTCCACTTTCGTTTTTATAATGAAGCAGAAATATAATGCGAGTTTTTTTAACTACGTTAGATTCGCTAGATGCAAAAATATCGTAACCATCTTTAGTCCCGTTACAAATAAATTTTATTGTATGTCTAATCCTGCGTTTTATTTGCAGTTCAAAGAGCCAAAGGACTGCTTACAAAAGGAAAAAATAGTGAGTATACAATATCTTGACCTACGTAGTTACTAATTGAACAAGAAAGCATAGCAATTCGTTACAGGGACGATGTAATAATGGAAAGAAAGAAAAAAGAAGAATCACGTCATATTAAAAGCTTTGCTATAATTCTCAACATGCAGCATTTCCTTGACATCGTCACGTCATTTATGAAGCCATGCAAATTCACACACTCATATGACTCCATATGTTGTGTTACGTATAAATGTCCGTTACGATAACGTTTCTTGGGTCGAACGTATAAACCAAGCGAACTGCCATCGCGACAGATCCGGTTTCAAAACAGTGTCGACCTACTAAAGAAAGTCGTTCGCTCAAACAGTCTCATTTTTCACGAGAGATTTTTCACCAGTTTGAATATTGTCTTGTTGAGTTATTTGACAAGCGGCGACCTGATGATTGACCCTCATCACATCGATTTACAACGCCCATGCTCTTTCAGAGACCAACGATTGCTTCGTTACCATCGCTTTGGGCAAGGAAAAGTATCAGACATCAGTGAAAGAAAAAGCAGTTGAGAATGTCGAATGGCACGAGGAGTGCGAACTTCAAATACCTCAGCAGGGAAATACAGCGGAAATTGTGCTTACTGCGCTTCATAGAAATTTTCTTGGAGTTGATGAATTCCTTGGCATGGTAGCCATACCACTATCGAGTTTTGATGTGTATGAGAGACCGAAGAACAGATGGTAGGTAGAATCAACAGGTGCCTTTGTTCAATTATATCTATAGAGATAACAGATTCAGTTTTACTTGTTTGTTAGGTATATGCTTGGTAGTAAACCAGGTAAAGGAAACACAAAGGAACGTGGAGAATTGGAAGTTAAAATTGGTTTTATAGTAAAAGCTGGAAGTTTAACAGATTTGACTAGAAAGGAAAAACACAAAAGCTCTCTAGGTCAATTGTCAACTGCGGCTCAGTCCATTGGTGGTAGTTTGCTTAGTATCGGTAGCTTAGAAAAGCGTAAAGGATTGAAAAAGTTTGCTAAATCAATTGGGAATAAAGTCAAAGGGAAGAGTAAAAGTAGACTGGATAAAGATGGCCTTGATGAAAGGGAAGAGCATCACATCCAACCATCACGGCAGGAACCTGGAGAAGCTGATCCAGGTGTCATCAGTGAAGATGAAGATGAATTTACAGTAAGTAACTTCTCTGAAAGAGTAATAGGAATACTTCTCTGAAAATTCTTAAGATCTAATGATTCTGTTTAACTTGCTAGTTTGATGACTTGTCACACAAAAGTTCAGCATCTTCCTTGAATGCACCAACTGGTAATAATGCCAGTAGCCAACCTGTTGCCAATACAATTTCATCATCTCTATCAAGTCATAATTTAGACAGTCAGATACCTCCTCCGGCTCCCACAAATTCAGCTCCAAATAAGCCACCCCGATTTGCCATGCCATCTGCAAATACTCTTCCAAGGACTATGGAACATCAGGAAGATGAATGGGGTCAAAAGTTATATGGAAAACAAGGGAGCAATACTCTAAAACGTTGGGAAGATAAACCAAGACCAAGAATTCTGATTGACGAAGTCAAAGATGAATACGACACTACACCATCCCCATCTACACCATCTTCCATCATAAAATCTAGGGATACTCCAGAGCCTCCAAGTCCTGCACCTAGAGAAATAATATTTCCAAAGAACAACAAAGATGACAAAATAAAAGATAAGAAGGAAGAAAAAACAATTAGAAGTCTAAAAGAGGAAAAGCTCTCAAAGAAAGATAAGAAGAAAGAAAAAGAACAAAAGTTGAAGGAAAGTCGAGATGAAGGGCATTCATCTTCAGAGAGGATCATAATAGGAGAGGACTCTGCTAAATCTGGATCCAATTCAAAGAGTCGACTTCCTCATGAAATACTAGCTCAGTTCGAAGGAAAATCCAGAGAAGTAAGCACTTAATTATGTTTACAGATTTTTGTAATATAACAAAGCTTATGTTTAATTATAAATATCTTATTTTTTTTTATAGGATCTGATCGAACTGGCTTTACATCTCCAATCTGAAGTGACAGACAAAAAAAAGCGTCTCGCAGATTTAGAAGAGTACATCGACGCCCTGTTATTGCGTGTAATTGAAAGTTCACCACGATTACTGCAAAATCCATATCACTCACAAAGACGTCTATCTTCTCCTGGACATCAATAGATGATATTTTTTTTACCTGACACTTGACGAATTTCATTTTAGCATAATCGGTCGTACTAACGTGAATACAAATCGCGATTTTTTTATTCGTAATCCTTCCACGAGAAACCTCGATATTACTGAATACCATTAATTACAATCATGTGTTCTGATTCGTTTGATCCGCTTTCTCATGCCAATCAAACCGAGTCCGCCTAATACTTCGCAGTTTTTATGCAAATATTAATTAAAACGAGGTGATTACATCTTTTGAAATCAAATTGCGGCTTAGACTTTGTATAACGTTTACATTGGAAGATCATTTGAGGATAAGATCATCGATTTCTCTCATAGAGATTAATTGCAGCCAAAAGAAAAAGTAAGAAGATTACAACCGCCTGTCTTCCTGCAATAACTTATATCAGCCAAGCTAGGCAATCTGTTTCCTTTCTTTGGAAAACTTTTGTATTTCCGTCCACTCTCCTCTTCCAAAGATCTTAATTATGATCAATGTGAGCGAGTACGTGCCTTGAATATGTACACGTGAATATATATAGGGTTTGCAGGCTTGCACCATCTGAAGATTATTCTGTCTATTTGATTTCTATTATTACTCGTGGTAAAACCATCTTCAGATAGTGCACTAGTCCTGAGTAAGAGTGTATATAGTAACAGATATACCACATAAATTTAAGCATACACAGAAAAGTATATACATCCGTTAGTTTTGACTTTTTACCATTTACGAAATATTAATATAGAATGTACTCATAACGATAGAAAGTATTATTGTGACTCATAAGTGATTCATTAAAACTTATTTATTCTATTTTGTGACATAGTTTTTGCACTTACTCTTGCCTAATAACAATGAGAAATCAGAATAACTATAATAATAGGTATTGCGGATATCTAATTCTTAAATTTGCCACTTAACGGAGGTACTGGTTAGAAATTACACGAAGCGCCATCTCGCAAATAGTGAGAGAAACTAATCAAATTCCTTCCATTGGATTTTAATAGTATTGAACACTCTTTGGAATTATAAATCAATAAAAGGATTAAAAAATCAAAATAATTTATCTCAAAAGAATTGGAGATGTGTGAAAATGACTCTGTGTAAATTCAATCTGAAATATTCTTCTTAAATTACTTTATATTTTAAATTTCATTTTATTACTTAGTCGAACTGTATACAGGGGAAATTCGAAGAAAACATTCCATAAAAAAATATTCAATTGTAATTCAAAGCAAGAATTCAAAGCTAGAATTTAAAGGCTTAATCCTTCGTTTGCATTTTTTAAATAAATTTACATAAAAACACATCTTATAGATGCATTTTAGGTAGCATTGTGAATGCGCCTTTATGGTGTATGTAAAGAACCTTGAGGCGCACGTAAATACGCGAAACAGTCACAATATAGTGATCAAACTTTTAGTGAGCTTCTACGTGATAATAGCAAAAACCGAGTGAAATTTGTATACATTCTCTCTTGTGACGTTTAAAAATATTTCTGGATAAAGAGTGATAAAACATTTGAAAAAGTGTTTTTTCTCCTAGAACAATGGTCGATTACAGCAAGTGGAAGGACATAGAAGTAAGAGCTTCAAGATTTTTGGTCCAGGATGTTTGTGGAATGTTCTGGAAACATCATAGAAACTTACAGATTTACTTTTTCTGATTTCAAATAAGTATACAGAAATATTCATAATATACCTCTAGATTAGTATGTAGTTTACAGTTCTGTCAATGTTGTTGTGAATGATTTAAGATTAGTGTGAACTATTGGTGTAGTTCATGTTGCTTCTTTGTATTGGAGCAATGTTCTGATTGAAAAAAGTTCTATGAGATTCTATTCATCAATTATATTGTAAAGGATGGTGATGTTGTATAATTTTTTTCTAAATAAACAATTTATTCTAAATCAATGATGTACAATCAATTTAAAATTTGTTTATACAATTCAGTTATAGGATGGTGTATGTAGATTTACTTAATTTTTTAATCATTTTAAATAACTAGATCTCAGATGACGAGGATGATACTCATCCAAACATTGATACACCATCACTGTTTCGATGGCGACATCAAGCTCGCATTGAAAGAATGGAAGAAAGAAAAAAGGAGCAAGAAGAACACGAAAGAAAAAAATTGGAGTAAGTTCAAGAAACTAACTGTGTAGTATATTTGAAACAAAATGTTTTATTAATCATATTTAAAAGGCATTTCTTTTAGTTTCCTAAAAAGCAAAAAAATAAGATTTATATTCCTAAAGTATAGATATTCATCATGACAAATAAGTGTTCCGTGTCGAAATCAGATATTTTCATTATTGTACAGAATGATTTTTTATTATTTTAGAACACAAAGGAAGCTGAAGGATACAAAGGAAAAATTAGCAAAACTTGAAAGTGAACAGAAAGATTCTGCCGACTTATCTGCTTTAAAGAAAGCTTTACAGGATCTTGAAAAGGAACAAGAGAAGATTAAAAAAATAGAGGATGAGATTAAAAAGAAAGAAAAATTAACCCCATGGAATGTTGATACAATTGGTCAAGATGGTTTCACAAAAACTGTAATAAATACAAAACCAGTGCGCAAAGATGATGATTCTAGTTTATCAGACGAAGAGAAGGAGAAAAGAATGAAACAATTTGTAAAAGAAAATGAGAAAAAATTGAAAGAATTTGGTATGCTCCAAAAATATGATGCCAGTAAAAAGTTTCTCCAGGATAATCCTCAATTAGTGTGTGAAAATACAGCTAATTATTTAGTTATCTGGTGTATCAATTTGGAAATGGAAGAGGTGAGAGAATAATCATCTGTGTATTTTTGTCATTTTTTAACAACATTAATACCTAATTATGTATTTGAAAATTTTATTTCAGAAACACGATTTAATGGAACACGTTGCACATCAATGTATATGTATGCAATATATCTTGGAGTTATCGAAACAATTAGATGTTGATCCCAGAGCTTGTGTTGGCTCTTTCTTTAGTCGCATTCAAATTGCAGAAGTGGAATATAAGAAGTCCTTTGATGATGAATTGAGGGCATTTAAAGAAAGAATTGGCAAGAGAGCTGCCGAAAAGGTAGCTGAAGCTCTTAAAGAAGCTGAAGAAGAGGAAAGAAAGGCTCGCCTTGGACCAGGAGGTCTTGACCCAGCTGAAGTATTTGAAACACTACCTGAGGTAACATACCATTCAATGTGATTCCACGATTAAATAGTAAAAATATATAAAAGATAAATATGTCTGGTGTAGTAATTACCATGAGTTTTCAAAACTATATATTGCTGTCATATTAAAAATTTATACATTATATGTGTTTCTATTATAGCCTTTACAAAAATGCTTTGAGGCTCAGGACATTCCTTTGCTCCAAAAAACCATAGCTGCAATGCCAGAGAGTGAAGCGAGGTATCATATGAAACGGTGCATTGATAGTGGACTTTGGGTACCAGATGCTAAGGCTAAGGAACAAGAAGATGAAGATGAAACCAAAGAGAAGATAGATGAAACACCAGACCCCGAATAATTTCTATTTCATTCTTCTCTGTTTTCTTTTACTTAAGTACATTCATGCAATCATACAAATATTCTATAGATTACTACTCGTTACAGAACTATCGAAAATAAAGCTACTGGTACTAAAAAAAATATTAAACAATTCTTACCTGTCAGCTGTTTGAATTAGCAAGAATTGGTCACTTACTTTACTTAATCAAAATTAAAAAATATTCACAGATACTAAAGTTTAGAATCTTCAGATTCTGGTTCGATAGTGTTATATCTAATTTAATTTTGCCATGTTATTGAAGCCATAAGAAATAATGGCAGTTGTAAGTCAAACAAATATATACAGCAAATGAGTTCAATTATAATACTATTAATGTATATATAATTTCTAAAGTAACTCCATATTATTTCTTAATATTTCATTATCAATTTGCTAGACTTGTTCATTCAATACAGTATATCATCAATTCTGTACCTGACTGCCAATTCTTTAAAACACAAAGATGAAATTGTTATACTACTCTGTATGCACAATACTATTATGTTAAGATCATTAAAATATGTAATATCATACAAAACATTGAATAGATATTACTATTACTTCAATGACTTTTACCAACGAATTATATTGTTGCATTTACCTTTGGAAAAAGCTGTTATATCCACTGAAATAAACATTGTAGTACGTTCATTTGCTACAACTATTTAGTATCTAATCTTCATAGAATACTATATCATAAGATTTTTCAACAAAACATATATTTGAATACAACAGCATTACTAGGTAAACAAATGAAAATAAATCCATCAGAGGGTTAACCGTGAACTAATTTATAACTCCAAACTATTATATTTAAGGGAAGGTTTCAAAGTACGTGTACAAAAAAAATTAATTTCACTCGCTAACGTTTCAATTCAAATGCGCGGACTATAAAATCTCGATTTCTCGAGTATCAAAAACGCTCATGCGCAACCGGAAGTGGCAAGCAGTCGACTATCGAACTCTCGGGATTCTCCTTCTTTTCCGGGCAGACGTACTACGAGTCTTTGGGTAATATTTTTCGTCTTTCATTCTGATCATTATACGTAAGATCATTCGCTTATAAAAAATCGTGCTGCTTCTCATTCAAACGGGTAAATTATTTCCTCTTATTGTACGTAAATTTATTACGTTCGCATCACTCGTTTTGCTGAAAACTACTGTGAAAATACAGCTTAGAAGCCTTGTCTTGTCTAACAGAAAACTGTCCTTTTTAGTTACTGATATCGCCTTCGAGAGGCGCTTTTATACTGTGCATGACGTCATTGACACTTTACATAACCATACATCAATTGACGCATTTCATTAATTATAAATAGAAATACGATAAGTATTTAGAACGTGTGGCATAGAAATGGACAATATCCTGGGCTCTGCTTTAACTTTTTGTTGGTAATATTTTAAGTGCTCATTGTTACGCATGAATCAATTTCTTATTATTGAATTACTGAACAATGGTTTGTCATTCAGATGTTTGACATTGAACTATATACACAGTCAAGTGAATTTGGAAAATTGATATTTCTAATACTAATAGTGAAGTTTGCAACGTTTATATAATATTACAATTTTCTTTTAATCAAAAAGAGAAATTGCTCCAACAGCATTTTCATGTGAATAATACATAGTCTATAATTTATCGTGTTCATCCAAAATTCAACTCACTTTGTAATATGATATATCCGTAATCGGGTTTGAAAATATTTTTTAGTCGGGTGCGTCTCAAAAGAAACAAAACGTAAAAATCAATCTTCCTCGGAATATACGTCATGAAATATCTTCGCGTAACCATGGTTTTCGCTAATTGCGCATGTAACAGTTTAATCGAAAAGTTTGCTCAATGCATTCTGGGTAGAATTCGTGGATTAATCAAAATGGCAGGCTCTCTTTCTCCGTGATACTTCAGAATAGAATGATCGCAAATACTTTGATATTTGTCGCGATATAACACCAGAACGAGATATTATAAAAGTAAAAATTATAAATTTACAGAAAGAGTAGCTCGTACGTAATGTGAAGATTATTTTCGGGTGAAAGTTTTGTGTAGTGCGCGATTTGACTTGCAGTAATTTAGCAGCGTGCGGAAGGAGGGTATGAAAGGTGCGCGTTGGTCAATTCGACAGTTCGCTATAGGCATAATGGGCAATAGTAGCCAATAGTAGCAACGGTAGAGGATATTAGAGGCTATGTGGGGAAGACGTAAAGATGGCGCACGCGTTGCATGACGGGACTTTGCCGATGCTAGCGACGAAGGCGATGGCGGTGGCGTTTGTGGGGAGGGAGGGGATAGATGAGGGATGCAGTGGGGTTGTGAGAGAGAGGGTCGGGGAGGGCGAACGAACGAGACGAGTTCACAAAATGGCGGCCAAGCTCGGGCCCGTGACCATATAGTACGTGAAAATTCGATAATTTTGCACAATGTCGCGACTCTGTATATCAATGGTTGTTTAATATTACGAACACGTGCGCGGCTAGTCGTTTTATTGTTGAAATTGCATGCTCTAGTGCGGGGTTTGTGCGAAATTCGGAGATCAGAACGACGCGTAGACAGGAATGATGCAGGTGAGTGGAAGGGTTCGAAAATTATTGGATTTTGTGAACTTTCCTCGTATTTATTTAAACAATAATTGTTTATTTCCGTTGCCGAGGTGAGGGTAGACATTTATTTGCGATGACGATTTACGATTATAGCCGTGGTGTTGTTTGGAACAGGGAATATTTGCGTTGCCACATGCGTTTGTGTGATCCACGATGAAAGAAAACCTCGTAATTAGTAAAATAATTATTTCGAATGCGTTTAAAGGGTTTCCGTGTGTAGGGTGGGGCCTCCTGGTCCTGTAGAGCCCAGGAACTTGTCCGTTAAAGTCCTCGATTTTCTACAACTTGCAAAGATTTCAGCCTCATAATAACCTATAAGTTTGTTTACATTCATTCATAATGACATTTTTCACTGAAAATATCCTTGTTCCATCCCAATTTTCCCATAAAACGATTCCTCATTATCTCTTCTATCCTTGGGTTATGGTAATTCAAAAATTTGAGATGGACCCATTTTTGCAATTTGAGCTTAAAGTTTGTGGTGCATACTCTCTTTATAACCTGTAAGGTTCTACCACATGATTCTACATATCAAACAATGTGCTTTTTCAACCTTGCAACTGGAATATGCTTGGAAAGCTTGAAACATTTCCATAGAAGTTCTATAGTTCTTTTTCCATGGCATTTTCCCATAATTTTTTATAAAATGAGCTTTCCTGCCTTTGGCTAATATTCATAGAACCTTTAGCATTTCATATTCACCTTTGGAAGAATTAGAAAAGTGATGGAATTATGTGGTACGTGATATAATATTTCATAGGACTGCAATGAAACTTTTGTATAAATCTGTCAAATTTATGGTGTTACAATTATGCTATTCATGTCACAATCCTTGTTAACATTAAAACCCCTTCCACTTCTTGAATCATAAAAGTCATTTAACCTGTATTGTATATACATTTGTATAAGCAAAAGTGCTTTAACAAAATATAAATCTATGGGGGTTAAGGGAGTTCATGAAATCTTGTATATGTTACGTTTTGCTGTAAGGTATTAAAAATAAATGTGATTATATTTTGAGATATCTTGCATTTCATTATATTATATATTTCAATAATATTTTACACAGTACAACAAATCTTATATTTGATACATATTATTTCTTCCTTAAAGATTTGAGATTTATATCTTTTCTTATAGTCTTCATAGCGATTTTAATGTGGCACTACATGCAACTGATATAGTCACTTTGTATCATTCAGTGAAAGATTACTCTGATATTATCATTCACTATTCCTCCTCATGGATCCTAGAGAAACATTGTTAATCCTTGGTCAATTTTATTGCAGTTTTTGAACCCATATTTTGCATTTGAGTTTGATACATTATACAAGTGGTGATGTTCCGAATAAAGAAAACTAATCTTTTCTCTGAAACTGTTGAACGATGGAAATCAATTAAAGAAAGACAAAACTATATATTCTTTAACTACCAACTATTCATGATTCTTATATTATTCCATATAGTTATATTTCATGCGATCATTATTCCTTTAATCATTTACAACTGAGCACATTATTTTTGGTTTGTCTGCAAAAGATAATTTGAGGATGCTTAATGAAAGAAGCTTGAAGAATTTCATTGGACATCATTTTAATGAAATTTCTAATATACCATACTGTGAAGACAATAAGACAAAACCACATAGGTTCATGTCTTTTTAAATACTCAGTTAGGATAGATTAAATTTCAAATTTTTCGTAATAGTACAATACAGCTTATATGCGTGCATTGTACTTTTAGGTCTAATGTTGTAATTCTGTAACATATCAGACGTGGAACGACTGTCAATGTACCTGTTGAACTTTACAATAAATATATATATTTTTACAGCAAAGTTATATCTCTCATTCCCTGTAATACCTATCATATCTTTAATTAAGTAAGTCCATTATTAATTCTGCAGAGACCTACTGTACAGTGTGTTTCTGCTTCTTGCTATAAGCTCCATAAATTTGCGGTAAATTCTTCAGAAGAAGAAATTTTCAGTGATGATGAAATTGAGAAATTGCATATATCTCGTTGCGACGAAAACGTACTTGGATATCCTATCTTCCACCAGTTCAACAAATTTCGCTTTAAATCTACATGTTTCATCACCGGCTGCATCACACAAGATGGTGGACCTGGTTCACGAAATGGAGGAATAAGAATAACCGTCCGCCGAGTACATGGCAATAATACTCTGAATTCAAGAAGTCAGGACAGAATTATACCGAGGAAGACTTTTAGAAAGGAAAAGCATAAAAAATAAATATCATCATATTGACATAATTACACCATAATTCATTTATTTGAAATTACTGGTAGCAAATGAGTCTTCGCAACATGGCATCAGCTTGCTTTATGCCTCAATATCGTTGTTGAATCTTCAATTCGTGATTAAGGACGTATATGACACATACAAGAAATACTCATATATAAGCTAATAACAATGTATTTTAAGATCATACGAAAAACACTCTTGTTCTCTTTTACAAGAGACGTGGTCTGATGAGTGCGTCTTCAAAATAAGTATGGCGTCTCATAGTCGGTCGATGATGATATATTCCAAACAACACTGTGGCTATCTTCGCTTAGGATGATACCTTATCCCACCTGTTTAAATTATCTTACAGAAGACATTAAATTCGGAGTCTGCTAAAGAATCTGGATCTGATTCCGACAATGAGAGTAAGAGCGATAGCTCTTCCTCTGGGAGTAATTCTGGCTCGGGTTCTGGATCAGACAGGTGCGTATTGATACATTGTTCGGGCTTCCCTCGATACCAGAAGGCCTTACGATCCTTCAAAGTATTTAAAATAATAAAGCTTAGCTTCCAGAGGTTAATGTAGATTGCAGTTAGATAAATGCACTGTGAGCTGTTAGAATGTCATAGTGATTTAAGCGTTGTCCGCAACCAGATTCACTGCATTGCTATATTACGACATAGTTTTGCAATCTGATACATATTTGATTATAATATACATTTTCCTGTTGCTAGAATCAAACAGATAAAGAATTATTAAATTGCAACTATATTGTTATTAAGACTTTCATTTACCGTATTTTCCAATATTTTTAATTCTCATTTATTCATGAACGGTTGTTTAAAAGTATATATATATATATATATATAGATGATGTAGAGAGTATTGCATAATACCCAAAGAAATATTTATCAGCATATTTGATTACCTTAATATCATCCATAGAATTTCTTTATACAGTTTTGCATGGGCTTATCTCTACTGGCCGTATATTATGGCCTTCCGGTATTCAAGGGTATGCTCTCGAGTATTTAGTATTGTGACATAAAATCACCTCGGCTATTTGTGTACTGCCACAGCTTAATAAAAGCACTAATGTTGCCTCACTCATTTTTTTTCTTTCGCTAACTGTGTTTCTTGTTCCGTGTCCCTGTGAGCACATTTTCTAGTCAGTCTCATTCTTTCTTTGTTTTAATTCATCTTACAACCATATTGCTCGAGTATCGATTCGATGGATCGCGATTGATTTAAAATCGTCACCCAAGTGCTCAGTTTTACGAACATTCTTAAAACGGTCTTTCACGATGAGCGGCAATATCTAGTTTACAAAGTACATAAATTAAGACGATCAGTGATAGAAAAAGAGTAATTGCCTTATAAGTACATTGAAATATATAGAGTGCAAAACAATTGACAATGATTTATGGCTTCGACGTACGAATGTTTTGTATTAATCAGTAATAGCAGTGTAAAAGATAATGAGACTCGTGACACAATTCTTTACGAGAATTCCAGATACAACAATTGGTTATCTTATATATGTCATTGAACAATACCAATTGAGTTGTTCGTTACATTTTCTGGACATGCTCAACCATGAATACAGTGAGTACTTTGGTACTTTTACTATACATTTGACGCAGACAGAACATTTGATATATTTCAAGGTACTTTAATGATTATTAACGAAAAAAATGGTAAAATGAAAAATTACCTCGCTGCTACGCAGCGACTCTAGCTCCTCGAGTGGTTCCGGCTCGGCGTCAGGTTCTGATTCGGAAAAGTCAGAGAAGTCGGATGCACCTGCACAAAGTGATAGCTTTCAGAGCAAAAGCTCGAATCACAGCACAGAAGCGAAACTTAGGCATAAAAGCGACTCTAGTCGTGAATGGGACGAAAACCCTGACATATATGGCATCAGGAGGTCCGTACGTTCTCGGAAGGAGCCAGAAAGGCTCACGACGCAACGTGAGAGCGATAGTGAAGGTCGCAAGAAACTTAAGAAAAAAAGGTAAGCGATTGAAAAAACAAATTCTGATCATCTCAATAAATATATTGGTTACGTTATCTCAATTATGTGGGTATTGCTACGAGATGCAGAATACATATGTTCATATGTGGGTGATGACGGTGATCTTGTCGCTTATCGATTTTTGATGACGGAAAAGAAACGGAATTCAATTATTTCAGATCACATCAAATATTGATTTATCCTCGTAGGCTATTACCGTATTGGTTGTAGTCGTAATTTAGGTCTATATTGATAATTGTGGAGTAATCAACAATTTTTGTGGTCGCCATTATGTGACTGAACATTGCGTTTTCTTTATGTATGCCTTGGTAATCGATTTATTGAACATTGATGCTAATGATGAAATATACGCGGCTATTGGGAAAGGATTTACATTGCTTTAATAATTGTCAGAGCATACTTAATTTATGCTCAGTTTTTTATGTATAATTAAAAATTCTGTTCATCTAGCTAAGCAAATTAGTATGCTTGGCATGGAGCGAGCTTTGCCCTCTAGCATGCTAAGCAATTAACATATCGATATATACTCATTTATATTATTGATTATCCTATGCTAATCACATACTAGAGTGTAGTGTATTGGCATGTCAATATCTCTATCGGAGATTGTCATTATGCAGAAACAAAATTTTGCTACAATCATAACTAGTCCTTAGGCTGCTATATTGTCAAAAGAAAATTATTTATTTATACGTTTTTGCATTTTATTATAACGTATATTTTACTTGACTGTTTGTTTTATGGAAATATTTGTAGAAGATTTCCTGAATATCATTTTATTGATTATTTCGTGTCATCGAGAGACGCAGTCAAGTTTTATGATTGACATTAACGTAATGTATTTCATATCGCTCTTATCTTAGCGACGTTTCTGTCGAGCGTTACAAAAGAAAGATAACTATATTGCAGTGCAATGCAACAATTTGTTTAATACTATACATTTTTGTGTGTCGATCAAATATGCAATTATCTATCTCATTCTATAGTCACGTTAGTTATTTTTTGCTTTCTCCTTATGGTTCAGTTTGTACTTTATTCGTGTCATTGTTTTATATACAATAGGTATTTTTTAATTAAGAGATGATTTTTAATTAAACATTTATGGTATTAGTTTTTCGTTGCTAGCACCAAGTATAGTGTAACAGAAACTGTAGGCGAGTCATCATAAAAATATTCTTTTTTCTTTTTGTAGCTCACATAATACATGGAACTCAGAAAGCTCAGATTCGGAGTCGGACGATGCTGAGAAGAGACGGCCACCTCCTAGTAAACCGATAAATCGACGTGCGGCACAGAAGGCAAAGGAAAATGCACGTTCTCGTAATAAACGTATCTCAGAGTCATCAGAAAATTCATCTTTCGACAGTGATGACAATAGAAGGTAGCAATCTGACTATGCTGGTTTATTTTAGTTTATTGTATTCATAATGAGATTTCTAAAAGGAATATTAATTTATGTTCTTAGACAAGTATCGAGGAGAACAGGAACAGCTGTCAGTTATAAGGAACATAGCGAAGAGGGAACTGACAGCGAAGACATTGTTGAGGTTGATGAAGCTACAGCTACACCGGCAGAACCTGATAATGCTGAAACTATCGAAAGGATTTTGGCTCAGAGGAGAGGCAAGAAAGGAGGTTGGTTTAATTATTCTTATTAGTATTATCTGGCTTTTGAATATTGGGGACAACATTTATGAAAATTCTAAATCTTATAATCACGCCACTGCGATAGTAAGGTGTAATATCATGTGAATGAGAACAATCAAAATTTGCTAAAATTATTGGTCACGCTCATTGGCATTAACAGTTACCGGAAACGTGACGACTGTTTATGCTGTTGAAGAGAATGGAGATCCAAATCCAAAAAAGTTGGATGCCGACGAAGCAGAAATGCAGTACCTGATCAAATGGAAAGGATGGTCACATATACACAATACGTGGGAGTCGGAAGAATCCTTAAAGGCTCAGAAGGTACTATAGTAATCTTTAATATAATTAATTCCCACCTCAGTATAGATTTATTAAAGCCCAGCTATGCAATTCTTAATTTACTTTCTCATCATTTGTTCAGGTTAAGGGAATAAAAAAATTGGAGAACTTCGTTAAACGCGAGAGAGAGATAAAACAATGGAGGGATTACGCGGGTCCCGAAGATATAGATTATTTTGAATGTCAACTAGAATTACAACAGGACCTCTTAAAAAGTTATAATAACGTCGAGAGGATTATAGGCAAGTATCGATAAAGTCACTCTTACGATTAATGCTTGTGATCAAATTCAATTTAAGTAATACACATAATGAAAATACTCTTGCAGCTGAGTACAATAAACCTGATTCAGAGCATCCCGATTACTATTGTAAATGGGAAAGTCTGCCTTACGCAGACGCCACGTGGGAAGATGGAGCGTTAATAATAAAAAAGTGGCCGGAGAAGATAAAAGAATTTCGTGACAGGGAAGATTCAAAAAGGACACCGAGCAAGCACTGTAAAGCTTTGAAATATAGGCCGAAGTTTCATCAGTTAAAAGGACAACCGGAATATATGGGAAAAGGAAAAGAGTTAATTCTCAGGGATTACCAGATGGATGGACTCAATTGGTTAATTCATTCTTGGTGTAAAGAGAACAGGTGAATAAAAGCAATTGTCCCATTTTCATCACTTTGATTTATAATAAAAATTCTAATTTATAAAATTTTCTAAATAACACCATTATTTTGTTCTCAGTGTTATCTTGGCAGATGAAATGGGTTTGGGTAAAACGATACAGACGATATGCTTCCTATATTATCTATTTCACACACAACAACTTCATGGACCATTTTTACTAGTAGTTCCGTTGTCAACAATGACTTCTTGGCAACGAGAAATGGCCCAATGGGCACCTGACTTGAATTTCGTCACTTATTTAGGGGACGTTACGTCTCGAAATATTGTAAGTTGTGCAGTCACGAAACTATACATAGAAAAAGATAGATTCTACATGTAAATTATATAAGCGTGCGAATTTTAACTAGCGCAATCAATCTTAATTGCAGATTCGAGAATATGAATGGTGTTATACTTCAAAAAGATTAAAGTTCAATGCTATCCTTACTACGTACGAAATAGTACTGAAGGATAAAGCATTCTTGGGAGTTTTAAACTGGGCAGCCCTGCTCGTTGACGAGGCTCACCGATTGAAGAATGACGATTCTCTTTTGTACAAAGCACTGTCCGAATTTCATACAAATCATAGGTTACTTATTACTGGGACGCCATTACAAAACAGTTTGAAAGAGTTATGGGCATTGTTACACTTTATTATGCCAAATAAATTCAATTCCTGGGAGGAGTTCGAGAAGGAGCACGATAATGCTGCCCAAAAGGGTTATTCCAAATTGCACAAACAACTTGAACCATTTATTTTACGCCGAGTCAAGAAGGACGTGGAGAAATCGTTGCCTGCAAAAGTCGAGCAAATATTACGTGTTGAGATGACTTCTCTTCAGAAGCAATACTACAAATGGATTCTGACTAAAAATTATAATGCTCTTCGTAAGGGCGTTAAAGGCTCCACTGCGACATTCTTAAATATTGTTATCGAATTGAAAAAGTGTTGCAATCACGCCTTCCTTACGAAACCTACAGAAAATGAAAGAAAGGAGAGCAACGAGGATTATTTGCAACAACTGATACGTGGTTCAGGAAAGCTTGTACTGTTGGATAAACTACTGGTACGATTACGTGAAACAGGTCATAGGGTTTTGATCTTCAGTCAAATGGTCAGGATGTTGGATATTCTTGGAGAGTATCTACAAAAGAGACACTTTCCATTCCAAAGACTCGACGGGAGTATAAAGGGTGAACTTAGAAAGCAGGCATTGGATCATTTCAACGCCGATGGATCTCCAGATTTCTGTTTCTTGTTGTCCACGCGTGCTGGTGGTCTTGGTATTAACTTGGCTACAGCCGACACAGTCATCATCTTCGATTCCGATTGGAATCCTCAGAATGATTTGCAAGCTCAGGCTAGGGCGCATCGTATTGGACAAAAGAATCAGGTACTTGGATGATTGTTATATTTTAAGAAAGACTGTATTATATTTAATTGCCATACGGTGTTGTCCCTCGATTTATAAATACTTAAGGATCCATCTTTGAATGTCTGTAACAGGTTAATATATATCGGTTAGTAACAAAAAATTCAGTGGAGGAAGAGATTGTAGAACGTGCTAAGCAGAAAATGGTACTAGATCATTTAGTTATTCAACGGATGGACACCACTGGGCGAACTGTGTTGGATAAAAAAAGTGCTGCCACCAACAATACTCCATTTAACAAAGAAGATCTTAACGCTATCTTAAAATTCGGTGCTGAAGAATTGTTTAAGGATGAAGAAGACGGAGACGAGGAACCTACCGTAAGTTCAATAAGAGCTGGTTAATATAAAAAATAAAAAGACTGTGCACGATATTATTTTTCCGTCAATATTAATGGAATTCTTATAAAAATAGTGTGATATCGATGAAATTTTGAGACGAGCGGAAACTAGAGACGAAGCACCAGCGACAGTTGGAGATGAATTACTTTCGGCGTTTAAAGTTGCCAGTTTTGCTGCTTTCGAGGAAGAATCTGAGCCTGTTGCTCAGCCTAATGAAAATGACGATGAAAGCAAAGATTGGGTAAGTAAATCCTGAGACTTTTAACCATTTTTTATTTCAGTATTATAAATTAAGTACTTGCAGGCTTACAGTGTCTTTTTGGTACTAATCTATATGCTGTAAAAACATACTCATTATTATGTGTCTATATCAATAGTCAAAGATATTCTTTTGATTCTGTAGGTTTTACCGATATGTTTTCATCCATCACGTGGAATGTGTTTAAACGCGTGTTAATATTTGTTCTGACTATTACTTATTACTCATTTTCTTGTTGTCTCCTCCAGGCGGAAATTATCCCTGAAAATTTCAGGATAAAAGTTGAGGAGGAGGAGAAATCTAAGGAAATGGAGGATCTGTACCTTCCACCAAGAAGTCGGAAAACGTTGCAACAAATAAATCAATCTGGCGAAGGTATAATTACATTTAAGGATTATCACAGTATCTTTGAAGATAGTGCGACAACATTATAACAATTTGTTTGATATTTTTCACTGAAGGAAGAGGTAGAAAACGAAAGAAGACGTTAGGCGACGATAGCGAGGATGCTGAGGAATCTGGTAGTGACGTAGATGGCAGTGACGACGATAGACCGAAAAAACGAGGTAGACCGAGAGTAACACCTCGTGAGAATATGAAGAGTTTCACTGATGTTGAAGTAAGTTATAGCTTTAGAATATCATCATAGATAATTAAAGTAATTAAACAATGCTAAATCGTATACTAACTGTAGTTGTACAATTTTTTTAATAGATCAGAAGATTTGTAAAGAGTTACAAAAAGTTTGGAGCACCATTGAAGCGGTTAGACGATATCGCAGCAGATGCTGAGTTGCAAGAGAAGCCAATGTCTGAGTTGCGCTATCTTGGAGAACAGCTTAGGTCAAGATGTGAAGCTTGCATAACGGAGTTTGAGAGTACTGCCAAGGAAAATAAGGCTGGTGAAGAAGAGGGTAGGGGACCAGGTCGCAAAAGAGGAAGAGGTCCTACATTTAAAGTTGGTGGCGTTATGGTTAATGCAAAATCTCTCTCTGCTGCTGAAAAGGAACTTGAACCTCTAGATCAAGTATTACCATCTGACCCTGAACAACGAGCTAACTGGCATCTCGATGTGAAGTATGTTTCATATCTGACAATAGCTTCATCGGTTTTCTCTTTTATTGTATTTTTTTTTTATTTTTGGTTGCAGTATATATGTTCATGTAGCGAAATGTATGTGATTGATTTCAGATTGAAACCTGCAAATTTCGATTGTGATTGGAATTCCGACGATGACTCCAGATTGTTAAGGGGTATCTATCAACACGGAATGGGATCCTGGGAAGCCATTAAGATGGATGCCACACTGAAACTTGGTGATAAAATTCTACCTAATGACTGTAAACCCCAGGTGAAACAATTAAATGCACGTGCTGAGTATCTTCTTAAGGTTCTCAAGAAGCAGATGGACCTTAAATTAGGAGTGGTGAGTTTACAATATAAATAATTAACATTACATATATGTATGTATGTGGTTTGTTTTTAAGTTATTAAGATAATTCAGTCCTTGCTTATGTTAATTGATTGTAATATAGTTTTAATAATGTTTTTAGACGCGAGTAAGGAAACCTCGGAAACCTAAAGAAGTGAAGACAGCGATCACTAAAGAAATAATTGAAGACAATGATAGCTCAGCTGATGAAAGTAAAAAATCTAAACCAAAAGTTGATAAGGTACGTTGGAATATTTTTTCAACAACATCGTTAAAGACATTGAGGCTTATAGATTATTTTATACATAGTATCTAAAACTCCCCTTTGATGCACTATGAATATACTTCATCTCTATGCATATTTTGGCATTGCTTCAAGGTAACTTATGTCGCATCTCTGCTGCCTCAGGTTATTAGGCCTGTGGCTGTGCCAATTGTGAGAACAAAATTGAAAATATTTACAATACCTATCAATGGAGACACAACTGCGTTTTCAAGTCTCGTGTTAGTGAAAAAACAAATATTTAACCTCATGTCAAATGTAATTTGTAAATGTGACATTGTAGCAGCTCGTGAAGAAGGAAGAGGAGTTCGTTTTGAAAAGAGAAATTAAGGAAGAGAGTGATGCTGCCTGTGAAGAAAAAAAGAAAGAGAAGAAAGTGAAGAAAGAGAAGAAGGAGAGTAAGAAAAATAAAAAGAACAAGCAGTTAGCTGGACCAATGCACTTTACAGCCAACAACGAACCCAGAGCTCTGGATGTCTTGGGCGATCTAGATCCATCGATATTCAACGAGGTTATTATATAACGTGATTCTATTTGATTTTTCGTAGATACACTTTATGCCATATTTCAATGTGATTATCTTTCATAGTGCAAGGAGAAAATGAGGCCTGTGAAGAAAGCCTTAAAGGCTTTGGATAGACCGGATCAGTCATTAAGTGAAGCAGATCAGGTTGCTCATACTCGCCAATGTCTTGTTCAAATTGGAAATCAGATCAACACATGCCTCTCGGAATACAAGGATCCAGAGCAAATAAAAGAATGGCGTAGTAATCTATGGTACTTCGTGTCGAAGTTCACGGAATTCGATGCGAAGAAACTTTATAAATTATATAAACATGCGACGAGGAAAGGTGACCATAACGTAAGTGCATCGTCCAGTCCTGAGAAGAAAGAAGAACCCATAAATCCAAAGGTAACTTTCATCTCTGGCATAATATACATAACATCCAGTACACATATTAAAAAGCATACTGATTCTCATATTAATATTAATTCTTCAATTGTTTTTATCATTCAGAAACATGAAAAGCAGTATGATAAACATATCGAAAAACATGCGACAGACAGTAGCAGTAAAGATGCTCGATCAGTAAAACGTAGAATCGAAGATATGGAAGAAAATACAAATAACAGTCATCCAAATAAAAAGTATCCAACGTCTACCTCTACGGTTGGTAGTAGTACCACTACTATCACGACTGGTTCAGTAACAATTACTCCGGTTACATCAACGCCAAACTCCACATCAAGTACCACGAATAGTGTCGAGACTCCAAGACAAAAAGAGCCAAAGGAGTCCAAGCATAAGGATATTAAACGGGAAAGAGATAGGGATAGGGATAGAGACAGAACGCACAGTGATAGAGGAATGGATAGATTAAGTGGGGGAAAGGATGAGAGGACTAGAAGGGATAGTGGTGGATACAACATGACTGGTCATTATAGTGGAAGTCGTGAAGACGATCATTGGATGTCCAGAGACGGAAGGGATCCTCGCGATGGCAGGTAAATAATGGAAATGCATTGAAGTATTAAATTTCTTGATAATCGTTCGTTGATTATCTTTATAATTTTTATTTATTCTATCGGTGCAGGTTTGGAGATCATAAACGTGAAAGGTTTGATTCTTACGGACGAATGTCTAGCGGATATCATAGGGATAGAGAAAGAGATAGAGACCGCGGTATGCACATAAACGACAAAAGAAGGTAAATACTTGAATATTTGACATTATATTTTGATATATTTTATTTGGAACTTACTACTTAAATATTCGTTTTTGATAACAAGTTAGATTATATGTAACAAAAGTTTCATTGTTTTGCAGTGACTATTACAGATATCCACCGGGTCCACCAAGTTATGGATACGGAGGTCCAGGTGGTTATAGTAGCGGTGGCGGAGGTGGTGGTTATCCACCCTCGGATATGCCTCCAAGTCATTACAGAGGACGAACTTATCCCGGTGACGGCTATCCCAGTGATTGGCGACCCAGCAAAGACTACAGACGCGATTACGATAGAAGACCTCCACCGCCAAATGCCAACTCCTAGTGCTCCTTCCTCGCCACCGTTCTCGAGTGTGTTGTTAACCGGTTATAATTTTTCTATAACCTCACATTATGCTGTTCTGACTGACTGTGCACCGCGAATCGTGCTCAGCACAAATGGAAACGTGGCTAGACTATGAAGTCTTATTAGCCTTTCCTCAAATGTGCTGAAGTTGCTCGTGGCTCGTAGTCGTGTAAAAAAAAGAAAAGAAAAACAGAAAAAGAAATCTATTCCGATGCTTATCCAATCGCAGATAATTTTAACGTGATCAGGTCTTTTTGAAAGACCCCTTATTTACGTATAGGTTGTGGACAGTTGACGAATGAAAATATATGAATAGTACATAATACATTTTTATATACTCGAGTTTGTGTAAAGTGTCGATAACAGTGAGACAGATTTTTAAGTTTATATTTGGTAACTTATGTCGCACGACGAAAAAATGAAGTAAATGACAACAGTGAGTCTCTATTTGCCCCAATTAAAAAACAACGTATTTTTTTTTTTTCGTAAACGTATCGTATTTCAATCGGTTTATTATTGTGCAATGCTATCGGGGTATATTAATTACTCGTGTCGTTAAATATTAAGAAATGATTGTGTTTCTGTAAATGCGTGAAATGTTTCTGGTCAATGGTCCGTGATTTACAGTACGAAAATGCCTTCCTTTCCGATAGCTTCAAAACGTGTACAATTAATTAATTTTTGCATTTCGAGTGCCGACTATACGAACTTTCAGTTTAGAGTTACAATTATAACGCATATATCTTACATCTATTTTCATGGATCTTCACAATTAATTTCTGATGGAGTAATTACGGACAAGGGAAACTTGTCAATGTTACAAAATACATTTCCTCATTAATAACGTAAGCTTAATCTGTAACTTAACAGAGATAGATTTATTTAATTAACTAACAACTTATTGCTCCATCAAGATAGATGTAAACTCGATTAACATTCTGTGTTGTATAGCGTTGCCGTCAGATATTCTATTACTGCAAATTGAAATAATATTAAACTGCTGTTAACGTGTTTAGTATCACATAATTCAGCCACAAATTTAGGTTTTATATTAAGAAAAAAAGTATATATATTATGCTGAGAACAGGACCAGAAAAAAACCCATTCTTCGAATAATAATATGGCATTCGGCACAGTCACCTTCATAGCACCAAAACTAAAATCATGCATGAAATTATGAATCATCATTGATGACAAGACATATTGTGACTTAAATATTTTGATTGATCATTAAGTTGTTACCAAGGAACATCAACTACGGTATTGCCTTTACTTGTTTTTGTTTACCGTAAAACGCATTTTGCTATAATATAAATCACGTTCCTATTTTATGCACCGAATTCTCGTCAAGGGTAAAACTATGAAATTTAAATACATCAAGGACATGTTGTTCCTGTCCTAAATCAAAACACGGAGCGCTTCACGTTTTTGTATAATCTTCGTCGATGAAAGTATGGAATAACTTTGTATTTGTTGAAAACGAAACACCGTAAGCTTAACAAAATGTACGTTTGGCGATATAAGCGAACATTTTTCCTTTCATAATGGACATAATACCTTCGTATTATTTCCTACACGCTATGCCTTTATTAGAGTGTGTAAAGCATAAATTATTTTGTAGATTATTACTATAATTACACGAAAACCATGCTAATCAGTTTATGGTCAATAGTTAAAATCTCTTACAATTTTTAGTGTGCATTTGTGTAAATAATAGAATAGAATATATTAAGTAAGAAAGACATGGCCACGATGAGATAGAATCGTAATGGTAATATATAATGTGTTTAAATGTATTAAACACTGTACGAGAAAAGGAATGTGTCAGAATCACAGTCTGATAGAAAATCTGCTAGTTTAGATTTTTATTTTTTGAGATAAAAGTTCAATACATAATGGTAGCCCAGCCGTTTATAATTTATTACTAGCTGAACACAAATCATGAATAGTAAGGAGAAAAAAACAATGGAGATAACATGCTGTATATATAAATAAGTAAATAAAGTAATTAATAATATAGTAAGATATATAGTCTAACAGTCGATATATCGTATTATAAAAAGCAGGTAGCATCATGATATAATAGCAATGTATTTTATCTATCTTTATTGTAGATTATTAAATATTTCTGGAAATATATCTAGAAACTGATTTTTTAATACAACTTGTATCTCCTAGGAAACATTGATTACAGATAAACAATATATATTATATAACAGATTGCCGTTAATAATTTCACTGCGGTGTTCAAAATTCTATCGAATTTCTGTCTAGAACTTTTTCTCGTCTGGTAAAATTTTGATCGTCGACCCAATTTATCCAGGTTTTTCCATTTATCCAAAAATAGCGATTACAACATCCGTATATAATGTTCTAAACACTTTTTTGGGGATCTCTTAAAATATTTATTAGGGTCTACATTCCAGTTAACAAAATATAATATGACACCCGTTCACGTGCATATATATGGTGTATTGCAAATCCAGACTGTAAAAACTAGATTTATTATTTTACGTTTGAAAATAGATTGAAGGCTTCGTGAGTTGGGCGTTTCGTTCTTCCTTCCTTTGTGCTACGCTACTTCAGCCATCCCGACCATATACGTTTAATACACATGCGCATTACAGTATCTCTCTCTTCTTCTTACTCTTCTGATTCTTACACTTATTCACTTTCTCGCCATTTCCAGGCTTTCAAGAGACGAAGAAACTCCTGTCGATTGCATCAGTGCTCACGTAAAACGAAATACAGTTCGAACGCGAAAAGAAATTCCTAAGGTAAGCACAAGGCGTGTTATAATTATTTTATTTTTTCTATTAACCATAAATTTTATTATATCAATAATCTTATTAGTCTGATCATTACAAAGTATCAACCTTAGTCTATTTCGTAAATTACTTTATATTGTCATGAGACGATGGAAAATTGTGTTGCTGTTTTTCTTTTAACTACTCCAAAGTAGTTCATTACTAATGAAAATAGTTTCTCGATATATTATTCTCTGTTCAAATATTTTTCATATAGAAGAAGTTGATTTATGAATACATATATTCTCGTTCAAGTACTATAACGTTATACGTTCTCATCAAAGTATATCTATTCTTAGTTTAATGCAATTCCAAAGTACAGTCATAATACTTAATAATTGCCTCAAGGCAGATATATGAAAATGCAAATATTTCATTCTATTTTCGATTTAAATTTCTAGTAACGGGAAACTGCGTCTTCCGAGATACGTGCCATCTTGAACTATTATCTTGATTAATCTTGAGACGCGCGAAGATTATTATAAATTAAATGTATAACGGTTATATCGGAAAGTTTCAATCATAACATATTCTGTAGTTAAGTTCATTTGTTTCTTTGGAGCATGTATATGTTCATCAATCCCCTCTTTTTATTTTCATCCACCTCCCAATCTTTCATGCTGTATGTAGTTGATACAGTCAAGTACGTTGCGCAGCAATCTACGGTATTCGACTATAGTATACCGGTACTGGAAGGTATTCCGAACTTTGATACCAACAGTCAGGATAACTATTTTCATCCTTAGGACGTAGTTTGACGAGCAAAGTCACTTCACATTTCTTTCGCCAGTACATTTGAGCTATCGAAACATCAAGTAAGTCGTTCTCAATTCCATTTTGCAATCCATCCTGAACAAATGCGCATGCGGATATACCGGCACTATGATATTTAATATACACTCATATTTTGTGCCGGTACTTTTGTTGGGAAGATATAAGAATTATCTAGAAACTAGTTCTACTGATATGCAACGACAGTTCAATGATTCATATTATCAAGTACATATTTGAATTTCGTTCACGTTCTGTTTGGCGGTGTTCTACGTATTTCTGTGACCTTGTAAAATCCTTTAAAGTATTACATTAATTTTTGCAAATATTCGATGTGGTCATTTTAAATCTTTCTCTTTGACCGGCTTATGTTATCTATGATATGATAGATATGTTGCTAATGTAACCGTGTTTTAATTGTTAGGTATTTGTTCCATTTACGTTACTTTACTCATTTCTCAGTTTTAAAGGGAGTGTCTTTTGTTGCTAGGAGCTGACAATGCTCCACCTACGTTTCAAATTTATGCTTAATACCGGTTCCATGTACTGAATTTTGATAGCGGTAATAATATGTAACCAGCGACTAATAATAGAGATTTGACATTGTATGTATGTTTATCTATATTTATTTATTGTTTTATTTGGTTCATCAACATTTAAAAAATGTATAAACAGTGTAAATCTATGTCATTTTTGTGAAGGCCATCGATAATTGATGAAATACTAATTGTTTTATGAATGTTTCATACTTTATATTTATTTTAAAGAAACCTAAATTTGAGAAATAAGTATATGTATTTTAGCACTGAAAGAAAAATTACTATAATCCATTTTAGTGCGAAGATATGAAATTAATAGAATATAATACAGAATGCTTGATCAGATGTGGCATGACTTTCAAGTACACATGTTGGCATAGAGCTGTTGGTGGCTTATGAGTCACTGCATTGTAATCCGAATACATATACAAGTAAAAATTTGTTTCTTACATTAATATTTTTCATGTTCATAACAGGCTTTTCAGATATATGTTAAATATATTTGCACCCTTTACAAAAGAACCTTAAGTGGCAATTTGATATTTTTAGCTGTCACTTTATTTACTTATGCATTTGTCAATAATACTTGTATATTGCAATAAAATTATATTCTATTTATAGAATGGCAGGTGATCGCATGGATTTGGTGATATTTGGTGCTACAGGATTCACAGGAAAATATACAGTTAAGGAAGCTGCTCGATTGGCAAAGAATAAATCATTCTCATGGGGTGTAGCAGGACGTCGAAAGGAAGCTTTAGAAGCTGTTGTTAAAGAATTTGCACCTGATTTTGGTAATGCAATTATCACCAATATTATCCCTAAATATATTATCACACATATTAGTCGTGCAAATCCTTCACCATTGGAAGGTTAAGAATTTATCACCCTAAATAAAACAATATTTTTTAGATAATATTCCTATTATCGTCGCGGACATTAATGATGAAGAATCTCTAAAGAAGATGACAGAACAAGCCAAAGTGATAGTTAACTGTTGTGGACCATATAGATTTTTTGGTGAACCCGTTGTTAAAGCCTGCATTGCAACTCATACTAATTATGTTGATGTTAGTGGAGAACCTCAGGTATATAAATTTGCTTTTACTTATTAGAGATTTTTAATATAATCAATATTTTTTATTCAAATTTTGTTCCTCCTTATTTACAGTATATGGAACGGATACAATTAGAATACAATAAAGCTGCTCAAGAAGCTGGTATATACGTAGTCAGTGCTTGCGGTTTCGATAGTATTCCCTGTGATCTTGGTGTTATTTTCACACAACAGAAATTTGAAGGTGAAGTTAACAGCATCGAGTCCTACTTAAATACTTGGCAAACAGAAAATACTGCTGGTGGTGCAGTGCTTCATTATGGCACTTGGGAGTCCGCAGTTTATGGACTGGCATACGCAAACGAACTGCGCGAATTGCGTAGTAAACTTTATCCTGAACGCTTACCAGAATTGGAGCCAAAATTAAAGTCAAGGTATTATAATAAATTTTGTTTAGCTAATATGCCAACTATCTTAAATGTTCTTTAAAAATGTCAATATCTAATTTTAGAGGCAAAGTTCATCGAAATGCATTATCTGCTGGGTACTCTGTACCTTTTCCAGGATCAGATCGTTCGGTCGTTTTACGTACCCAACGGTTTTTCTATGAAAAATATAAGCAGAGGCCAGTTCAAGTACAGACTTATATGACGTTTAAGTGCGTATAAATTAGTGAAAATATTTTAATGGAGCTTGCACAGTTAAACATTTTTTCACGATATAAATTGTACGAATTTTTTCTTGTTGCTAGATCGGTACTGACGTTAATGACAACTGCTATTGTTGGTTTGGTCTTCTCATTGCTGACTAAATGCGAATACGGACGGAAATTACTCTTAAAGGTAAGTGTCTCCGCCATGTTGTGATTTGTAGTCATAAACTCTAATGATGTTTTGTAAAAATTAAACTTTATTATTACGTGTATGCAGTATCCGAAGTTTTTCTCCGCTGGGATGGTCAGCCATGAGGGACCGAAACCGGAAACTATGGAAAATACCCACTTTTCCATAACGTTTAAGGCGAGTGGCTGGACTGAAAAGTTAGCGGAACCAACTGATAAGCATCAGGAACAACCTAACAAAGAATTAATTACGAAAGTCTCAGGTGTCAATCCTGGATATGGTGCTACGTGTACTGCTCTTGTATTATCGGGTATCACAATTCTTAAGGAGGCCGAGAAAATTCCTGATAAGTAAGTTTCTATATTTCTTTTTAAAAATGTATTGTTCTTCGATAAATTGTTTGTTCGATTTTTAGCGGTGGTGTCTTATCCCCTGGTGCTGCTTTTGGAAAAACATCACTGATTGAAGAGTTGAATAAGAACGGTTTTACATTTGAAGTTATCTCCTCCATCGAGCAGTAAAGGTATTTCGGTTTGAGTATTCTCGGTTACCAGACCCTTTGGACAAGTGATGGGTATCAGTATAAAGGGACATGTTACAGATTATCGGCTGAATCTATAGATTTATTTCATTAATTTGCTGTTCAAAAATTTTAACTGGAAAACAGATTTGTAATTTTTCATTACATTACCCTTAGTGTCTAAAATGCTTTGCGTTTGAGTGATATCTTAATCAATTTGTTCGTTTGTTTTGATATTCTTTAAAATGACATTTGGTCCACATATAGAATCTGGCACAAACCAGTTTTATGACATGGCTTGATTTGCTATTATACGTGAAGATAAACCAAAAAAAAAATGGACACTGTTTATTGTGATGCTTAATTAAATTTGAAACTATTTATTCACATCTGAAGATATAGGAAGGTAAGAGTGGTGGAACGCGCTACTATGGTTTTAGGGTTTTTTCTACGCTTGAAACTACTGAGAAATTTTGATAATGCACAACTATTTCATACAAAAGTTTTTTACTTGACTGAATATGCTGCAGTTATAAAATATATCGATTGATTTTCAGCCTTTTATACTAAAACAAAAGAAAAATCTCCAGCAGGTCTGTCACTTTCAAGTATAAGTTAAATTAAAATAAAGAACATATATATATGTGCTGAGTACTTGTATTCCATCGTACAGTCATATTCAAGCTACTTTGTGCTTAGGTGCAAGAGAGAGTTTACAAATAAATAGCCGTATAAGTATGCATTTTTTGAAATTATTCCAAAAACAAAGATTGGTATCCTATGAAATAATAGAAGACTAAAGTTCAGCAACCGTGTCCCGGTAGATTAATGGTATTGAGGAACGAATTAAATGTCTTGCAATTTGTAAACGATAAGAATATTCGCGTAATTAACTTTATCTTATCTTGTGCGAATTATTATATTTATCGCCAAACAGGGAGGTCCTACTCGTGCCTTCCTTATTAATATCTTGAAATATTGCAATATAATACAGAAAGAAGCTTTATATAAGATCCTCTATACATCAAAATTAACGTAAGTAAGAGATGATTAATGGGATCGGCAAGATGAATAACTATTTCTATTTTTTTCTCCATGATATATTTTATCAATATTTTATGGAGTAATACTTACCGGCAGATATACGTATGTATTAGGAATCTAATAGCTATTTTTTAGCTTTATATTGCTTACATATTCCTGTGCTACGTACTATGTACCATGTTATTTTAATAAAGACGATTTTAAGAGTCCAAGATTGTCTTTACCTATTCATATATATATATGTGTGTTAATTAATTCTTAAATTACTTTTAATAGTTATAAATTCTTTAACGTTTCCCACATTTAACGTAAAATAAATTCTAATCCTATTATACAATGCCCTCAATAGTTTGTTCAGAATACGATGACAGGTGTAAAAAACACTAAAACTAGGTCAAGATTAAATTGAAACATTCAATATAATAAAATCATCATTGACTCGCATGAAATCCTTGATCGGTATCTACGACATTGAAGGTAGCAAAAAAACCAATACATTTCATGGCTGCAGAAGAAAGGTGATTGCCCTGTTCTCCAAACAATTCTCTAGCCAATAATCATGGATGTATTAATATACACATGTTATACGATGCTATAAATCCATTGAAAATGTGAATAGCTATATCTAAACTTGGGCCACATAAAAAAAATAAAAATGAATTACGATATATTCTTAAACAGCACTAAATCGATCCTCTGTTCCTATAATTGTTTCAGACGAGCTTCTGAAATACAACCAACTACTGATTTTCCAGGATTATCGTTAATATCTTAAGAAAAGCTACGTATCAGCTATAAGGCATCTGCACCTGGACAAGTGTCCTTTCGATCCTGGTAAAGGACACCAATATTGCAAACAAGCGACCTACTTTGAACAAGGCATCTACGCAACAAAGGAGAAAAAGTATATTTGCTAATTTAAAGGTCTTTTCTTGGACGTAATCAATCTATTAGTTACATGGTAAATGGGAAAGGGATGGAGAGAAAGAATTCCTCGTACATGTGCAAATTTTGCCTGAAGGGGTGATGGGCGCGATAACGTACGTGAAAACTGGTAACATGTCAGATGGGAGACCTGCCTGTAAGTAGGTTCATTACCATCAATCCAGCCATGACAATACTCATGCTTATTTATCCTAAAAATTGAAATCTTAATTTTTACAGGACAATAAGTGCATCGAGGAAAGGTATGGTCGTATTCTCAGCTAAAGGTTTTAATTCATATCAAGTACTGTCTGATTTTATGATTGAAATTGTTCGTTTCCGTTGTCTGTCAGGGAATGATGTAAGAGTGGCAATAAGAGGAGGACCATGAAGATGGAGGAAGAGGAGATGAAAAAGAAGGAGGAGACAGAGTTTGTATTGATTTATTGCACGGTATTTTCTTGGAAATTTGAAATATTGTGTCATTTAGTGAATTCCAGTCTTGTTTTCATCGTATAAATCGTATAATTTATATTCTATATAAAAATATCCCAGAAGAACATATAACTGGAGTGTTCATAAAAGTCCTTGCGTTTACGGGGATTCCGTTTACGAAAATCGCTGGTAACGTGTCTCATGTGAGTATACGTGTTTGTGGCGTAGACCACGGATGACGTCAATGATATGACGTGCTATCTAATACTATATTATTCTCACCAATGCAATTATTCATTTAATGCAAGCCTGTATACTTTCTCACTTTTTTGCAAAAATTATACCAGTATATCATCCAGTTAAAATCAATATCAGCTGACACAATTGATACAGTAATTTAAAAGAAAAGTAATCTAAAAATTTTATAGGTTATTTACATACTCTTTATAAATGAATCTTCATTGATCTTTCAGCAATTTTAATATAGTCGAAGATACCGACAATATTGGCATAATTATGAGAGACGAGGATACTAATAAAACAAGACGAATTCATGAGAATCATAAGTAGCAGTAGGTGTAAACGTCCGGAGTAGGAATTCCCGTGATTCACTGACGATCAGCTGAGCAAGTCAAGTAAGTTAATCATGCTCTAGAGAGGTTCGTTTTCTGGTTAGTATAGTGACCGTGAATAAACGTGAACAAGAGACGGACTTCAAGAAAAATAAGGACAGACTGAGAGAGGGAGAGAGTGACAGAATGACGAAGTGATAGAGAAAGAGGGGGTCGGCTCTTAATGGCTTTCAGTGGCCTCCATATATAAGCCCTGGTTGCTGCCCCAATCCAAACTTATTTCTGCCAACACTACCCTGGAGAGACAAACAGCCCTCCTGTCCTAATACCATTTCGTCAACGAGATTCATTCAGACATTTTCTCCTGTGCTTCACTTCGGAAGACCAACACTCACAAGATGAGGGATCAGAAGGACTCGAAGAACCGCGAAAACTGCACGGAGAATGGCAAGAGTCGATGTACTTGTTCCCATAATAATAGAGAAGGTGAGTGATTTTTAATTAAAAGTCATCAACGTTTTTTATTCATTTTATTTACATGCACGAGTTACATGACACGTAAGGTAGGTTCCATGACAGCATCATAATTGTCTGGAATTGATTTTCTTGTTATTTACTAAATTGAGATCTACTTTTATTTCAATTCTGTCACAGAATTACTCTGGCGAATCTATGATATACACGTATCACAGTTTTTTACTGAGGATTTGAAAATTTAGAATTTTTTCATTTCGCTCGGTCATGCTAGGTCTTCTTTCATTACATACAGTTATAACATTTATCAAATCTATTACAAATTTTAATATTAACCTCGACGATTGTATTGAGCAATCTTTTTTGCTACGTTATACATGATACACGTGCGGTACTTTCAATATCACTGACTGACTTCTAGATTGAATTTCAATACGTAACTCGATCACGTGATACATATTTTTGTGTATATCCATAATCTATACCGTAAATATCCCGCTGATGAAACAGTAGCGTCATTTAGTTATTTGATTATTTAATCAACGAATACATTTTCAGTACTAAACGTACAGTTGACAATATTGTAATAACAATGGATTATGCACACGTACGTCTTTCGTCTGAAATAGAAAAAAAAAGTTGTGACACAAAAGATCACACAGAATTTAACAAAGCTTATTACGTCTAACCGAATAGTTTTATCCGTCTTGTCATCCATCTTGTTGACCGAAACAATTGAAACTAACGAACAATCAGACTGTCAACACCCTTATGCAGAGCATTGCAATTGCATTGTTTAACAGATAATTAAAAATTCTCACCGTGATCATAATTGCTTGATACATTATGGAAAAGGGAAGGTCGTTAAGTATTAATTATTTAATAATTATTACGCAACTCCGTTCTATACACGGATCGAGATTTTACAATTTTTCTCGTAAACACTACTTGTTCCAAGTAAAGCCATGTGCTCGTTTTATTCCTTGTCATTATACCGATAATTACTTCATGGCCGCAATGAAAATCTCTTGGATACTTGATCTTTTTTTTTGCATAAACTTTGCCGCTTCCTGCAAATATATTATACAGAAAAGTAGAAATTCACTTTACGATTCCTTTACGTAACCGAAGGTCTTGCACAGTCATCGACGTATGAAACAATCAGTTCTACATCTCTTTAATTGTGCTTGAAACAAGAGTAATAATTTACTTTTATTTTCACACTCAGTCAGCGATTCACGAATCCATAACGCTATTGCAATACGTACTCACGGCTTGCAACTTACTTCTCGTTGTACATATCAATTGACGATTGGCAATATTGCACTAACAGTTGATTCTGTAATTTATTATGACTATGTTATTTTTAACACAACAGGGACGGGATGAGAAGGAATACATTTTTTGTCGCAAGCAGTAAAAAGCTTTACAGGAATTTTGCATTTTAGTCTGGTCATACGTAAAATATACAGGTATATATTGTATGACGTTTAAAGGGGACCTTTTGAATTTGCCCAGTGAACGCGTCATTAAGCTGAACCCTGATAGCCATATTGTGTTAAGCTTATATCCTTTCCGATGGGATTATCATATTTCCGGTACTGGTTTGCGCCATTAGAGTGCGCTACTGTTTAACTAAAGTCCTTACGGCTATGCTTTCGTCATGGATCGTTAAACTTTTACGAAAGCTCCTTGCACCGATACCTTATGCTTTTTTTATTCAATGACTCAGCTTTCTGATGTAATATTTTATCACCGAAGGCTTTAAGGACATTTCACAGGACGCACGAGACACTTGTCATTGACCGTTGATTGGTATATATTTAGCCTTGATTCCTCCAGAAAGTTTCTTTGACGCAGTCTTGAGTCAGGAAAGTTCTCGCGTTGTTTCCTCATCGTTGAAATTATTAGAGCAAAAGCGGTCACGCGGTTTCCTTAAATGTCGAAATAGTAGAAAATATGGCAATGAATAAAACTTAGCTGTGTAGAATTGATTTGGCAGTTTCTACTTATTCCCTGATAATCATTACGTGTGCATGATAATCATCATTGGTTACATTTACGCAATGATAGACGTGATAAAGGCAGCAAAATATCGAGTTTGCTAATTTTGAATATTTTTTATTAGTCTAACGCATTTGTATCATACTAATTCCTACCATGATTATTGTCCGAAGTGTTCTTGAAAAAAAAAATGTATTTCCGGTAAAGGATTCTCGTTTATTAAAAAAAAAAAAAAAAATAGATCATTAATTACTTGGAGAATTTTTTAAGACAATTTAGAATAAAGATGTGTGTTTTTTACAAATTGAAATTGGTGCGACCATGGATCAGATTGTTATCCGTCTTAAGGTTTAGTAAAGACTTTGAGTCTTCCTGTTAGCCTCGATTTGTGTCAAGGTTTCTAACATTTACGCATAGTGGCACAACAGTCTTGTCAGAATATTCTGATTGCTTTATCGACGAGTGAATCTTGTTAAGGGGAAAGGAATTGATCGAGTGTCCCTACGAGGCAATTATTCCCAGCGTTAGCTGGGAAGTTGACAATTGGGAGTTGATACAGGGGCGACATCGGAACGATGTAAAAAGATGTTTACCAAGGAAGAGTCCGAATGTGAGGTAGAAGAGATTCTTGTGATTTTACTTACCAGCCCCTTAAATGGCCGAGGACAGATTGGTACAGTGGAACTTCGATAGCTCGAACTTCTATAAGTCGAAAAGCTCTGTAAGATTTATGAAATCTTGAAATACTTCATTTCTGTAACTTGACAATCCCGATAGACCGTAACTATGATAATTTGAAGCATATTTCGTTTCCCCTGAGATTGAAGTTATCAAAGTTTCACTGTAGTTGTGGCCAATTTTGGGCAAAGACAAACATTTTTCGGACTTTTACAAAAATCTAGTATTAAGGATTTTTGGGATCGCTGAATGTGCATTTGTTTCTGTATTCAAGAAGTATTTATTATTTTTAGTACTGGTGCGTTCAGGCCGGTTAAGGGGTTAACAAATTTCAACTCTACGTTAATATACTCTCTGTAATGACAGGAACGATTGTCTATTAAAGTAGCAGTAACTGCAGCCTCTTCATTTTGTCTCGTCTTTATATATGCCAAAAAATGTGAAAATATTTTGAGAAATGTAAAATCTGTCGTTTCTTCGTTGCGAGTTATTGAGCAAATAACCCCAGAAACAGTGTACTGACTTACGTTCTTATATATACGTATATCTGACGCCCCCTGAATGAGGAAAATAGGATACCGAACGATGGCTGCTTCAACAAAAGGAAAGTGGCTGTACGCACGCGGAAAGTCCGCATTGATGCGGGTTATTCCCAAGTCTGTATCCTTGAGAGTAAAGGAAAAGGGTAGAGCGATAATTGCAAGAAGCAGCATTCAAGTAGGGTAGATACAACAGGTTATGTTGAAGTAGAAAGAAGAAGCAGTGACGTCAATTCATGTAATCGTTAATAGGTTTCCCTCTCTGAGAATTCTTCGTAGTCATCAAAGCCGTTTGCCGTGAATAGGAAAGGGAAAATGTGGAAACGAACTAGGAGAAGGGTAGCTTTGTGAATTAATATCTTCGATCACACTAGGTTCTCTTGCTCAATTGAAATCGACTGCGGCTTCGACGATCATCGAGAGACGTAAGATTAGCTATGTAGCTTTATTATAGTAACAGTAGCAGTAGAAGAAGTATTGATAATCACGAGAACAGTAAGAATAATTGCAACGGCGCAAACTGTAGGATCGACTGCGATTCGTACTTGGACGAACGAACACAGTATTAGAGAGAGGAACTGAGGTCCATACGATCAGTCGCACCGCGTCACTCGAGCCAGCGACCTCGCGCCACTACACGTTCTCCACTTTTCACTCTTACTTTCCGCAATAAGGTATTGTGTAGCGCGCGAAAAATAATATTTTCAAAAGTTTTTATATCGCAGAGAATCTTACGAGACGTCAAATAGTTGTGCTAACATCCGTTTACGGCGCTCGAGGCATAACGTTGAATATTCGCAATAACGGTTGAGATTTGAATTTTTGTATACACGCGACTGAAAGTTTAATCCGTGTGCGACTTTTATTCCGTGAGTAATAAGACGATTTAGTATTCTTTCTTTTGGCGAGGATTTTTCACTTCGGATACGTCAGACAGATTTGGAATAACGATACATTCGTTTTCAGATTTTAACGAGCACGGAGAAAAATGGACGGAATTTAACGCTATGTAAAATAGTAACATACGGAGCCTGGGAGGGTCAGTGAGAATGATTGTTGAGGAAAATTGAGACATTTCAAAATTCTAAAAATTTGTCACTAATATTCTTGCAGTTTTATACTATTCTCGATTGAAAATATTGTCGGTACGATTGAATTAGTAATGCATGCTGCATGCAACATTAAAAAATGTCGATAAAAGATATATATTTTATCATTTTTGACAGCAACGACTCACATATGGAAACATGTACTACCTGCACGATAATATGAAACAAAAGACGCAGCGTTTAATAATAACGAAATTTTCTATTTTTTTACTCCTAAGCTTTCTTTAAGACAATATGACGTTTTGGAAATATTCATAAGACGTACTTTCGACATTTGTGCTAACAGGGTAGTAATTCAATTTTACAATTACGCTTCTCCTGCTCCTGCTTACAATTATTCTTAGTGATTTCTCCTGGAAGTGTACTATTTATTATTCATTTTTCTCCGTGAACTATTTCACTAGTCCAGCAATTTGTTTATTGGCACTGATATACTGTTGGATTCTTTGACCAAGAGAAAGGAAAGGATTCGTGTATTTACTTGAGGATCTACGTTGTTTTAATTAGAGATAATCATGAACGGGATGAATAATCAGTGTGCGAACGGGAAGTCTGAGATGAAAATCTACGATGGGGAGGATGATCATGCGGTTATTAAGAGACCTGGACCATTAAGGACTGTCTCCTGGCCTGAAAATGTCGAAGAGGCTGATTTGGAAGTTCCGGGAACTCCTAGGACTCCCAGGACTTCAACTACTCCAGGTATAATTGCGGATAGGATTTATAACAGATAAAAATGAATTGTTCTGGGTTATGTACGCGGTGATCTACGAACGATAAACCATGGGAACCGAGTACAGTTATGGAGTTGGAGTTAACCCGTAACGCATAACTGTAGAATAACAAACACCTCTCTGCTTATTCTGTGTCGTCAAAGCATAAAGGTCGTTGAACATACAGAATCTGAAAAACATGAGCGACTTGAAAAAATATTATGTATTCCCAAGTCAATATCTACTGTGATATCGAATAATGGAATTGAGTGTAATAGAAGCATAGGAAACAATTGTCGGGTATAAGCAGAAATAAATTGCGTATAACAGCACCGAATGCGTGACACTGAAAATATTTTGTATATATTCTTTGCATCTTGAGTTTGACGTTTGATTATGTTATCATTGATAATTTCAACAAGATTATAGTGTGCCGTACGAATTTACAAGAAAAAGGTATAATGAATTTTCAGATCATTTATTTAAACCTGTCAATTTTAATGATTCGACTTTTCAAATATTCGATGATATTACAAGTGACGTTTTTAAATTTAAAAAAAAAAACGACACCTCACAAAGATACATATGTATATAATTTCTGCTTAAGCTAATATAAAAGCCATTGAAAAATCGTGTGCTAAATTATTGTCAATGCGTATAATACAATTATTTATTTTTCGCCGAATACGAAGCAGATGAAGTAACAACTATTCCTATTAATGGTTAGACTTACGCAAAAGCTTAACGATTCTTAATATTTTACTACTGTGCGTGAGGAAGCACGTTTTTTTAACTTAGTTCGTATGACGTTAGAGTGAAATGACAAATATTAATTTTTCATTTGTGTATTTTAAATAATTATGGTTCTCGGCAATTGAATTTCAGAATGTTGTAATGGAGGTCGCGACACGCGATAATATTCATTGCAATGATAAGTATTAGGAGGTCACGGCAAAAACGAAAGAATTTTAAGTGATTTCGAAATTGACCACTCTGTGTTTTCGATTTCGGTATAAGAATGTCCAATGTTGCGCAAAAAGTACTGAAAGCTTTATTACCAATAGAATAATTCAATGTTAAATTTTCTCCAGGACATGAAAAATGTACATTCCATCACGACTTGGAACTGGATCATCGCCCACCAACCAGGGAAGCTTTGTTGCCTGAGATGTCCAGGAGTTACAGGCTACTTCTCAGTTCCCTTGGTGAAGATCCTGATCGTCCAGGACTCCTGAAAACACCTGAACGTGCTGCCAAAGCTATGCTCTTCTTTACAAAAGGATACGATCAGACTATTGAAGGTGATTACTTGGTATTACATGAATATTTATATAGAGCATCAAACTTTTCGAGAACAAACGCATTTCTTTTTTGTCTTCTTGTCATTGCACGGATATAACAGAAGGTTAGACAATGTTTTTTTAATAATTGCACATTAATAGAATGAAAAAAAAAGAATCAACATTATCGAGCATATAGAATAATCAATTCTGAAGTCATCGCAGATCGACACTGGATGATTGCATCATTAGTTGACTGTTGTATGGTTCCATTAGTTCTTTAATAGAATCCATTAAAGGTTTGCCCATGGTGCAATTAGGACTCGGTGTTTTGATGTGACGTTTTGAGGTAAAAGGAAAGGAAAAAAACAACAGGGATAATAGAATTTGCCTCGTGTCAGTCGTGATAACGCAGAAATTTATAGAACTTATTCTCAGACAGTGAGAAGGAATTGTGCTCTACGCTCTTCGACTTTCACGGGCTAAAGGATAAAGGGGAGATTTGAGTGCGCTCAGGGGTGGATGAAAGCTCTTGATATAAATGGGCTCCAGGGACGCACCCTGTAAAAATGAAAGGCTCGTTTTATTTTATTTTGTCAGATATTGTAAATTCTATGAAATTTTTATTTCCATCGCGTATTGAATTTATTGTTTACGTAAACAAGTATTATTCTACATGAGTTTCGTTTAGGTTTTTTTTATTTGTAACTCTATAAGAATTATGCATGTAGAATTTGATAACCAAGAAATAAAGCGCGAGCCCTGTTGACCCTTAGAAGCTCTTTGATCGTAGCTACAGGTGGTGAAAAACCTTCTCTCTAACTTTAATTTAGCCTCCTTGAACTCGGTTCTTTTCTTCGCGTCTCAGTTCACGAGGTGACCCAGCAGTTAACGTAAAAGTAGCTCACCCCAGTGAATTTAAAACGAATTGCTCTCGCTTAATTGCAAAAGCTCAAGGTACCACCTAAAAGATATCCCTTCTGGATATTTAAGCTTACTTCGACATTTATAAAGAATTGGGAAACTTCGAAAATATATTCTGTACAGTTCATCTAGATATTTCATGACATTATTTTTAGGAATATCTATATCTATATATTTTTTAAGAAATAGGGTAGTCAGTAATATCCACGTCGATGTGGCCCTTGGAAATTGGTTAAAGATAATTAATAGATGAGAATTAGTACAGAAAACAAAATTTCAAAAGTCTAAAGGCTCCTGGTCGATGGTGGCTGAAATTTTGCCAAGAGCGAATCCGTTCTGTCTCTTTGTGGGTCATAGCCAAGGTGTTTCTAGTTAAGGTTGCCGTGGAAACCGTGAGAGCACCCCCATATCTACAACGACAGACTCTCATACATGAATTCACCACCATTACGACCTACACTACACTAAGTAGGTCAATATCGGGTAAATCACAATCTGGTGTACAGAAGACCTTATCGCGAGTCTCGATATTATACGTTCAATCTCTTGTTCGTGGTCGATATATAACTGCTCATATTCCGTTTCTATTAATTATTATATTAATAGTATTATTTTTTCCCCAGATGTCATCAACGATGCTGTCTTCGATGAAGATCATGACGAGATGGTCGTCGTAAAGGATATCGAGATGTTCTCCATGTGCGAACATCATTTGGTACCGTTTTATGGCAAAGTTTCCATAGGCTACTTGCCCTGCAAGAAAATACTTGGTCTTAGTAAGCTTGCTAGGTGAGAATAAATTTCTTTTTTCTCAATATTAATGAGAATTTTGTATCGACTGAAATGCACTGGAGTAAAGGAAATACGAAATTGATGGAATATGAGCCTTAAAAATAGATACAAATTTATTTTGAGTTTTTTTTTTTAGTTATTACGCAGATTTTTATGGACTTATTCTTCTTTATTTCGTACAGGTTGAGTTAGAATATTAATTGGTTCATATAATTGATGTGCTTTGATCTTAGACAGTCACTTTGACATCTACTGGACCCCACAGCACTTCCGTTTCATTTTAATAGTCGCTCTTTGTCAAGCGCGTTTACAGTTTATAATTAGTACGGAATCCACGTAAAAGTTCCAAATTGTTCCTATTCTGTATCAACGTCTTACCTCTAGTCTAGTTTTAAAATAAATCCGATTTTTTTCAAATTTGATAACTGAAACTGAAACAATGGGGTCTATTGGACCCCAGATTGCTCTTTCTGTAACTAAAAAATAAGTATGACTGTCCAGGGTTAATCCTGTGATAACAAATTGTACCAATGTTCATGTAGCCTTGGTTTACCGGATTAATGTAAAAAAGTCTATAGAGGTAGAAGTGTGGCAAGTACTTTCACGTAGCGATCGCAGTCGACTACCCGTTTACTGGTTCAATGTCGCCTTGAATAAACTGTAAGAAGATTGAATACCATTGTGAATACAAGTCCAACAGTCAAATATTTTTAATATCAAACATTAATTGAATCCCGGGTTGGACTGATTAAATTACAATAAACAGTTTGATGTCAAAATATCCTTCTTATTTATTCTGCAATTTCAAAGGAAGTCCAGAGTATTTATGAACAATTTTCTTCAATCGCCTCTGGTTTATCTGTCGAGGACCACTTATTTTTCTTCTTATATAGCCCGAGTCTTGAGATGGTTCTTTAAGAAAGCAAATAAAAATTGGTCACCTCTAAAATTCATTGCCAAAATACCTTTGTCTTCCTGTGTTCGCAGAATCGTGGAAATTTTCAGTCGACGTCTTCAGGTCCAGGAACGTCTCACTAAACAAATCGCTATAGCAGTGACTAAAGCCGTTCAGCCAGCAGGAGTAGCTGTGGTCGTGGAAGGAGTGTAAGTGTACATAAAGACCAGACAATAAGTCTACTGCAATTATCGTCTCAGAATTCATGAGCCAATCACAAGGATGAACTATGAAAATAATATAGTATAGTTACAAAAGTTTGCGACACTTTATTTCTCTTATATAAATGAAATTTTATAACGACGTCTCAACCTTCATAGAAAATTTCTAAATGCGGTCTCGTTATTATGAATTAAAAAAACACGTTTACATTATTGTCAATATCAAAATATATATAGCCTCGTATTGGAAGAGTGCAACGAATGCAATAGTCTCTGCATGGCCTTTGGTTCCGACTGAGTGCATTTAACGTTAAGCAATGCTTTTCGCAAGTATTCATTCGCACGTAACAATCTAACCTTGTGCCAATAAAAATAGTATCAGTAGGATTAACAGATTAATCAACGGTAATGTGTAATCTATAATGAATATCATAGTCTACCTATCGCTTATATCAAGTACGAGCTAAGTATGCATTTTTCTGCCTAGATTACCGGACCGGTAGAATCTACCTCTCACTATCGATCCCCGTATACGGGCAATAGTACGCAGATCAAATCTTAATGATTACGTATCGTGGTGATAAATATCATGGAAATAATGATTAACAGTTAGGCAACCTTGTATATCAATATAATTACGTTATACAAATATATCATTAGTATGTAAAAGCATAATGAATGCATGCAAGGTGATTATGTTATTTGTTATTATCGTTATGAATATTGATTAATGGTAAACACTTTAATGTCGTTTATTCGATCTTCACGCTTGAGCCGATCGATTAATGAAAATAATATATTCTTTGTCTTTGTTGCAGGCACATGTGCATGGTTATGAGAGGAGTACAAAAGATCAACAGCAAGACGATGACGTCGACTATGCTTGGTGTCTTCCGTGACGACCCTAAGACACGCGAGGAATTCCTTAATTTGGTCCACTCCAAGTAGATTTTCGGATGAAAGAAAAAAATGGGAAAAGAGGCATGGCCGTTTTGAAGAATTTTAATCGATCTTATTTTATTGTTAGGTCGATTGAATAGTTCATCCGTATCATTGGTAAATCGAATGATAAAAAACTGGTTTCGAATAAAAACCTGCACGTGTACAAAGCGGTCGGTTAAAATTTTTCGAAAAGGGTGACGCATCTTTTCATTAAACTGCTAATCTGTTGACGTAATGACAATATGATATGACGTGTAGCATTCGCCAAGTACCACGGTAACTTTTGATGTCAGCTTGCGAATGCTTTACGAACACTGATTTGCCAATGGTGTTTTTTTTTACGTAGACGATTGCCTGACTTTTCAAATGGCATGATAATTTTCAATATACGAATTTCCATTCCTGATTCGCTCGGCTTAATGACAATATAAATTTTACTTATATGCAATCTTATTGGAAGAAACGAGCGCGACTCCCATGCCATTCGAGAGTCTCCACAATCGTGTAACGTAATCTTGTATCTTTATTTTTTTAGAGCTATTCATGAATTAAGAATGAATTTGTTAAATTGATATAATCTCGTGAAAGGCAGTCGTGAAATGCATCAGCCATGCGTTTCACGATGCACAGTTTATCGCGTGCACATATACGTTAATTTTATTTAAGTAATTATAAGATGTTATTATTTAGATTGTCGAGAGTAATTTTGAATCCATGCGAAGAGTCTGAAGCCTCTGACATTGCCTTTCCATACGAATGATATACGCGCAAGTTCGTCATGTTCTGTAAATTCATAAAGCATTGGCTAACTGAAACACAAGACTCTGGTGTTACTTAGCAAATGACTTATGTTATTGTATCCGTTATATTGTCTTTATTCACAATAGATCTCGGAAAGGCATTCTAATGTGGCTCTACGTCTTGATACCCTGCTGAAAGTTGCTACAAGTTTTCCTGTTGCAGTTTCTTGTATGACCGCAAATTGTAGGTACAAAAATTACATAGGTCCCTACAAGAAAAAGGGGCAGGAGGAACTTGTAGAATTTTATGAAAAATTATAACAGGGTATGTATGCGCCGCTCAACTAAACATTTCATGACATCAGTTAAAAATGTTTACGTATCCATTTACTGCCACGTGAGTTTATCCACCTTATTAATACCTTTTTAAAAGTGCAGAATCGAATAGTTGTTTTAAATTTATTTTTAATCTGAAATTCAAGGCCGTTTGATATTTTTTAAATATTTTCTTTGATCAACAATATTGTTACACGTGCAATTCTATTTTAAGAAGTTTTTTTTATCAAATGAAACATCTTTTTTAACATTAATAGAATCACTTCATGTTCTATAAATCTTTATGCATGACGCAAAGTGATTCAGCCATTCACTATGCTTCATGAATTAATATTATGTTTATAATTCTTTCATAGTTCCCTTCTAATACTAGATGATCCAAAGGATCCAAATTCGAAGGACATTTTTGGACCACTATGTGTTCAATACGTCACGGTAACTTAATGATATTTAACATTTAACATTTTGCAAGTATTAAACTTTATATTTTTATGTTCAGCTAACACAACGGTACCTTTGCTTTTGCGGTGAGAAGTAGTAACGTATGACGAGATCGTCACATCCGTATACATTTACAGATTATATAAGTCTTAATTTTGCATTGTGAAGTATTTAAATTGTACACAAATAATGGTTCTCGGGTTCGCGACGAAACCTTACAGGTCAACGAGAAAGAGGAAAAGAATGAATAGGAATTTATACACGTGATATAATATGAAAGTCCATAGTGTTATCTGCATTAGGATCTCGCTATTTTTACCACGGCGTTAATCTTTGGAAATAATATACTTTTTTTAATACCTTTTTAAAGAAAGGAAAATGTTAATGTTACGACATGGGGAGCAAATTACACATTGGATTACAAGCTTCAGTGTTAACATTAAAGGGAGTAGTTGTACGATACGCTCTAAAAATATCGCTCATGTTCTTTAAATAATAAATAGAACTGTATGGAAAATTTGAACGAATTGCGAGTTTTTTAATTTCAAAAGTAATGCAATTTTTAGAGCGTTACACGCAACTACCACCTTAAACTTAACGCGAATAGAAGCGATTTCGTGATGCAAAATGTTTGGGCGAAGTTTTAGGACCTTTGGTGCATCAACCGAGTACGAATTAATACGAGAACAGATAGTAGTTCAAAGTTATTTATGAAAATTCAATACTTATAATATTTTGTGACAATATTATATAAAGTTATATTTATATTTTAACCTGTTTTATTATTCTTACATGCAATCACCGACCTATTAGTCCAACTTTCATTACAGTTTCTCCTCGAAGGATACTTGATAATTTATTTTATAATTATAAAATTAGTATAGTAGATATAAAATCGGAAATTACTAATTATGTAATATGTCATGGAAGAATTGCCTTTTTTTATCAAGGAGAATGCAGTTGCCCCACATAATTACAAAATATTACATATGTTCCATAAAATTGATTTTATATTTTAAAGGTCATTTAGTCTTGATATGCCATTTCGGCCAGAATCTAGAAAACATATAAAAGGTGAATGAAATATTATAAATTGTTATAAATCATAACGAACGAACTTTTATACGTAACGGTGTTAGTATCACTTCTATTACGAGCAGGCACGGAGGATGTACGCTGTTCGCATGTTTTGGAAACACAAGAAAATTTATCCTTCGTACTAGAACCCATGGATCTCCCACATTTACCTGCTGCGCACACATTCTTTTCTGACGAATGATCTGAAATTAGTAATAACATTAAATTAGACTTCGTCTCTAAATAACTTTTCTATTTAAAATTTTTTATTTTTACAGTACAGCAGCAGCATTGTCCAAATGCCCGTTCAATACTCTGAAGGAGTAATAAATAAGAAATATAATAATAGTACTATGTATGATTCATACGCTTTTTGGGACACGAAGGTATTTCGACTTTCTTTATCTTTATCGTACCGCACGTACGTGAAGCCGTAGGAGAATTCGACGTGCAAATATTTTCAACGTCTGCTTGATGTAACAAAAAGACCATATTATTTTCCGGAACGTTTTTACTCCTGGCACTCGAAGTGCATGCGCTTCTGCATGGTCTTTGCATTGGAGAATATCCTTGCGTTTGCGTAACGCAAACAGAATGCACTCCATTTTTTCTACCATGAGCATTTCCACTCCTTGACATTGCATTAGCTGCTTTATGCGTAACTGATGCAGAGTTGTTCTTAATATTCCTGGGAGTACAGGGAACGGTTGGTTCTCTTGATAAAAAGAAATACAATTATTCAGTAAAATCTTAAAACACGCAATCATAATACAAGGACATTCATCATTTACGTGTACTCGTTGGCTGGTGACGTTTGACAGGGTACGCATGGGGTACAACATGGTATCGGAGGACATCGAAGTACCCTTAGTGCTTCTACGTTAAGGGATGATACACCCCTTAAAAGGGCTCGTTGTATGGCATTTTCATATTCGGCACGTTCCTTCATTATCCTTTCATTTTCTTTGCGAAGTCTTGCTAATTCTGCTTCGAGCTGTTACATAAGATCAGCGTTACATCGACTTGACATTCTCATTAGAAAACTTGATATTTCATTACGAGATATCAGGACTAAGTGGATGAAAAGTGGAACGTAATTATATAAATTTGAGACTAATCCAATCAATATTCCTGAATACTCGTATATCTTTGTTCGCCGAATGACTCAATATTCTCGTAGCAATTAATTACAATATATTATGGGAAAATGTAATTATCATTGTCTCTTTACTTCTGATTCTCGCTTCCCTTTTGCTTGATCTTTCCCAAGCTGGCAAACTCTGCCCGTAGAAACTGGACATTCGCCATGAAGATACGAAGATGAATTAACTTGATCCTGGAGGTGTTGAGGAGCTTCTATTGGAATTCCTGGTGTATAAGATACTTGATGTCCATTTGCTGTTGCTGAAGGTATCTGTGATTGTGCAGGGTCGACCGAAGCGAGAGACGGCGGAGGAACTAAAGGAGATGCTAAAGATGATTGAGTAGCTGGCGTCATTGTTGTATTTGTATCAGTCTGATCTTGTTGAGTCTCTTGCACAGTCTGAATTGGTGTTTGTTGAGTCACTGATTGCTGAGGAACAACATGATGGATGGATCTTTGTTGCAATGCCTGGAAAAATGCATATGCTGCTTGTAAAAGTTATGTAAATAATATATTAATTTGAAAAACTATATGTCGACCTCCTTCAAAGATTTTTCACAGGCAACTTTGGTCGCCTCGCATTCAGCTAATTGTGCCTTTAATTCTGCCAGCTCTCGTTCCTTTGCAGCAAGATCGCAAGCACGCGCGATCAATTCCTTTCGCAAAGCTTCCAAATCTGATTTTGCTGCATCCAGTCTGTTTTGAACAATGCTAACCCAGTGTTGAACGCGTGCCATTATGTCTACGAACATTAACTGTAATGGGAGATTAAAAATATTATTAGTCATATATGTATTATGCTAGCTATAAAGGCAAATTGAAACTGGATGATGCCTGATCAATTTCTTCATTCATTTTATGATACTTTTAATACGCAACAAACCTTCAAATCATGTTCAAAGTTTTCTCCCAAATTCGTTAAAGCTTTACCAGCTTCCTGAAGATTTTGAACAACGTAGTCAATCATATCATCTACCTTTTTGTCGCTGTATTTTATAGAATTCACTATGATTATTCAGCATATATGTAATTGAAAATATATTTTATATTGCAACTGCTCGATATATCTCACCCTGTCGAGCCTGATGAAAATGATGCACAAATACAACATGGTCCACTGGAAGCTGTTACTTTCCCATCACCTCCGGCGGGTCCAGATTTCTCATGACTCGTAGTCGAGGAAGTTGACTTGGGTGAAGTTCTGCCAGCTTTGCTTCCAACTTCATCTTCTGTCCCATCTGCACCGCCGGCCATTCGTTGTTGATTCTCAATATTGTGGAAACTACTTTTCTGTAGGATTTTGTTAACCTTTTTGTCTAGTTTATGACGACTGTCATTAACATGATAATTTTCATCAATTCCTATGCCTATTACGAATAATGTTATAAGTCACGCTATTTGTAATTAGATAAAAGCGTTACACTTACTAGTTTTAGAAATGCCGAGTGACAACTGCGGCATTTTGAAGCAATCCTTAAACTTTGCTTATCAAAAACTGTAATGTAACTTATCTCGCATTACAAATTGCTCTGTATAGATGACTGATAACTGATTCTTTTTTTTGAAGTTTACTCAAATTTCTAACGATTGATATCAAGCCAATCCATAATACTTGGAAATTTGATTACTTTATTCTGCCTCTTTCCTCCTGTATCAATAAACCCATGTCGCAAAATGTATCGAAATTCAATTAATTATATTGTTGTGGCTTATCTGCGATACCGAGTCATAAGTGAAATTGGGTTTGGAAATTGATGCTTTGCGCCCGAGTTCATTCCATTCCATCGATATAAGTTTGTTTCATGCTGTCTAGTAGAAATTTTTAAAACTATTCGAAGCTACGGCAGCATCTTAATATCGACATGTGGAAGAATTTTTGAGAATCAATAAGAATCGCTTCCTGTGACGTTGTCTGTAGCACATTCAAAAAGTTATGCAACTTGTACAGCTCTACAAGCTACGTTTCATTTTGTATGATGCGTAAAATGGCCACTTCGATTACTCGTAACTACAACCTGTTTATATACGGCATTTGCCTTTAAAAGTTACAAGGTTTTATAACGTACAGATCTGTCTATAACATCTATCAGTTGCTGTACGTAAACATTAATTGGTAAGTGACCACAGTTACGGAAAAATGAAATATAATTATGATTATTAGCTAATAATCGTGTTTACATCTTGTACTGATCGGAATAACATAATTGTAGTTTATTTATAAAATTAGGTACATTTATAGAATTTCTTACGATAATTTGAACGTAAATTGTGAAATTATAGTTCAGTTTTCTTAAATTGCTCTGTCAATACATTAACAGAAGATAAGAATTATTTGTAAAAGCACTCGTCAGTCAGCTACGTAACCGTAGAAAATTTAACATTTCAAAAAGAGTTTTTGTTAGTAATACCGATTTTCGAGCGCATTTTTACATTTGGATCTCGATTTCTTGACCATGTTTCTCCTGGACAAATAATATATTTGTATAATTGGAAGTGGCCTTGTCATAGATCTTATGCAAAGCAACTGTTATTCTATCCTGTAGTCATGTTAAATGACTTCAATCCGATTATGTATCATGTTCGCAGAGATAAAATTGGAGTATAATACCGCTAACAGTTACCTACCAGAGAGTGATCATGGAAAAATATAACTTTTTACCGTCCTATGAATTATCATATTTATTACAATTAAAAATTTAGACAGACTTTTTCGCTGGTGGCCTAAATACGCCAACAACAACTGCATGGTCTCTTTCATACGGTTCTAGTGTGATCTGTTCTTGTGGCTTCAGTTTGTCTGCGATGAGTTTCTTCACTTCTGCCGTAAACACTGCCTCCGGCTGTGCCGTTGAGTCTATACAACTTGCCTAATAAAAAAAAAAAAGCATACGATGCAGTACAATTTATATAACGTACTTAGATTCATTTGAGTTATATTACATATAGATAGTTTACCTTAATGGAGATAACAAAGTGTCCACCATTCTTGAGGAAATATTGCGCGTTCAAGGCAACAATTCTTGCTTGATCAGGTTGCGCTACATCTGCAAACACTGTATCCACCATGCCAACCAACATTCGATATTTATGAGGGTGTCTGGCATCTTCGATTATGGGGATGATGTTCGTTCGTTTTTTAGCTACATTAATTAAATCTCTTCCTGATCTGTGAGAGAATTCTACTGCATATACCAACCCTTCCTGTAAACAACAACAAATTTAAACAACGTTCAATACAAGGGTTTTCAACTGCTAAGACTTATAAAAAGAATAATTATTAATTGTGTGACTGCTTCGTTTTGAATACAATAATAATATTGTATACAATTAAGAAGCAGCACAGATTTAATTTTGCATAACTTCGACACCAAGTTGGCAAAAATGAACTAACTTGGCTCTAATGTATGCCTGTTTTATTTAATTTGTCCATGACAAAAGAGTGATTATAAATTTGTATTATATACAAAATAATTATATGAAATGTATAGGATAAAGTTGAAACTCCTCTTACCGGTCCAACGACATCCGCAACATGCGATACTGTAGTCCCTGATGCAGCTCCTAAGTATAATACTTTACTTCCAGGAGGCATATGAATCTGATCGACTCCACCAAGAATGGCAGCAGCAAGTTTGGATCTGAAGGGATTCCAAACTCTGTATTCAACTTTTTCACCATTTTCACCCTGAGAATGCATATTAACATAGATAAGAACTTTAAAAAAATATTTGTACTGTAATAAAATCAAGTATTACCTCAACACTTATTCTCTTCTCTCCATAAACTTCAGATCCAGGGACTAAATTTAATGTGACTAGAGCATCTTCTTTTCCCCTAGCAATGAACACTCCCTCGTGACGATGAGGTTCAATTACAACTGTTTTCCCTCCTTTGAAACCACCTCCACCTCGTCCTCCTCGGCCACCACCGCGACTTCCACCACGACCTCCTCTAGGGGTTCCACCTCGACCTCCTCCAAAACCTCCTCCACCACCACGGCCACCAAAACCTCCTCGACCGCCGCCTCCACGACTACCTCCACGACCTCCACCGCGTCCTCCTCTAGGGGTTCCACCCCGACCTCCTCCAAAACCTCCTCCGAAACCTCCTCCACCACCTCGACCACCAAAGCCACCACCACCTCCTCCAGCTGGCGAAAAACCTATAAATGAAACAAATGAATGGATACAGTTATAATTATAATTCAAGAAGTATTAAATTGTTTTATAAATAATTAAAAACAACTTGATTTTGGCATTGAAATGTGTGTACCTTAAGACCTAAACTCCCAAAATCATAAAAACATTGACAAGTAAATATGCTGTTCATAACAATAATATACATACATCTGACAATCAATAATAATAAAAAATGATTTAAAGTACTGTATTGTGCAACAAATTATTGTTTACACTTGAAATGACATATATTATATGGTATATATGGTAAAACAAGAAATATATTTTTTCATTAATATGGATAACAGAATTGAGCGAATCCTTAAATGAAAACTCATGTACATAACAAAATAAATAAAAAGAAATATAAGTACATTCAGAATATTTTAATAAAATGTGGATTAATGAATGCAATTTAAGGTTATTCGACAACGCGGCAAGAAAGATTCCATGCCGCGAAGCTATAGCACACAGTGTTTACGTAATGCAGCTCCAAAATTTTGAATAAAAAAAGTCTAATATTATAAATATTCATACCTGGTTTACCCATCTTGAGTTTTACCGATGAAATATAATACAAAAAACGTTTAATACGATTCACGTAAAATCTTTGTACACGTGCGCCGCAGACGCTGCATACACGAGGAAATTGGGAACGTCGCCAGAGTTCTTTTCCGGTACGCTAAGAAATATCGATACAGAATGATGCGAGACGATATATATCGATACAATACCATATCGATTACGATGTAACTCATATATCGATTTTAATAACGAGACGAGAATACATAGTACCACCAAATTCAAAACTCTTAACATAATATTACTAAAATGTAATTAATGAATAGTACAGCCAGACCCCTCAATAGTGTACCCTTCAATAGTTTTATTTCTGAATTGTGAACGCATCTCTCTTGAAGCAACCTCTTAATAATAGTGAATAAATGTTTTCATTTCCCTAGCATCATTCCCAATAAATTGACCAATGGCGAAGGATAGTCCGCTGTGTTGCCAGCGAACATGTCGTTCATTGGTCTCTCATTTTGCTGTCGGAGCAAAAGAGAAGGGGATTAAAAAAGAAGGGGATGTTGTCTCTATTGAGAGGTTTCGGTCCTGAATACGTTCACTATTTCGAATGCTCTAAAATCTTGTATTGGCATAGAACATTTTTATATAAACAATTTATTAACTTTACTATATAACAATCTATATTTACATTTTGATCACGGTGAATGTATCTGATTGAAATAGTACAATGAACCTATAAATACTAATAATCAGTAATTGTCGAAATAGTATCTGCATCCAATACTACTTAGTACTCTTACAATTACACCAAGGACGTCAATAAAATTGATGACTAATGCCTTACACAAGTAAAAATACTTTTCTACGTTGTAATACCGATCTTTGATATTAACGATAAGACATTTGGCGCCAGAATTATCAGAAGTGTGTACCATTCTGTATCGTATGAATGAATATTACGTAGAATTCGTGTACACCTGAAGAATGAAATCACATCTTTTCAGACGATGACAACATCCGTACGTCCTTGTAAGCGTAATCATTTTTACGTTTTTATATAAATCCAATATATCCTAAAACGAATATCGCTATAGCCACAACAAAACATTTCGCTTCGTTCAAACTAACTATACAAGGTATCCTAAAAGTCATTATAAATTTCCCCCGTAATAAATCTATAACATGTTAAATAATAAAACCAGTTTAAATTTAAGGAATGCATGACTCACATCCATTAGAAAGAAAGGAAATTATAATATAACATCATCGTAAGAGCAGAACAGACTCAACCGTTATTGGACCACATAATGAACTAATTTATAACCATACAATACTAAATTCTCTTACACGACATTCATTATCTTTTGAATAAAAAAGAATAGTACAATATTAAGTTTATACGTGAGTTTAATTAACTGCGAAAATTCAAACTTATAATCAATGTCATGACGCGAGTGCTCAATAAATATATAGCGCAGCATTTTGATGATAAACTTTACATTCGCTCTGTTTACTGATCAATCAACATTTTTTGTTATCATGACACTGATTCATAGCGGAATGACTGTTGAAATACCGGAGTCGCAAATATTTAAAAGTTTCATTACTGATGATACTGAATCAAAACGACGGTTGACGTTGAAAGGCGTATGATGAACGGGTTTGAACAGGACGAGGCAGATTCTATAACACCATTGACTGTTCTTTATACTTCTCGGCACTTGGTTCTCGGAAGAGCTATGAATGAGTCTGCTGTAGATTATTCGACGTGTGAGAGGAGAAATAAAAGACGCCATGACTATGGGAATGGAATGCAGTTGGAGGGCTGGCAAGGCAAACTATAGTCTACACGCGGTATACCGGTTGAGCGAGTTACGTTGTTAAAAAAAGGGGCTTGGAATGCCAAGGCTCTTTAAGGGCATCACGTAACCTTCGCTCCATGAAACTCTTCCCAGCACGAAGTTTATAAGAGCGCCAGTAAATATGTATATAATATACTATAAAGAAGACCATGTTAAAGGAAATGGTTTCCATTCTTAGCTTACGTTTATACAGTTTATTTTTCCGTTCTCTTACGCCAGTTTTATTATTAGAATATGATTTTAGGAATTATGTATAACATATAAAAGATGTTATTTAATAAAGTTTCTTTATTTCATTGTTAAACGTATTTAATTTTATATTTAAAAATATACACGGAAAAAATAAATTTTGTGTAGGATATTGTTGACACTATTAGGTTATATGTTTCTTTCATAAGTATGCATGGAACTATAAATAAAATCAGTCCGAGCAAAGGTAAATCATTTAGTTATAATTTTTAGACGAACTTAATCGAAAAGTCTATCAAGGACCTACAAAAGATGGTGCAATTGTATCATCCTTATGTAACGCACAGTTTACATTTTGATTTACATGATATTAGCCCATAAAGGAAAGTATCGTTGAAATATAATATTGAACGATGAGTTAGATAATCAAACATAAAAAATATATACATATAGTATAGTATATGAATTTTGGTCTCAGTTACTATACACTATTAATATATGGTACTAACAAATGAAATTAACATTTACTCTTTTTATGTATACATCCTAAGACATACGTTATAGGTTTTTACTCTAAAAATATTCTTGCGTTATCTCGCTGTCTAATTTTAGTAAATATGGTAAATAGTAACTATAAGAGTGCGAAGTTGATAAGTTTACAAAAATTGGTGGGATTAATAATACGTTTGCTATCATCACTCATAACAGGTACAATACCTCAATTATATGAACTAAAAATTATAGTTGCGTAATAAAACTATAACGTATACCTTTATATTATGCAACAACTCCGCTTCAGGAGTCATATAATTCAGAGGTTTCAAACAATGTGATCGCTTAAGTGACATAAACATGCAGATACAATACACGATGTTGTATAAGAGGATATTGGGGTATGAAAAGTAGTTGAGGAAGTCAGGATAGAATTTTTGTAGACAAAACTTTTCATACGAAATTTATTATCTTGGATCACTTTATTTGCCTCATTTTGTACATATTTATATGATATTCAAGCAAGTAAATGATAGTTTGACGTTAATACTGTATTGAATAGTTTTTTCAATTCATCCCGATGTGTTGCGCTACTTGAGTAAATCATAGTTTTTAATTTTCCCTTTGGAATGAGCAAATGAATTCAGTTTCAAAAACAAAAACATTTTCTGGAATCAGTATGCTCTTTTTCTTACTGGGAAATAGTATATTCTGATTTACTGTTGAACAAAATTGAATTCGGTTCCTGTGAAACTAGAATAGATAAATTATTTCGAAGATAACGAGATACTAATTTCGGCGTCCATGTGCCATGTCAAAAAAATTTTAAACATTTTTCTGCTAGCTATATATATATATATGTATGTGTGTATGGTACGGATATAATTACAAGTTTTATAATGCAATTCAATTCGTCTATCGAACTATGTAGTTAATGTATCTATATTTAAACCATTTAACCCTAAAATAGAACTTTCATGATTGTTATGAACGATTTATCAAAATTATAATGACTGAACCTTCTAAAAGAACGAGTTCAAAAAATAAAAATATATTATGGAAATTCATTACAGTTGATGAGATCGTATGAAAAATTGTCCCCAATCCACATGTCCAATCCAGTTTCACGTAAATATTTCTACATCTTAGTATTAAAGTTCAGATTCTGAATATAATAGCGTTTCGACCATTTAACTCACTATTAGTTTTAACAATATTTCACCTCAGTCCAGTTTACTAGATGAATCACTGGTTACAATGGCATAAAACTTATATTTGTTTTTTGTTCTCATGTAATTGTCCGGTAATAAATTGCTCACCCATTCACAAGAAATACTTTAATAATCACAGAAACTACTTGAAAAAAAAAAATAGAAAACATTGACGAAAGATACTTACATCAGATATATTTTAAAAAAGCTCTTTTCTTCATGCCGATGGAAATAAAAAATTCATTATTTTCAGTTCAGCAAAAATGATTCTCCCCTGTATCTTCCTCCACAATTCCCATCGTCTCACTCTATGTATAATACTGCCAATGACTAGACACCATGTTATACTGCTATTTGTTTGTTCATTATCTTTCTAGTCCTTTTTTCTTATTATATTACATATTGAATGGGAAGTGCCCTGAGCAAATTTTGAAAGTATGTAGATGTACAAATAGCAATACAGTTGCAGGTACCATATTGGCATCACAGGTACAAGGAATGTACAATGGATGCTAAAGATTGTCTTAAAAGTAACAGTGAAAGTGCTAATCACTGTGAATCTTGATATTTAGTCCCTGCGAACTTGTATGTAACATGAGTCATGTCATATCAGCATTATATTTAAATCATTTCTGTAATCGACTGTACACAGTGTTATGCCAAAAGCTTACAATGAGATGGCAAACACTTCATATGCAGTGCAATTTCTTCCATGAAAGCGTTTGTACACCATAAAGTAAAAAATACTATGAGAGAAAAGCTAGCACTGTCATAACAATCACTCCTGGTATATAACACGTAATGTCCTGCCAGGTGCGCACTGAAGACAAGTAACCGTGTGTCCTTAGAATAAAAACAGCACATGTGCTTGCGTTGTTACAATTTATATAGGGTTAATTCCAATCCTCTTGAAATCACGGAATGTTGAGTACTAAGAAACGAAAGCGCGAACTGCCATGGCAACTGATTTACGACATACAGCGCAGGATGTCATGCCAGGCGCACACTTCACGCAAGCAACCATATGACCACACGGTAGAAATACCACGCCCAATTCTTCATTGTAACATATTTTGCACATTCTCGCATCATCAATGGCTTCGTTATGTGATGCTTTTACAACCGCTCCATCTTTTGGACTGCTCCCTTCTGATTCAAGGTTGCTCAATCCACTGTCAGAAGGATTACTTTCACTGGATTGGCTTGGACCAGGATTACTTTGCGGCACGACCCCCTAAAATAGATGAAATAAACAAATAAATGACTAAATGCATAATGACAAACATAATAGATGTATGAAGAATTTTGACTTCTCTTATTACAAGGAGTAACAGATATAAATTACAAAAAAAACTGAAATCTACCTTTGTAACTGCCTCTGCGGATTCTGACGATTCTGCTATTGGAGCTGATGCTTTTGCAGTTGCTGCTGTTTCCGCTTCAGGCTGAAAGAATTGATAAACACAAATTAGTCTGTTAAAAATTCAATGAATGAAAAATTGATGTCATAAAAATACATTTTACTTTCAAGCAGAAACTTTAGTGATACTAACCATTCTCATGTAACTTGGAAGATTCATCTGCATTGCCTCCTGTAATATAAAAAATTCAATGAATATAAAAGAACTTTCAGGAAGTATATTAATATATAAGTATTTTATATAATCAAATTACCTCTCTCGATGGAGGTGGCATATGTAGTCCTGTGACATTGTTGATATAATCCTGACCTTTCACTAGGAGCAGGTAATAGCACTTGGAGAACCACTTAGCATGCTGTTCCCATGGATCATCTTCAGGTTCCCAATCTTTGAGACCTCCACCACAGTGGTAACACAATGTTTGATCACCTTTGCCAGTATAGTAAAATCCTGCATTAGCCAACTCTTCCTTACTATGTGGCATGCATTTGGGCCATGAATCAAATGATCTTAGCCTTGCATCGTAGCTAACGTATTCTGGATGTGCAGGTGCCTTTGACTTTCCTATACCAAGACTACCTAGTTTGGCAGAACTTGGGAGTTTAAGATCTGATGATCCAGGAAACGAATCTGGACCAGATTGTAGACGGCATTCAATACCATAAGGGCCACATACATCTCGACTTCTTGGTGCAGGTGGAGGGATAGAAGCTGCATCTACTCCCATAGGTACATTACCACAGGGAATCTTTCGGATAAATCTACACCTTGCTGACCACCTCTGATGATCAGCCATAGGATTATCTCCTTCAACCCACTGACATATTTCAACATGGCATTCAAAGCATTTGACTTTGTCACCTTCTCCTGTATAGTAAAATCCAGCTTGGGCTAGCTTGACAGGATCCATATAATCCAATGGCCAATTTCTATAGCTGCGTAATCTTACTTCTTCAAAACGATAATCATTGCCATCAACTATATCCCGTGACTGATGTGGTGGTAGCATAGGAGGTGGTGGTATATGACCAGGTGGTTTATACGGCAATAAGTTCCCATGATGATTACGAGAGAAAATACAGTCCATTTCTTCGAATTTTCGTTTCACTGTTTTTTTTTTGCTTTTTTTTAAACTTATGAATACAGCGTCTGTAAATAGAAAAATAAAACGTTATTATTCGCTGTACTTGCAATAAAATCAATGAAATAAATAAATAAAATAAGATATCTCGCTTATCATTCCTTGGAGGATTATTCAAGAATCAATCAAATGTCAATCAATTAAAAATACCCTTTGTCATTGCTGATCATTTACATGGATTATTCTCTCTGCACATATCTTGCACAAGATGCTATTGGTATAGCGTCAAATTAAAAATACAATTTTTATTTATGAAACCCTGATACGACACGGCGTTCTACCCACGCACGATATCACTGGCAATATAGTATGGCGCAGTACATGGGGCCAAAACAACTGCTGATAGGAATGATAAAAAGATTCGTGCTCAGAGCCACGTACACGGTGATTTTTCGCATTGGAAAACGCACCTATGGAAGTTATCTCGTATCGCGTCGCGAATGGACGGAACACTGGTGCCTAGAGCCCGTTGGGAGAATCGATGGACTCAATGAAAGGACTAGAACCGAAAGGTTGCCATATTGCTGGCTCAGCAACCCGAGGATGGTCTCCGTCTCGAAGTTAAACAGCTGTGATATACAGCGCGTTCCTGGATCGTGGCTGTCCAACGTTGCCGGTTAGAACACAAAGTCGACTCGCATACCATATTCTTTTATTGCATGCACCGAGTATCTACCCACTGTGCCCACGCCTCCCTGGGCACCTACGGCTATGCGCCTGATCCTTAGATAAAAGTAGAGGCAAGGGAACTACGAATTCCTTTTCTATGCTGCCTTCTTCTCCCAAGTCCTTACAACTGTGCGCAAAAATTGTATGCCACGTCTTCAGAAAATATTTCTTTCATTTTACTAGATTTAAATACGTGTACTACTTTATAAAAAGAAAAGAGTATATCTTACTATTATCATTTAAAGAGAATACAATCAGTTTTCTGTTGAAACTTACTATCAGTATATTCTTTCTTCAAGTTAATGTTCAAATGCTAATTTAAGAATATCGATGCAAATCTTAAACTGGATTTAGATAAATTATGAGTATGCAAGACTTGTGTGTACAATTGTATTTTTTTCTCAAGAATTCTTTCATTGCTAACGTGACTAATCTTCCTTTGAACTTTCACATCTGTGTTTTTCTTCGTAAATCTGGCAACACTGTAGGAGAGTGTACAAGTTGAGTATGCGTACAAGAGAGAGAAACAAAACAGTAAGAACAGGAATGTGCAAGCGAGACAGAAAGATATCCCTGAATATGTACAAAGGCCGTTCTTTGTACGATGGGTGGGACGAAAAATAATCTACAGCCGCAAAGCGATAATTTTCTGCCCTTCCTTTCTCAATTTTTGTCCGTATTAAAAACATATCTACCTCCATAAGACTATAATGCATTCTGTTGTATAGCACAAGTTTTATTTGCGATAAGATATCAATTAAAACCCCTTGTATCTTGAGACATGATTCCTTAAACCTCAATCGTATTGATCGCTTTGCTAGATAAACACAGTCGCAAAATCAACTTCGCAATATTATACCGTAACTGCCGATAACCACGAGGCACGTTAAATTGTTATCGCTTAAAATTAATTTTGAACAATCAATTATAATATGTCACAAACCAGTATTAGTTGGACAGCAGTTACAGAATCCGTATATTTTATTCCAATTTGCAGTGCGGTTATATTATGTTTCACTTCGTCTAAGTTCTACTTGAGTTCTTTTACGTCGACACAAATCTATCCAAAAACCTCACTCAGTAGACTGCTACGACTCAACCGAATAGTTTCTAGCACGCAACACCATACCGCTTCCACTCTATCGAGACTCCCTCTTTACTTCGTTCTGCTTGGCTGTTAACGGTGCGCGTCACCACTGTGAAGTCTCGTTATGTTGCAACCCACAGATAACCCTGACAAACTATAACGCACGAACAAATGGAGAAAATAATGTATGAAAAATTATAGCAACGTATAAGGCTATTTAGGACAAACTTACCGACTGAAGTTAGCTCGTCCATTTGTTTTGTATAAACGAATCAACTTCAGTTAGTACGTTGATACCATGAGAGTACGATTACAAGTGAAAAGTTGTATTATTCCGGACAAATTAAGTTTGCATAAAGAGACAGAGATATAAAAAAAGATGTTCATGCCCGTTTGAACTTTGATAGGAATAATGCTGCGAACAAATATTAATTAACTTATCTCTGTTGCTGCGAAAAAGACTATAGCATTGAAGAAAATGTGAGAAAAGAGGCGATTAGATATAGTCAACTGGATTTCTGGAATGCAAGCTTCCAAGGTTTCCAGTTGCAAAGTTTACATCCAATCGCGTAACAGTGTTTTTTTTAGAGCGCATCGTGACACTTCCTAGAACTTATGGATGTAAACGTATTTTACTATGACATCATGTGCTCATTTTTAACTGGTAAGCTGTAGTCGTTTAGAGGATGAACGCATATATCGTCCTTGAAATATTACTAAGCCTGCCGAAATGCAAAACAAAAATTGCTTATATGACTCAATGACTGTCAGGATAGGGTGTCATTTTAAATAATTCTGTTTGGAACAATTGCTCTATAGTTTCTTTACCGAGCTGATTCACCAAAAGTAGAGAACGGAAGTGTTTCCGTTTGAAAATGATTATAACAATGAAGTGGAACTTGCATTTAACTTATTTATCGTTCGCTTATCGTTTAGTCAGCATTTGGTTAAGTTTCCCGGAAAGATTTATCGTTGCAAAGTCCCATGGTTTGTCACAACAATGCTTTAATAATGAATCATATTCGTGTAATTTTGCAGTTTCCATTAAATAATCTTTTTTTTGTCTTGATATATTGACATGCATGTGCTAATGATAAACTTTGTCATCTTTCTTCAATCATACGAGATATTACATTGAAAGATTTACACTGTCGTTTCAAAGAACTCGTGAATATGATAAAGAGCGATTTTAATTCTGATTAATTTCACTATCATTCATATTTATCTTATCCGTATCGTAAAAGGCGATGGGCCAGTCCAAAAACAGCGTTGTAATATGGAATAATGTACATGGGAGGAAAATGAGAACTAACATGTACGTTAAATCTAATATTATATTTGCTGGGAACTTACCTATATAATGTCATTAAGTTGAACTTACATTAAATTTATAACATTTTTTTTGTAAAAATATTATGAAATTTTTGAATTTCATAAACGTGATTTTTATATGTTAATAATAAATGGGGCACATTTTTTAAAGGTTTACAACCTTGGTTTATCGAGAGTTGACATTGCTTAGAAGTTGCGATAAATTTAAAAGTATTTGTATTTTATATTTATAAATTGAATGAATTGAGTTAATTTGAATTTCCCGCAAGATAGAAACTGCTATCATCATTAGACTTGAAAATCAAAATGCATGACGTCTTATGGAACGCAACGACGAAACGGAGTGTGTATCAATATATGTATATTTATTAAAAGAATACATATAGATATACTAAAATAATCCTTTCATTTCGTCGTTCCACACCATGGAATGGCACCCTAATTCAATAATAGGAAGTAAAATGGTATTAAATAACATCAACAATGACACGCATAAGCATTACGTTTTCTTAATTATTGTAAGACATGAATGGTAAGCTAATGACATTTGATAAACTTGTAATAATCATTCAAGGTATCATGGAATGATCTTTGAGTTTAATACTTTAGCTATGGCAAAATGAAGAAAAATTTATTTTAAAAAATATATACTTACCAGTAGCGTCACTGTCAATTGTCACTGTCGTTCTGGCGATTGCTTAGAAGGATACAATATTAAATATGACTGGTTTGCTGTTGATACCAAATAGTGGGGCTTTATCTTATATACCAATTCTAGAATCATTAATGTTGTTCCATCTAAACGAACGCGATTAGTCCCTTCCACTCTCATAATATAAATACGTATAAATATATCGGTCAATCAATTCTAGAAATTATCATAGCAATTCAGATAATTATATAAATAGGTGTTATACGTATTCATCGAATGTTAATTTTGAAACTCTTATGAATTATATTCTATGCGATAACGGTTTTTCTTTTTACACAAAATTCTCAAACAAACAGACAACAAAATTCAACAATTTTATGTGTAAATTTTAATAAGCAAAGTTTACTAAAAATATCTACTGATAGATCAGAACACGTAAGCATTAGTAGGAAACACTTACGGAATAATAAGAAAATTTATTATTACCGACGTTATTTATACGAAGCATGGTGCAATTAAAATTTTTAATAATATTAGTTCTATTTGTCATTGGTAGATATAATTTTGTGATATCATATCTACCAGATCAAGTGATGTTAGATTATATAGTATCACGTAAATCCAGGAATTATACACTCACGCATGCTGCAAGTGAACATCAAACAATATGTATAATAACGATAAAATATTAGAAATATACTCGTGGGTTACCTGTGCTCCGTGTGGATGCGCCGGAAAACACTCTTAAGAGTCAAATTTCGAAAAATCCTTTCTTAGTGTTTACGTCTTAACACTAGAATTCTCTGACAGTTTTCACATCGGCAGTTCTAGGTATGCCGGTTGAAATCCCCGCTCCTAAATAAGATAAAGGGCTAGAGTTATGTATATAATTTAAGTTTAACAATTAAATACAAGTCATAAAATTTCAGCTTTTGTATCTTAAAAGGACGAAAAATACATAAGGGTAAACATGCGCATATAGAATGTACTCGTAGGGAGTTCTAGTGTTAAGGAGAAGCTTTTCTCAAAATTTGAACATTCCAGATCTAGTGGTTTGGGCCCATTCACATTTGTTAGACACACGCTTGAACGCGGACTGTCGACCAATGGTACAACGCATCTAGAGAAATTTACGTTGCTATTGGTCGAGAGTTGCGTTTGAACACGCGTTTGACGAGTGTAACTGATTGTGAGCTCTTTAGGCTAGGCATTGATTATGTTTAAGTCTGTGAGTCAGTTAGGATTTTTTATATAGAGTGATAGTACTAGTACACATCTGTTAGCTTTTATATTGTACTGATTATCGGCAAAAGAAACATGAAAATGAAAAAACTTTGTATAAATATCGTATCAAATCTTCATTGTATTAGTCTTAGATAAAGAACAACCAATCCCAGGCTAAACTGATTTGTTCTAATAAAATACTAAAGATTCTGCTAAGTGTACTATGTGATAGGAAACGTTAAGCTGATTCACAGTGGAAATATACAATTTAAGAGTTTTAACGATGATGATTGATGCATATGAAAAACGTTGCGGTCAACTTTCTCTTTTGATTTTGTATTAATCATTGATGAAAAAACCCACCGCTTTTAGTACTCATGACTTTCATAAATTGAAATTTAAGATGGTCGTTCTTCCGTCCACAATTTAGCAGTGATAAGTTAGGCTAGATCCTCATACAGGCGCCAACGCTTGAATATACAGCTTTGATTGGTGAAAAATGTCAAGTTTCTCCCTACATCATGTTATTCACCAATCAATGCTCTACGTTCGGGCGCTGGCGGCTGTATGACGATTCATGTTTATGCCAGAAGATGGCCGTCCGAAGTCTTTAAACCCCTTGAAGTTAGGCAACACGTAATACAGAGAGAGAATGTACGACGGAGTCGAAAACTGGCACTTTTCTGCGCATGCGGAAGCCATATGGATAGTATGGAAGGAAGGACAGAGTTTAAGCCATAGGGTGCGTTACGTGATGATATCATTAAAATTAGCTAGAATACTATCTCGTAGCCCGTGGGAATTTACTAAGGTTTTTGGCTAAAGTTGCGACAAAACGGAAGTTTCGTATAATTTAGGCAAAGTGATACATAACCGTGCTACAAGTTAGAATAAAATCGCTGAATTGTGGAACTGCTATCCAACTACTACTGGTTTGTGTTTTTGTTAAATGATTGTTCAACGTTAACTTCACGTGATAACAATTTAACTGTTTATTCTGTGTTTATCTAGCAAAGATATCAATATAATTGAGATTTAAGGAACGATGTTTTGAGATACGAGCGATTTTAATTGATATCGTATCGCAAATGAAATTGGTGGTACACGATAATATAATTTATAGTCTTGTGGGTGTGTCTGTGTTTTTAAGAGGAAAGAAAATTGAGTAAAGAGCATAAATATTGCTTTGCGAGTATAGATTATTGTTTGTCCCACCCATCTTACAAAGAACGGCCTTTGTACAATTGAGCAGTATTTTCCCGTCTCGCTTACTCGTTGCTATTCTCACTGCTTTGTTTCTCTTATACGCATGTACAGCTTGTACACTCTCTTACACTGTTGCCAGCTTGGCCAGGAAAAACAGATGTGAAAGTTCAAAGGAAGATTAGTCACATTGGTACAAAAAACATTTATGAGAAAAAATGTATAATAACATGTTGTACATATAATTTGTTAATGCTCAGAGTACAGTCAAATACAACAATGTCTAATTAAAACTAATTTACTTAAATCCAGCATAAAATTTGCATCCACAATGTTGAATGAACATACTTGACCATTATCTTGAATGGAGAGAACATACTGGCAATGAGCTTCAAAGGAACACTGAATATATTATCTTTAAATGATAGTCATAAAATATAGTTTTTTCTTTTTAGAAAATAGAACGCGTAATTGAATTTACGGCAATGGAATAGAATTAATATTCCCTGAAGCCCCTTTTAACACGAGGGAAACATGGCATACAATTTCTCGCGCAGATGGCATACATAAGGACGCGGGAGTAGGCAGCATAGGATAGGAATTCTTAGTTCCCTTCCTCTACTTTTACCTAAGGATCAGTCGCATAACTGTAGGTGCGTTGGAAGCCGTCGGTTCGGTGGGTACAAACTTGGTGCATGCAATAAAAGAACATGATCTTTGTGATCTAACCGGCAACGTTGGAAGACCGCGATCCAGGAGCGCGCTGTACATCACAGCTGTTTAACTTCGAGCCGAGACCATCCTCGGATGTCCTCGGGTTGATCAGCAAGCAATATGGCAACCTTTCGGTTCTAGTCCTTTTATCGAGCACATCGATTCTCTGACCGGCTTTAGGTTCCAGTGTCCCGTCCATGGGCGACGTGATGCGAGATAACTCGCGTAGATTTGTTTTCTATTGCGTATAATAGCACCGTGTACGTTGTTCTAAGCAGGAATCTTTTTATGGTGCCTGCATTTGTTTGGACACACATTGAGCCGTGTTAGGCTGATAATATTATGCGTGGGTAGAACGCCGATCGTATAAGGGTTTTATCAATAAAAAGCAAATTTGAATTGACGCTGTCCACTATTAACATCTGGTGCAAGCAATGTGTATAGAATGATCTAACTGATCAGCAATGAAAAAGGGTATTTTTAAATTGGCTGACATTTTATTGATTTTGGAAGATGATTGAAGGAATAATGAGTGGATGTCTTTTTTGTTTCATTGTTCTATCGAAAATAGTGAAAATAATGTCTTATCTTTTTATTTACAGATGCTGTATATAATAATAGTTTAAAAGAAAATAAAGCGGTAAAACGAAAATTCGACAATATGGATTGTATCATTTCGCCTAGCCCACGTGGAAATTTAATGCAGTACAAATCTCTTGAACATTTGGCACCACCTCCTATGCTGCCACCACTTCATTCAGATGATGTAGTTGATGGCAATGACTATCATTTTGAAGAAACAAGACTACGCAGCTATAGAAATTGGCCATTGGATTATATGGATCCTGCAACACTAGCCCGAGCTGGGTTTTTCTATACAGGAGAAGGTGATAAGGTCACATGCTTTGAATGTCACGTGAAGATATGTCAGTGGGTTGAAGGAGACAATCCCATGGTTGATCACCAGAGGTGGTCTGCAAGGTGTCGATTTATTCGGAAGATTCCTTGTGGAAATGTGCCGATTGGAGTAGATCCTGCTGCTATCCCGCCACCTGTACCAAGAAGTCAAGATGTTTGTGGCCCATATGGTATTGAATGTAGACTACAATCTGGTCCGGATACGCTTTCAGATCCGTCAGATTTTAAACTTACAAGTTCTGCCAAACTAGGAAGCCTTGGTATAGGGAAATCGAAGGCACCTGCATATCCAGAATATGTTAGTTATGATGCAAGGCTGAGATCGTTTGATTCATGGCCTAAATGCATGCCACATAGTAAGGAAGAATTGTCGAATGCAGGATTTTATTACACTGGTAAAGGTGATCAGACCCTGTGTTACCATTGTGGTGGAGGACTCAAAGATTGGGAGCCTGAGGACAATCCATGGGAGCAGCATGCAAAATGGTTTTCAAAATGTTACTACTTGCTTCTAGTAAAAGGACAAGATTATATCAACAGTATCACAGGATTACATATGTCACCTCCGTCCAAAGAGGTGATTTAATTAAATAATTTCAATCATATAAACAGCTTGGCTGTATATATGCTTTTTGGAAATCGTTATATTTTATTCGAATTTTTTATATTACAGGAGGCAATGCAGATGAATTTGCCAAATTGCATTAGGATGGTTAGTTGCAAACAAATCTCAACTTGAAAAAACTTCAATTTTCATCCTCATTACACGGATGACGAATTAATTTGTGTATTTTAATTCTTTTAGCCTGAAGCGTCAATTGAAACCACTGCAGAAACAACATCAAATGCAACAACAGAATCATCAGAAACGTTAGAAGAATCGGCAACGGTATAATTTTAAGTTTTTCTATAGCTTAGTTATATTTAAATTTATAATAAGTACAAATAGATTCAAATTTATCGTATATTAATTATTTCCGTTGTTACATCTTCAGTAATTTGATTGTTTATTTCAACTGTTCCAGAGTACTGTGTTTGAAAGTCATCCGGGTCCAAGTCAATCGAGTCAAAATAGTGCTGACAGTGGGTTTACTAGCCTAGAATTAGAAGGTAGCAGTCCGAAAGATGGAGCAGTTATAAAATCATCACAGCGCAAATCAACCGTTGACGCAAGAATATGTAAAATATGTTATAATGAAGAATTAGGCGTGATATTTCTACCTTGTGGACATATAGTTGCTTGCGTTAAGTGCGCACCGGGTATGACATTTTGTGCAGTATGCCGCAAATCGATTGCTATGGCAGTGCGCGTTTTTGTTTCTTAGTACTCCACATACTGTGTTTTCAAAAGATCTGAGTGTAGCGTCATATACCTACGTTGCAACAATACATATGGCGTTTTCATTGTACAGGACACACGGTTACTTGTCCTAAGTGCACACCTGACAGGACATTTTGTGATGTATGTCAAAAGTGAATCGTAATGACAGTGCCAGCCTTTTTCTCATAGTATTTCACTTTTTATTGTGTACAGATGCTTTCAATTAAGAAATTGCACTGCATATAAAGTGTTTCATCACCATATTGCAAGTTTTTGGCATAACACTGTGTACAGATAGTTACAAAAAATATATAATGCTGACATGACACGACTCATGTTACGTACAAGTTTGCAACAGGTACTAAGTATGTATCTAGATCTATTACACGTACATACTGTTAGTATGGATGTTGTTTTCAAATTAAAGTTTTGCATTTATTCTATGTTGAGATTGTGATACAAAGTTAGTGCTTGCAACTGCGTATTGCTATTTGTACATAAGAAGTCTACTCACCTTCAAAATTTTCTCACGATATTTCTCCTTCGAATAACAAAAAAAAAAAAAAAGGACCAGAAAGATATTGATTAATGCAAATAGCAGTATAACATGATGTCTAGTCATTGGCAGTATTACACACAGAGTGAGATGATGGCAATTATGGAAATATAAAGAACAATCATTTTCGTATGACTGAAAATTATTAATTCTTTATTTCCAATATGAGAAGTGCTTTTTAAAAATATATCTCCTGTAAGTATCTTTTGTCAACATATTTCTATTTTCAAATAGTTTATTGTAAATCGGCGAACAATCTTTAGCCGGACAATTACATGAGAGCGAAAAACAAACAAATTGTATGCATTTTTAGCTAGTGATTTGTTTGTTTAGTCAACTGTGTTGAGGGCGAAATATTATTGAAACTAATAGTGAGTTCTAAAATGTCGATATACAATAATCAGAGGCTGAATTTTAATGCAACGTAGATTGCAGATATATTTACGTGAAAATTACGTGAATGTGCAAAAACTGTGGTCTTTTTGGACCGACTGGATTGGGAACAATTTTTCATACGATCTCTCTTCAACTGTAATTGGGGAAGGTTTATGTAATTTTGAGAAATCAAATTTCTAGAGTTCGATAGGTTCTAGAAATGAATTTCATCAAAATCTATTTATTTGCACCATAGTTAATAGAAGCATATTTTTAATTTATTTGACATGGCATATAGACAGTCAATCAACTTTAATTGCGTTCCATAATAAAACAGAATTTATGTTTCCTCAGCAGGGAATAAATATAATAATACCCGAAAAATATTTGTTTTTGAAATAACATTTTACTTATTTCTAAAGGAAAATTACGAAAACAATAATTGAGGAATCTAATCAATGCAGTATTAACGTCGAACAATCGTTTAGTTGCTTATAATTATCATATAAATATGTACAGATTGAGGCAAATAAAGTAATCCAAGGGAATACATTTTGTATGAAAAGTTTTCTACGTATATTCACTGTTAATTTCATTTGATAGTTTGTTGTAATGTCATTTGTAGTATCGTATTTTAATCTCTAATCCAGTAGACATCACTATCGTCTATGGTGGTTGGACGATTATTTTATAAACACATTTTGGTTTTAATTGATACATCTGATATCAGAGTAGTTTTACGGTGGCTAGATTGGGGAAAAGAATTTATTTACATCATGCTTGTTCTCCATTCAAAGAATTCTATATTTACGTACATTGTTAGTCAACATTGAATAGTAATATCATTCACATATATATGTATATATTTAACAGAATAAATTAGTATAGGCTCACAAAAAATAAATAGTGCATATTAGGGTTCGGTAGTACATTATAATATAACATGTGAATAAGGTTTCTTATAACTATGGAAAACAGATTTAAATAATTTTTTTTAGTATACCGTGTTAGCCCTGACTCTGTCTTGTAGATAATATACTTAAGCTCTATGACACTTGTCTTTTGTAGAGGTTTTATACGCAGTTCGTAATATCATAAACGTATATTCTATAATTAATATATCATGCTTCTAAACTGATTAAAGGTATTATTAGACAGCATTGTATTGCTAAGGCTGTTTTTTTTTTATAACTTACACGTAGAGGACTAATGACAGTATTGAGATGCTTCTTTCAAGTGGTAGTTAGCTCGTATAACTATTTAGTATTATTTAATATTAGTTTGGAAACACATTTGATATAAATGAAAAATCTCAATACACTCTTTCTAACATAAGTTATTGAAGATATATAGTCATTTGTGTTCGCAATATAGACACATACAGTTTTTCACATTTTCAGCAGTCTTGTATTTAAGGGATCACATTATTCAAATACTACGAGTGCAGTTGTGAAAACAGTGTCATGGATTAATGATGAACCTGGATGAAAATTCCATTTTGAATACAGATGTATCAAGTTTTGACTGCTCTTCGCGATTCCTCAATAGTTAAATATTACTCATGTTGATTATGTTGAATATTAATTTTGCAATTTATAATTTTGAATATGGTACATGTGCAATGGATGTTGTGTGTAATAAGAAATCTTCAGACAACAAAGAAATGCACTTTATCCTGACACAGGAAATATATTATGTTAGTATGAAAGAACAGTGCAACACAACATATACTTGCTTTGTCATGAATCATCGGCCAGTCATTTTTTTGTTTTGTTTTTTTTTTGTCAAATTTTATTCCACTATTCTGTGGTGAACAATGGATATCAATACATATATAATTTTTCTCTGAATGATCAGTGAATTGATCAAACAACATTGAATTTAACAATCTAAAGTCTATCTATCTATGCGATCCTCTATTAATAAGAGCGAAAACATAGTTCAGGACTCCAACTGTAATGGCTGCGTTCAATCCAGGAAGCACGATTGATGTGTTTTTCCATGAAAATCAAAGTAAGTATTGCATTAATGCTATATTTCAACAAAAATTGTATCCTTGAGATTGAAAGGAATTAATTCGGTGCGAATCTCTTAAATAATTTTGAAATTAATTCGGTGCGAATCTCTTAAATAATTTTGAAATTAATGCTTATTAAATTTCAAGCTAAGAAAGTACGAACGGTGGCTCGTATTTCTTGTCTGCACATTGGACAATGGGAAAGAGATGGAGCACAGTGTACGCAAGTTGCAAGATGTCCACATGGTAAGAAAACTACTGCAACTTCTCGATCCATGCATATTTTGCATAAACGAGCTTCCTTCAGTCTCCTGTTTTCCTCTTGCAGCGACGCTGCAAAATTATATTACTTTCATTCATTCTATTACTATTTTGAAACAAAGAAATTAATATAAGACAGAAACACTAGGTATATCAACCACTTTAGTTGAAGTCGAGTCATTTTATGATACGGGATTATCGTTAAAAAATGTGAGTGGTTTTTCAAACACTTTCTATCAACGTGTATAGGAATTCCTTTTTCTGTGATCAGCTTACAATTAGATAAAGAATTGATATTAGACTCGAGTAATTATTTGCTGTAATAATAATAAAAAATTCTATTGAGTGCAATAGATTGCATGAACTGTGAAATTTTTTGCAATAGATTAAGTCAAGGTCATATTCTATAAATCATGATTAATTGTATACTAAAAAATTCGAATTTCTAATTGGAAATGATAATAATATAGAAATATGTGTGAAAATGTTATATGTAATTGTACTTACAAATATGTTAATGCATTTAAATAGATCAATAGTACTTACATGATTCATCGTTATCTTTTAAATTCTTTTTCTTGTCAGTAATTTTATTTGCATCCGCATCATCCTTCGTTTCTTTATTTATGACTAAGTTAGCACCTTGTTTTGTATTATCTTTGACAGTATTTACAGGCATGACAACACTATCAGGTTGATTTCTTTGCATCTCTGAACTTCGCGATGATTCCGCATTTATTATGCTGCTTAATAAATTAGTCAATTCCCTAGACGGTGAATCAGGTGTATGGCTCTCGGTACTAGAAAATAAAAAATTTCAATAATCAAGTTTTATAAGGGTTTCACTCATTTTTATAGAAATATTACTGCTCACGTACCTAATGTTATCGTCTTCTCTACACTGTATATGTAGCACATCTTCAATAAGCTGATCTGAATTCGTATACGGCACCCCGTATGTTTCCATTCTTTTTTTAAGCGCTCTTTTCACTCTTCCTACATGTAATCCAACTTCTAAAGCTGCCTGAAACGAATAAACGCGATTTCTACTCTTTTGAAATATGTTATTTTATGCTTCCCTATATAATGATGCAAGTAATTTATGTCATTTCGACGGAGAGAGTTTTGCGACTAACAATTTGATCGAATCTTTTCTAGTACATTCGTATCAAATGTTCTTCCCCGGATTACGCGGCCAAAATAACTAAACTCGGTAACTACACGCAATTGATGTACGCTTCTTATCAATATTTTCTTGCAAGTTTCATAGTGAGATAAAACTGACTTACTACTTTGCAAATTAGGGTACATAAATTGTATTATTGTGAGGGAATCAATATTTCAAGAATTCACGAAACAGATGATTAAAAATTGTATCACGTTAACTGAGACATGTGTTTGTAAACTAATACTTTCTCAAGAGTACTTATGACAAGAATACTTATAACCAGTGTTTAAGAAACTTACTTTTGTTTTAAAATATGGAAGTACTATTTATTGTACTTACTAGAGCTGGAGATGTATTTAAAAGTTCCTTTAGTTCAGCTTCTGTTACTTGCCGTACACGAAGTGGTGAAACTGTAGAAAGTGAAACTGGAGGTGTTTCAGAAACGTCACCTCCTTCGTCTTCCGACACTCCGGCAAATATCTGTATATAAAAATGTCGTTTTGGTAATATTTATGGTATTAGGAATTTCTAAAATGCTAATACTATATAATAGTATTTTGATATAAAATATTGACTTACCGATGGATCCAAGGAAGGTCTATTTTCAACACAATGTCTTATGAATTCTTGACCCCGAACAAGAGCAACAAATCCGCATCTTGGAAACCATTTTGCATGTTCAGTCCATGCATCATCTGTTACTTCCCAATTACGCAGGCCACCATCACAATGAAAACATCTGACTTGATCACCGGATCCTTTTTAATATTATTAACAAATATTATAAAATTATAATGTTCATGAAATAAGTATGAGTCTTGTTTAATTTCAAATAAGTGACTTCATTTTCTTACCAACGTAATAGAAGCCCGCTTGCGCTAACATTTCTGGGGTTTGTCTAAGATTTTCTGGCCATCCTTGAAATGTCCGTAACCTTCCTTCAAATGTGGCATGTTTTGGTTGACGTGGTGCAGTATGTGCTTGTATACCCAGTTCTTTAAAATCGGAAGTGGCACCGGGCGACAACTTAACATTGCCCAGTTCCACTTTTTCTGCAGACACTACTAAAATATGAAATTTGGATATTGCAAGTGTCTGGCTGCATTGACATTATAATCTTTTATGTTTACAAATTGAATTTATAATTCTTGTATGTTTCACTATACTATGTAACAAAAATTTGCCAATAACAACACAAAAATACATTTAATTCTTTAGTAATTCATACTTATAATGTCATTTAAACATTACCTGAACCCATTAGTACACTAGCAAATAAAATTGGTTTTTGACATTGCCAGAACAGTTAAAATTAGAATTGCTATTGCCACATGATGCAAATCATTATATACAACGCATAGTTAAAGTTTGTCAGAGTCATATATTCAATCCTTATCATATATACTTACTCACAAGGTAAATATGAAAATTTAGTACAAATAATTACAGTTAATTATCTTAGACATGCAATAGTTGAATGACTTTTATATTTACCTTCATTGTCATCTTGATGTATGTAAAAGTTACAGGTGGGAAAACTAATTCTGTGTACTCTATCAGGATCATCACCAGCCTCCCATTTCCTTATGACTCCTCGGCAAAATGCACATTCAACCTAGAAAGGAATTTAAAGTATGATCAATACTTATAAGTATTTAAAAATATATATATTCTGTTATAACAAAGCCTGAAAAAAATTTTGTCATTGCTGAAACATTATTATTATGTTATGTTAGAAGTAAAAAAGAGAAACTAATAAAATTATTGCATACCACATCAGCTTGCTGCAAATAGTAGAATCCTGATTTAGCAAGTCTTTCTGGTGATACAATTGAAGGAATTGGCCAGTTAGTAAAAGATTGCAATCGCTGTGCTTCTGTTCTATATTCAACTTGAGGATTTTCACTTTGAACTACAGAGGATATAGGATTTTGATTTTCAGTATCCGGTTGTAACGATACAGGAGACAATGGTGGTATTGATGATGAGCCATGAGGGGATCCAACCAATGGCACATTACAAGTATTTAAAGGATTTTGAACAAATGGACAACTGGGTTCAAGTTGTCGATGTCTTGCCATAACTTGGTCTCCATAATTCCATTCTGAAATTTTTGCTCCGCACAAAAAGCACTGTACTTCCAATAATGATCCTGTATAGTAGAATCCTGCCTTTGCTATCCGAGCAGGATCAACTGCTGCATTAACTGGCCAGTCGGAAAAAGTCCTTAATCTATTTTCTTCAACATTCATGATGCAAGTTTACTTGAAACAGTGAGATTTAAATTTACAAGTAGAATATATAAAGAACAAGTAGCTGCATATATAAGGTTTCTAAATATCATCCAGCTACATCAAAATGTAACATTGTTTCAGTATATATTCTGATAATGTTAATGAATTTAAAATTTCACAAATTGTTTATATCATCCTCAATGTCTTATCTCATTATATTTGAGAATACTACGCACAAAAATTACTTAGGTTATGTCTTTTGATAATTGTTGAGGTTCATTGCGTTACTTGATATTATACGATAAAGTTTAACATTAGGTATGATACATAACGACATAATTCCATGGAAAAACCGAATGACAATACTCTTTTATGACTTCTTAGAACGGAAAGTAAAAACAGTCGGCGCAATCAGAAACTGAAGTTCGCGCAAGCCATGTAATTTCAGGAATGTGTGTGCCAAATAAAGATTATGCAAAAACTATCAATTCAAATTAAATTCCATTGAAACACGATTGATTAAAAACTACCAGAGCAATATTATCTTACTAGAATTTCACGCTGTAGCACATATATTACTAAAGTTATTCTATTGGACTAAGCTTCGACACATTTAAATTGCATACCAATAACTGATCTGTCAATAGGCTTCGGTACCGAAAAGTAATACGCTCAGAGATAAGCCACAAGTGGATTGTCTCGTTAATCTTTTCATATCTACTTACGGCATATATTATCTTTCCTCGGTTGAGTGATGCAAAACAAAAGAAATAGGGTTATAACATTAAAAATGCATTACTATTTATTTATTATATTTATTTTTATTCTCGTATAAATTATATGAGCAACTGTTACTGTTTATATCTAGCATGTTACTTAAGTCAGTATCGAAGCATTATTTATTTCTTCAATGGATACGGTACATACTCAAATGTTTTATTTTTAATCGTTAATCGTGAGTTGCCTATAAAAATCCACAAAAATTTACGATCGCAAGTCATAATTTCGTAGATTTCATGATTATATTACAGTTTCAACCATAAATTATATTCTTTTTAGAGGAAAATTTACATCAAGCTTAACCAGCACTAAACTACGAATCGATGAGGCAAAGTTAAGAGGATGAAAGAAAGATGAGATTGAGGGTTCAGGAGGTTCATCCCTTTGTAATAAGAAGTCGTTTCCATCCCTCATGATTTTCAAATAGCCTCTCTAGTCCTTCCAAAAACTATTTAACGATGGATTGAGGGTAGCAGTTTTTGGAAGCGCTACCATCTCGTAGATCGAATCTCCATCGGCGTCAGTGCTCAGGGATGCTGCGCGCGTTGCACGTCCTCTCTACGTCCTGCGCCCACAGCCATTCGTTTAACGGTAGCAGCTTGGTGGAGGTGCGGTCCGTCCGTCAGTGGGCCACCAACGCCGTCGGCTCGAGATTTGTCAGTATTCGTCGACTCGGTGCGTCGTCGAGTTGTCAGGTCAGGGCAGTGCGATCGAGGGCAACGTGCCAGAAGCATGGAGCTCCATGATACTTCAGAAATCCCAAGCGTAGTCGAGTTGAACGTAGGTGGTGTCTTCTATACGACAGCCCTGACGACCCTAACGAAGGAGAGCGATTCTCAGCTGGCTGCAATATTCAATGGGAAATTGCACGTAGAGAAAGACGCTAAGGGAAAATACTTCCTGGATCGTGATGGGGTACTTTTCCGTTACGTACTGGATTTCCTGCGGAATCAAGTCTTGGTTTTACCGGAAGGATTCAGAGAGCGCGAGAGACTTCGCCACGAAGCGCACTACTATGGTCTTCCAGGATTAGAAAAAGCCGTCTCCGAGCACAGCGACACTTCCGCACCCGGAAAACGTTCCGCAGGATACATCACTGTCGGTTATCGAGGAAGCTTCGCTTTTGGACGTGACGGCCTTGCGGATGTGAAGTTCCGTAAACTCTCAAGGATTCTTGTTTGTGGAAGGGTTGCACTTTGCAGAGATGTCTTTGGAGAGACGCTTAATGAAAGTCGGGATCCTGATCACGGAATGTCTGATCGATACACGTCAAGGTTCTTCTTGAAGCATGGATTCATCGAGCAAGCTTTTGATATGCTTCAGGAACAGGGATTTAAGCTGGCCGGAAGTTGCGGTTCAGGCACTGCTGGCGGTAACGCTGAACAGCTGAAGCCTGGTGTTGATTCCGAGGAAAATCGTTGGAATCATTACAATGAATTCGTTTTCGTACGCGAGTAGATCATTCAACATATGACAATCGGCGAGTCTTGTATCGGATGCTGATACTATTTATAGAAGAGTCACTGCTCTCATTGGCCGTTAAAGCTTTTCACGAATAACTAAAATACTTGATATCAATCGAAAAGGATTTTACTCTACAAGAAGAAGGTAACATTCGTTTCTATTGATATTCTCGTTCGACCCTCTCACATTATTGTGACAGATGAACGCAAGCAGACGTACACCAGATACAAAGATAGTAAAAATAAAAAATGAAGATAAAGCCAAAGTGAAAATCATCAATGGCCTCAGACTTCCAGAAGGTTTATTGATGTCGAATGATGCACCTTGCAAGGTGTTTAGAATGACCCTGTATGCCAAAACGTACCGGACCCAACAATTTTGCCAAGAGAAAGAACCTCGAATTATTAGATAAATGTATGATCTATGACTTCGAATGAATGTTACCTGACGGATTAAGAAATTTGAACAAGATTGCAAATGGGAGACCGAGTCAAATTTCAATCAGATTATTAACGAGGGAAGAAAATTTTCACCAGCGACGAAGATAGACGTGAGACTAATAGAAGAAGCGTCTTACAGAGTGTCTATGTACGTATCGAGATGCGGACAGCAAGATAATCAAAGTCACTGTTACGTCTTTCGTCGAATCATGGCGGAAGATTTGCGTGCAGAAAATAGTAGATAAAACTTTAGATAAATAATCGCGCGTTCCACAGTTCTCATAGGATTACGTGCGACGCATTGAACACAAAGAATAAAGATACGCGTATCCCTGTATAGCATGGAAGCATAGCCCATGAATATTTACCGAGAGTCGACCAAGTGCCGGATGTCTCGGTACTATTTAAAGAAAACTAGATTAATATCGAGATAATATATAAATTAACTTACCGGAAGCGAGTCAACGGAAAATCTTATTCGAATTCGCTGGCGAAGAAAATACATACATAATTCTTCTCTTGTACAACAGTGCTGTAAAAGTATAGTGTGCGAGGCATTGACTGAACTAATCATCATAAATAATAGGTCATCGATCATTGACAGAAAATGACATTTCATTCCAGAGACACGATTTCGTTAAATCTTATAAGAATTAATTACGTTATTTACTTTCAAACGTAACGTACTTCTCGTCAAACTAGTCGCTTACCGAGTCATGTCAGATTCACTCCTGTCATTTGTAATTCAGAGGTAACAAATTTTTCGCGCTATATATATTTAACTAGGTATTGTAATGAAACATTTATGTCGAGAACCCAAAAGAATGCTTGTTGACTAGAAAAGTGATGTTTAATTTCATGCGTAGGACAAGTAACTCTCTTGAACAATCTTCCTTGCGCGTTCCTAACCTCACTTAACCTGTCGACCCGAATACTTAAAAATCGTCGTATCTGCTGGAACTTTTGCAACGTCGACGTTCTCAATAAGTTTGATGCAAAACTTCAGAGAGCCGAATACTGTTTTACGTCATTTTTACAACTGCCGTTCGTTTCGTATTTCCATATACATGAAAAACCGAACTATCGTTCTTTTGTTACGACCAGAGGTTATGACGGATGGAAAATGTCTGTCTCGTTATTTTATTATAAAATTATATTGCACTTTTTTTGGCCTACGCCTTAGTTCAATCGTTTAGACCTTAGGTTGTAGCGACACAGTATGTTATCATTGGTTCTATATCGAAGAGCAAGGGAAAAATTTGACCCTCGACCCTCAATCCTGGCGAACCCCAGAAGCCACCGTTACATCATCGGCGATACGTATCGTTCGTTCAAGTTCCAGTTCAGTTCATAAGACGCTCTTCCGATCTTCCCCTTTCTATTTTCACCCAAAACTTCACCCTCCAACTCGTGCAAGGGAGTGGAAGATATGCAAGATTTATGGAAAGTGAAATAAGCGACATCTGTACCCTCGATTCTTGGGGTGGCTCTTGCGTTACTTGTTTGGAAGGTATATATGCATTCTTAACAAGAAACCCTCTCTTGAAAAACATACCTTTTGGGAGATCGCGGTGAAAAATTTAACTGTGTCAAATCGCGTGTTGGTCTTTTGTATTTTATACGTATATATATATTTACAAAAGTATTTTATACGTATATATATATGTTTACCACACACAACAAATCGATACGGATTTCCGGATGTGAAATATAAAAATAGATTTATTCTTTGGATTATTGTTACTGGTTTTGTCACTTTTTTTTCGTTAGATTGGATCCGGTACGAGTGGCCCTACGATTTTGATGGTTAAAAATGATGAATTTGTATCTGTCAAAAATTGTGAAGTATTTCGGTAAAACTTTGATAAATTCCGATACGTGATATCACGTGGTACTTTTGAAATAACGTTTTAGATAATTATTTTCTGGCTCAACTTCGTGGTGGCTGTGGACAAGGTGGCGGCACAAGTAAAGCAGACAGGGAGGCTTTTTTGCAAAAATTATAAGTTTTGTGTCATTTAATATTTATATTATGAATAAATAAAAAAAATAATTATGGAAGAGGCAAGGTACCCGCTGTATATGCGCTTACGAGTGAAACGGTGCTGTGAATGTTATTTGTATAGTAATTTTACTGGAATAGCAGTCGTAAGACCTGGGCGATAATTGACATTTAATTGCGGAAATTCACAGGATCGTTCAATTAACGTATGGTAGTTTCGAATGAAAGTAATTCACATTAGTGAATTGTAACGAAGAAAACAAAAGCATGGTGAGTAAAGAGACCAGTGAAAATTAAAGAGAAAAAAATTAATTATTCCAAAAAAATAAAAATTTTTTAATTATTTCGCCACTATGGACCTCGAGTTAACGAAATCTTGCGTGACTTTTAAGCGTTATTTTACATTGACGAGTTAAAATGATAAGGAAACGGAAAGGAAGTTAACTGATAACGATTAAGCATGTGTCCTCTAAGAACGTAAAATAAAGTGAAAACGACATTTGCGCGGGTAAATAAAAATTTTTCGAAACGCATAACAAGATTGATTTATTTCACGAAAATCTTCATCAATAATAATCATAATTGTCGAAATAGTGGAATTGAAAATTGATGAGAATGTTATCAGTCTGTTGTCATTAGAACGTCACTAATCGATGTAACACGTCATTTCGATGGTAATAATAATAATGATCTATGATCTAGAGATTAGTTCATAGAATTAGTTCCAAAAATTTCGTTCGATTCGATGTATACTTAATTACTAATAATGCGCGGTGAAGAATGAAACTTACGACCAAAAATATAATTAATGAGTAAATTAATTAATTAACAATAAAATAGACAGAGCATACTGCGAGTGGTACGTAGTTCAGTGTGATGTCTGTAATTTAGAATAATTTCGACCACTCGTAATTATCATAACGAATTAATTGATCCAGCATGATTTACGATTCGAAACAATAAAACCGTCAAGGACTCGTATTTACTCTGTAGATACTTTTTTTTTTCATACCGAATTTGGAAACGCGCGTCGCCCGATCACACGTAGATTCTTCCAGTACATCTCTGATTAGAAATTCAAATGGATTAAATGTATAGTAATAGAGTTTAGTTACGATGTAAGATATTATTATACTATTATTGTATATGTATATAAGAATGAGAAAGAGAAATAAAGAATACGACAGAAAGGAATATTTTTCTACATAAAAATACCTTGACAGATTTAAAATCCTCTTTTACGTTACGATTTAGCAGAAATAAATTGGCATATCGAGTCGGAGAATCTCGGTTGGTCGATTTTTTTCATTCTTGATTTGGATTCGAAATTGACATTCGTTTATTGGAGTTGAGCTGAGAGCAGGTTGTATATATTTATTAGAGATTTCCAATCGTATTTCTTTTCACGGTAGCTTATCCTTCTTTGTATTTCCGTCTGGCAGTTTTATTAGAGATCGAACAACGATTTTGTTGTCTCCTTCGTTACAGCGTGTATGGCTGTGCAAATGTTGTAATTGACACAACGATCTACGTAATACGATATGTGGAACATAAGAGATCCATAGGTCCACATAGAAGTGCCGTGCAATTAGTCTTCTTCGTTAGACAGAAATTTAGTATGGAATATTGTACGTGGAAGTACGTGAGTGATTTGTCAAATCTAGTTAAACTGCTGCTTGAGGTTTCGCGTAGGAATACCAAGCGATGCGTATCATTTGTGAAGTTTCTGATTGTGTAATACACGTTCCGGGGCGACAAACCGAGGTACAGTTCACAGAAGCCAAAACTGTGCCTGGGTAAAGTAGATAAAGGGAGATGATCAGATAGTATGGATTTTTGGGTAAAAAAGACAAACGGCACGTGCAAATAAAATAGCAAAGATAAACAAGCTGCTCGGAACATGTCAATTGAATGTACAATACATATAGAGTGACAATGTTTTATCATTACCACTACACAGTTAGTACTCTTGACTCATGGACATGTATAGGATATGTTTTTTAAACACATTTCCGACATGACAGCCAAACAGTGATACGTCAGATCTAATATTATAATTCATGATAAAGCGTAGCAGCCGAAAATAAAATTAGTTTCCTAATCGTTGCTACTGATTAACGCTAAAAGATATATTTTACAGGTTAATTCGACATTCGAGCTTTTTGCGCTGTAACGAATTAGTTGTGCGGCGCGCCGATAGCCACGATAATTTACGGATCATTTGTCCGTACAAAGCTCAGGGCAGAGGCTTTTGATCTACTTTGCGAAACGTTAATTCGATGATCCTATTAAGGGCGATAAGGTTAAGAACACTGTGCAGTTATGTTTAAGCCACGAATAAAATTTTCATGGAAAATTATCTTAGCCTACAAAAGGACAGAAATCCGTGGGTTTTGTACATAAGTAATATATATAATTTGAAAATGATTCAACGTGTATATACGAATTATAGTATCATAAGGATTGGACATTTTATTATTCAAGCTAGAAAAAGATAAGATTATGGCTGACACGTCAAAGTACGTTGTTTTTACAAAGAAAATTATCTTTCGCATAAAGTCCAGCTCCAGGACTTTTGACCAGTAGCCGAAAGACCAATGATTGGTTTTGAAACTCTTGAAAGAATTGGAATGGCCGCCATCCGCCCTCTTCAACCCTGCTGCTGGGATAATGTAATAAAGGAAACGTGCGTAGAAGGTAATTGCTTTCGGATGAGGTTCAGTCTAGCTGGAGATTTTCACGTTAAACGAACTCATTAAATACGAAGGTAAGAAGGGTTCGCTTACTTGGCAGTTCTCTTCGTCTTCGTGTTGTAAACCAAAACCCTTTAATTTTCCTCAATTGACATATATCTACTTCATTTCTTCCCTATTCAGCCAGTAAATTGTATTAACAGTGAAACGTAGTATACATATAGAAGCGTTCAGACATTGAATCCCTGGACGTTACGTATAGTCATAAATAATTAAAGGACTATTGTATATTTATATAGTCCGTGAGCGTAACCTATAAAAAATGTCCTGAGTCATATCTTATTTGATACCATGTAGCCATAACTTTGAAAGTTGTACAATTTGTGTGAGAATTTCGTCCCGTGGTCGTGTCTATCTTCTGCAAATGGCCATTTCAGGACACCTATTTCTCCCTTGACTATCCCGTGGGATATAGCCATTTGGTTCGGGCATCCCTTGTTGAATTCTCAAGAAATACTGGCCGAATTCTTGCTGCGTGTTTCATCGAGCAGAGGAGAATTTGTGTTTTTTTGGCAGCCGTTGGCATATCAAAGACTCACCGCTAAAGTAGTTGGTAGACCTGAGCAGCAGGGTAAGCTCTATTCTGTTGAAGTTGACGTTGGTCGCGTAAAGGCCGTGGGAGGGGGGAGGGGTTGGTCACAAAACAGGAAGCAGGAAGCAGCACCAAGTGCGATCAAGTGGGCACTTTGCTATTGTGCCAGAACGTACACGTATATACGTATATGTATACGGACATACGTATTCATTAGAGAGTGTTACGTGCAATATATATATATATATATATATATATAGGGGAAGAGGTACTCAAATGAATGGATGAAGTACAAAAGAGATGAAGAGGAAACAACGTAGAGGCAGCAACCCGGAAAAGCAACAGTTAGGCGCTTTTCTGTCTCGACTATTCTTTAGTCCCTGCTGGACGTCCTGCTTCTTCATTCTGGGGCAGATACATTTCTTGTAATATAATGCCGGTTTAGTTAGCGTTTCTTCTCCTTCTATAAATTTATTTACTTATTTAAGAGTTGCTGCGAAACTTCAGGTACTTTATGGTTCGTTTGTCACATTGAGAAAGATCGACGAGGCGAGGGAGTTCATTGTGGGAGACATTTCTTTATCCTTGTTGCGGCTGTTTGTGGTTGGTATGTAGTTGAAAGGTATTATTTTTTTAGGTATTTAATTAGAATGTATTCAATGGTCGGATAGCTAGAGTATTCTAAAACATGTTTTATTCGCGCCAAGTTTGAATGTCGATTTTTGAGATTACGAAATATATCCGGAAAGGATATTGTGTACTGATACGGAATGATAAAATTTGATATTAATAAATGTTGGTTGAGTACAAAAGTTCCTGCATATTTCGTGCTCATTGTAAATTGATGTAAAATTTTTTTTTTAATTTTCGTATTAATTATAACGAAGAGAATAAGATGTTCTTAATGAAACAGCAACATTTGGATAATTATTCGACGAAGATTACTTGCACTATCTAGTTTTTATTAATAATATCCATTTCAATTTACAAGGAAATTGCATGTTCATTACTGGCGGGAGAAGCTAATTTAAATTTTATAGCGCCCTCTAAATTAATCCTTCGTCGGAACACTTCTCCGCCAAACGTCTGCGATCTCAGCGCCGCTACGTTCTCGTTCTGCACTTCCGTTCAGTTTTAATATATATGCAGTGCGCGAGTTTTCTGTTCTATATTTACACGACCATCGAATGAAAATACCATGTGCACAGCTTGCCAGTTATTCATTATTACTCATTACTCAGGATATAAGAATCAGCAGTTTGCAAGAAACTCAGGTATGTCAATTTAACCTAATCCATAACCTGTAACCCTGTCTAAGGGAACATGATGATTCCATCATTCCGTGACGTTCAAAAGTTTTATCTAGTTGTGGCGGTTGGTTATATGTTCGCTAAACTCTTGGAGCTGTGCCAATCGCAATAAATCTCCATAAATACGTTCCCTTTCTTTACGTTGATACAATGAAAATATTTATTTCGTGGACAAATAAACTCGGAAGCCTATCTTCCACCGAAGTAAACGGTCGTTCAATACCTGCGAATCTTTACACAATGAATTCATTAGATCGGTCAATTTATTGCTACTATTTTCCTATCCGAAGGAATAGAGTTTATGACGTTTATTTCGAGATCTAGTTTTACGACTCACTTACGTTTCGAGGGAATGGCGTCAATAATGAACAATGATTTTTCAATCACAGTGAATGTACCTATGATTTTTACCTGAATTTCTGTTTTTATATTTACATTTATTGCTTCAAGTATTTCGTATATTATGAAAGTTTGAATAATATTCAAGAGGTATTACCTTGTACTTCCTATCCTCAATTTAATCCTCAACGCCACAGTAAAGTTTTGTTTTGTCTGTTCAATTATAATGCATTTTGCACTCCAACGTTACTGAGCCTGCCGGCGGCTTATTAATATCTTGTTATTCGGTTGCATTCAGAGTATCGTTTCTTAGTACAAATTAAATGAAAATATTTTATCACGAATTTAATATCGAAAAAATATTCTTCCTATCTTTATATTCGTTTTTTTATCACTCGCGAATATCTTTCGTGTTTAACAGACACTGCTGTACCTTGTATCTCCACGTAATTTTATCGTCGAAGTTCGATTTTTATATTCCCCCAGGAACCTTAGTTGTGCCTCCATTAATTTTATTTTTAAGAAAATTCCGACACAGAAAAACTGTATCACTTTCACAAGCTTTTTCTTACTGTACAAAATCTAGAGCGTTGAACTACTGATTACGTAATTGAAAGTTTACAAACGTTAACAATTTTTTATTATATAATTTGCAAAAAATGTTTACCAGGTGTGGTAGCTTTTTACATAACCTTTAAAAATCTACTATTCGAATAGGATAAAAAATATCCATCTTGGCAGTAAGTCGTTTTCCAAGTCGTCCGAGAGTTTTTTCCATGCCTAACAAAATTAATATTGATTCATCCATGCCCGGAAAGAGGTCACGCACGTAAGTACTTTTAAGAAATAATTTTCCTTTAAATTCTGCACCCTCGCTCATCTTATCTGTCATCACTTCTGTTTCTGCTATCTTTATTTCCTCCTACCACCCGCAAAAGCCTCACTCTGATTACATGGAAGCCAGTACTCGCAGAGATAGGGTAACGCTTTCTCGTGACATTGCCAAAGGGTCCGTGAATTTGATTCCCACCATTTTCTCACTCTTCATCATACTCCTGCGTCTAGAACTTGATCTTGCTCCGAACTCCAACTTCCGATTGCCATCTCAGGTATATGCCCTGTGATAATAACGTCACATCCGTTTGCTGCTCCCGGACCGCTGAGCTTTCATTCTGAGTGCCTTAGATTCTATTAATTATCAGATATCACGCCTTGACTTCCTAACCACCCAACCACATCATTTCTCTATCAATTTTGATAATTACATAGCACAGAGACTAGTCCCTTTCTATCCTTACCTATCCAAAGTATCCTACATTGCCTATCGTTGCTAGTTTAAATTTTGGTTTGAGGTTATAATTTTGAAAAATTTTCAAACAACACAGTTTAATACAATCAATTTAATTCTATTGCAATTTATTGATGATATTTTCAACGGGACAAGGATTACTGATCGAATCCAGTTTTTTAATTATCGTTCACTCTTTATTCAATTTGATCAGTCATCAATATACTTTATACAAGCCTAATCGAACCGATGGTTCAATAACATTTTGAGAGTGACTGTAATTTTATCAGTAATCGACAGCGAATGAATGTTCCTTTGACGATGGCTATTATGACGTCAAGATGAAAGGGTTGTAAAGGGTCGGCATCTACCCCTTGCTCAAGGGTTCGATTTCGTATCGTCATCACATTATATACACAGGTATCATCACACTGTCCGTATATCCTGCGGTATTATGTCCTCGAACGTTATTTTAGTATCTATTAAAGGAACGTGGCGATAAAGCCGAACGCTCGCACAGTCTCTGTTTTTATTCGCATTGTATCCATTGTCACACAGCTCGAGTTACCGATAAAGCTGAATTAAAGTGCCACTTTCGAAGTGGAATAAAGACTACGGTTGGTGGGTGGTAGAATGGTGCAAGCAATTGAATGGCGACCAATGGCAAACAATGGGAGACTTAAGATTTTATATATTGTCAGATTTTGTCTCCTTTCCTTTACTTCGTCTCCAGAAACGACAGTACGTGCAATGGTACAGGGGGGAGTTAAGAAAATTTGGATTATAGATTATATCGTTTTTGTCGTAAGTAGGAAGAAGAATATGAATCTCTATTGTTAGGCGTTATTAACTGTATATATACCGTTGCGCTTAGTATATCTTGGTTTAAGGATTGGATGAGCTGAGCTAACAAAGATATTTGAGGATTCAGGGATTATTTATTATCAGATTTGATTAACTGAAATCACCAGCCCTTGATAAGCATAGGATTAGACTTTGTGGGTTTAATTATTTTTCAAGTGGTTATTGCTATTTGCTCTTAAGTTAAAGAATTGTATTATTTTCCATCCTGTATACTGTTTATCCTCGAGCTATACGGTAGTACATAAACTTCCTAGTAAATGTCTATTGGATGACTGAGAAATCTCATAACGTTCTTTGCCCTGGCTTAATAAAGTCTGTGAATTGTCGCAGTCCTCAGCAAAATTTTCTTTTCATATACGAAGAAAGAACTTTTCACTGGGTATCAGCTTGACAAGTTTCGACTTTACGTGACTAACCGAGCTACCTTGAGAATTATCTGAATCGAATAGCGTGGCCATTAAGACAGGAGTTGTCAATAATTTGTATCGTCTTGCTAAAGCGGATTTAAATTACGACGTGGAAATACAGTGCAGTTTTTCAGATTGATTTTATCCTGGTAAGACGCCTCGAAATATTCTTACTATTTTTATACGTAGTCTCATACTTGCCCTTGTCTCACTACTGTCTACGTGCATGCTTTGGGAACGTTAAGCAGCTGGATTTTTATATTATCTATATAATATATTGTGTGTTTTTCAGGTTAGCGGCACGCATGTTTCAGTCGATGGCAACTAATAAATAGTACCTCATAGATCTGTCCATCCGGTTCGGTGGTCTGAACCAGACTGAATCTCCCTTCAGGTTGATCAATAAAGCACAGGGCATGCGCATTTCTCAGGATTTCATCTGCCAGTACTGTCTTCCTGGACAGAGGGAATGAAGAATAACGCTTGTGAGGATCGCCGCAAGGGTCAAACCTGTATGAGAGGATGAAGGAAAAAAATGGAATGTTAACTCCAATGCATTTTGCACTGATGACAGCCTTACAGAACCCCAGGTTGTCCCAGGTATATTTTTTAATATGGATACCGCTAAGTAATTTCAACCAAGTACTTTCTAAAAGCATTGTATCACGTTTTACTTGGTGGTAGATTGATCTCTGAGCATAAAAGACACGAAGTCGTAGTAGATCATTGTGTTATTCAATCAAAAAATGTAGCCTTGTACCGAAGGGGAGAGTTGAATAAGCAAACGTAACCAAGAAATTGTTGAAGAATGTTTTTAGGGTTTGGCGAATATCGTGTCTTTGGTTTATCGCAGACTCTCCAAGAGGATGACGAATTGTTATTGCTTCGGGGACGACTTTTTGGCTGGAGAGAGTTCGTGGTTTCCAAGATATAACGACTGGACTGCTTGAAACTTCTAAACTCGACCTTTTTCCCAGAGACACTGGTTTCGTTGGGGTTACCATGTGAGCTGTTTTATATTAACTTGACTTCTGTGTTATGTATTACGTCTGCTATATATGTTTACTATAGATTTTCAGATGGAGCGGTGTGTTACCTTGCCATGAGTTACGGATGTCTGCCACGCCATTTCTAATTATGCGACGCATTATGAAGAACGTTGCGAAATTTAATGTCACCCTGAACAATCGTTAGCTTTGGTCATTTTATTTCATCCTAAAGCATCACGAACAACAGGATGGCTGCCATCCGAGAGTGAAGTTCTAGTAACAAAGAGACTTTCTGTTGTTCTTTTATTACTTCAGTAATTTTCAATTCGTATCACAGCTTCTTTATATTCTATGGGGTAACGATTCGAGTGTGTTTCTGTGCGTAATGCGATTCAATATTTCTACCTCGAATACATGGAATTTATTTGACGTATATATCAGATTAAAGTGCGTATTGCTTTTATATATTGATTCTGCGCGATTGGGATTATAAAAGGGTATACGTATTTGAATTCAGAGGGTGGAACTCGTGTAGATATTAATACTATTTTCACAGTGAGTATAGTCCTCGTTTATGGTTGTATTTAAGAAGCTTTTTTTAATGCCTTCTAGTATTAAACGTAAGAAGTCAAGAAACAGATTTCAAGTGACTTTTGATTAAAGTATCCTGATTCGTGTAGCAGATGAAACGAGACAATTGATATTAAACATCCAATTTATATCCGTTATGATGAACACGTACATTTTTCATGTTTAACCTAGTGCACATGTTGCTCTGCAATCGTACTGGTTTTGTACTCGGGCTTGACTTAATTTCCGGGTTATTTAACGTTATGACTAGCAGGCTATTATAAAAAGCTCATAAACTTGGTATCCATCCATGGACTTACGTCCACTGTTGTTTACGACCATCGTGAAAATTTATATGACGTTCTGGTTTATCTTATAAAGATTGAAAAAGACCAAGGCACGCGTATTACGAAAGATTGCAATCCCATTCAATTATGTGGTTCATATTCGTTTCTTCATGTTACTCAAAAGTTTTTGTAGGATTCCTATTATCGCGTGGGATTGTTAAGAGCAACTTGAGGATGACTCGTGAGGATTTTGGGAAGGTGTCTAATATATTTGGTTGGTAGACTATTCTGGGATTGGATGCCTCTTAATGGGGAACAGAGTCAGGGACAATAGGTATGATAATAGAGTTGGCTTATCGCAATGGTATAGAGGTGAAATGATTGCTTGTAGATGACATTGGGACAATTGCATATCTCTTGCAAGTGAATAGAATGCAGCGATGTGAATTCTATTGTAATGGCTGCAACCAGGACTTCTGTCGCAGTGGATTCTCTCAGGTTATTGTTTCCATTGATTTCACTTTCCTGATGGAATTAAAGACATTTAGGACAAATTCATATTCTGGATGATGAATGTGTCGGATGATTTTTCCACGTTCTCCTTTTCTGAAATTTCAACAGTGATGGCTACTTGACGTTAAAGCATCAAGATGATACATTTGCCATTATTAATTATAAGCAAACAGTGTCAGTACGATTGGGCAAAATTTCAATTTTATCATTCACGATATCTCGTAGCTGTCACTTGCATGGTTTTTCATTGCCTTTAAAAACGTGCAAACGAATACAACTTTCCCACGACAGTGGTACTAATGGCTGTTTCTTTTGATTTTTGACAATTTATTTCAACGAGCTAAACGAGGCGTGCCGGCTCGTAGAAAATATAAGAATTTTTACAGCTGCTTCGCCTGTTTTGGTGCGATATGCAAACAAGTGCTGGTCTACCATAACTCTATGTTTCCTCTTTTTATTTCGTTTTTCTCTAAATTTAGTGTTTCGTATATGGCAACGTGCGTTCGGGAGAGTGGCTATGTTTTATCCTTATAATATAAATAGTATATCTCTGCCATATCCCCAAGAGAACCGTAATGGGTTTCGAGTGTAAAATGATGCAATATGTTATGAGAAATAGGGGAAAATATCTAACACGAATCATTCATACGTTCTGCTTTTTTTAATAAATAAATTTGTAAAACCAAACATTATCTTTAACTTATCTCTATACAAGCAATTGATAGCGAAGATGCAGAAGGATCGATTTATCTTTCTTACGAATTCTAAGTGAACCTGATATCTTCACTAATAATATCTGAGACAACGTTTAGCTATAGTTTCTCTGCTTTTAGCAGCTTAGCCTGACTTCAATGCGCTGGCTATAAACTTAATGACGAACTTGTTATCAGTAACAAATGACTTTATCAAAGTCTAGGTAAAATGTTAGGTATTATCTTATCTGTGCGAAACTGCGTACGTTGGATTTCATTTGTCTGATGAAATCCATTTTCAAATAACGCGACTCGACAGGGTAACGGATTTTAATTATTTGAAGTAAACGCATCGATCTTCTCGATGCTAAAAAGTCTTCAACTTATAGAATCTAAATACGAATTTGTAGAAAATGAACTGGCGATTCAATGAAGGATTAGAGAAAACCAATTAAGTGTATATACCTAGAATTCAATTACATCAAGATCAAATTCATTTATCTCCTCTATCTTGTGTCGTGTTAGCAAGAATTGTTGTTATTAATCTTGGCAGTAACTTTATCTTTATAAAAAAAATCACGTTTCCTCGCTTCGTTATCACAGCAACCAAGATGAATGATTTCTTTAAGAATTCTCTCGACAAAGAATGTGTCTGGTCTTTCATCCCATTAATAATTCACCGTGAAAGCGTTACAGTGTTCGTTCGAATTAATTAAATGGGACGTAGAACTCAGTGACGTAATAAATCATCGATTTGCCCCTTTTTCATACGAAATTAATTGTCTCCATTAATACGTCATATGCAGCGTCTACCGATCGAACAGTAAAAATAACAAGGGGATGAATTGATCGTGCATATAAACAGAAGCCATCACTAGTCGAACGTACAGTAAGTACGTTTTTGAAGAGACGTCAATGAATTTTAATATAATTCAAATTTTTTTTTTATTTCATAAGTAGCCTTAATAAAACGAACCTGTTTGGTCTCTGTAGGTAAAAAAAAGTAGTGTTGATTTTCACGTTGACAAAATTTTGATATGAACGAAACGTTCGTGCTGGGAAACCATTTACCTTATTTTTTGTAATTTGGATCTGAACGAATGTTATTTCACAGGTTTTAACGCAATCCAGCACTTTCTACGGAGTTTATGTTTCGGAGTAATCCTACTAGGAATTGTCGGACAAGTAATGAGCGATTGATCCGGCTGTCAAGTTTGGGGTGAACTTTCCGGCACGTTCTGTCCGATCGAGGATTAAGGCTTTGATATTGAAGTAATGAAGGAAACGTGAAGGGAATTGGGACGAAGAGAGGCTGGAGATTTAACGTACAGATAATCCTGATAGGTATCTTTATGTAACGTGACGCAAGGATTTGCTGGGTTTAGGATCAAGCAAATTGGAAGAACTCAAGACAGGGTTATGGTGATTTCTTATCGGTAGATTCGAGAAAGCTGATCCGCTCGTGATAACAGATACTAGTACTATGTATCGGAGATGAATTGGGATTCTTCATTTATTCATATCACGTTCCCGCAGCATCTTTTGTCCTGGTGGAATTCTCGGTTCTGATTGAATTCGATGAAATAAATTTAATTAATTTTGCGAGTATATTATTTACGTTTATCATAGGTAAGCTGTTTTGTTACTTTCTGAAGATTCAGTTATAACGAGATATTCGTTACTTATTGATTTCTTTTGTGTTAATCAGAATCGAGAATGTCGAATAATTGGTGCAATTATTTCTGGACTATAGAAGGTATTTATTGGAGGTAATATTGTAGGCAATGAGAGCTGATGGCCTTTGCCGAATGTATTGTTCGTGACAGTTGTAAATTACGTGCCTGGTTTACCTGCGAGAATAGCACGTATCACGGTATCCAAATAGGTTCGGAATTACATAGGAAACTCTCTAAATTTATTACCTATGACGAAGATGGTGATAACAGTGGTATCTTCGGTTTACGATGTTGGACCGATCGATCCTTATTGATTTTGTATTTGGTTAAATGCAAAATAAATTTGAACACGTTTGTTAGAGATTTACACAAGGTATGGTTCACGTGAGAGATCAATGTCATCTAAAATTTTGATATTAATCAATGTTATATATTTACAGGATATGTTTGCCAGTGCCTGACATTCACTGACAACTCGAATACAACTTACGACTGTGTTTACCTGGTAAATATTTTTGTCAATTTAACACGTATTTCCTATGCTGTGTAAATTTTTATAAGAAAAGTTTTGTTACAGAGAAATCACCTTGTTAGCAGAACTCGAGCGTCCATAATAGAATTCGACACTCTAGCTTCTAGAAATTCACATTTATATAAGGAACGAGTAAACCCTTTTAGGAAAATTTGAAAAGGACTGAGACGAGGAAGACGATTTGAAGTCCCAAAGCGAGTGAAACTGCGTGCGATGAGTGACAGGCGAATTGAAGTAAGCCAGAAGATGCTTTTGATTTGAATATGAAAAATGCTTTGAGCTCGAGGTACGTCTAAGTAATTTCGCATCTGAGATTCTAAAGGCTTCTAACCATTATGCTTTTCGATAAGAGAAGAAGGCGTATAATAAGGAGATAAAGCGCAAAGGTCATTTGATTATATGAGATTGAGCGAGTTTGAATTCAGTACTTCGCATTCTCGGGAAGCTCGATCAGCAGACGGACAGATATTGCGAGATTGGAAATTCCATGATTAACATGGTATCAAGTACTGATTCAAGTAAGACTTGACGCGTAATAATATTACTATCCTTCTTTCTTAATAATATATACGGGTTTAAGTGGTGTAACGTGAACTATAGCACGTTATCTAAGTAAGGGTTTAATTGAGTAGAAGATTGACACCAGAGTCAATTCGATAAGCCAGGTATCGAACGATGGAGTAATTAGCAGCTCTGGGGTATCATTAATCAAAGAAACAAGGGTACAGTAGTCAGTCCTCTAATTAAGTCAATTAATAGATTGGTGTATGAGTAAATATAGTTTAGAAAAATATATGCCATCACATTGACACTTGTATCACGTTCAATCTTTTTCTTTCAGATTTGACCTTCCTTCCGCCAATTTTCTCCAGAGGAAATTTCCAGCATCCGAATAAGGGCTGCCAGGACGGAATTACATTTGTAAGTGGTAAGCACCAGCTTTTCCTTCTGATCCTCGCACATCTTTGGTACAGTAATATATCATCTTGGTCATACTAGATTTTCTTACCTGTGTTCTACTTTGATAATAGCGAAACTTCTACCCACGGATGGTTTGCATCTCTTTAACGTAAGGATTACATTGAGAAATTGGAACGAGCTATACACGCTCCTTGAGAAACATTTATGCAATGGACTAGCAGCGAGAGAGGCTATCAAGTATGCTGGCGACAGAAATAAACGAGGTTATGGATTGCAACGCGTCGCAAGGATTTTTCAATGAAAACGAATATAAAGGTACGGTCTTTTCGAGGTCAGCTGCTTGCATACATATGTATATACATAGCTGCAAGGACGTAGTAACGGAGAAGGTTTAAGGTCGATGGTGGCAACCTCACGTTATTGCTGACATTGTTAAGCCTGACTGTTAGCCTGGATTGCGTTTCCCTGCAGGGGACAGAATACAATGCAAGAACACTAGGCTTTTGTTCGGGGTACTTATTGAACATGGCCTCATTCTATCTCTCTCTCTTTCTCCATCTTTCGTGGTGGTACAGTCTCAATAGGGAAAGATCCTAGGGAGCTTTTCTTTCAAGCGAAAATACATTCACCTAAATAACTCTTATATAAATGTCGCAAAGCACTGTGGGTACCCATAAGCTCTTTAGATGTAGGTTTAATCATTTCAGTAATTTCATCTGCGTTACACTTGCATAAACAGACTTTGAACTGATGAAAATTCATGGAGTTTATTTCTGTCATGGAAAGGCTTTAATTTTGACACATTCTTCAGTGACACTTGAGTCTGGCTCCTTGTGAGAGTTTAGAATCTTGTTTCCTTATTATTTTCTTGAAAAGATGGATAAAAGTTTGTGTGAATTGTTGGGTACAATGAAAAGTCGCAATTTATCCACAGGTGGGATGCTATAAGAATTTACTAATGTTTCTCGTACCGTAACTAGAACCAGGCAATTACACGAAGTTCAGATAATTAAATTAATTAACGTGTACGAGTTGAATTTAATTGAGCTTGTGGAGAAACTTGCTGATTGTCTCGAAAGTTTTTATTGTAATAAAGTTGCTTTTATTATTTTTAGGTTGTCTTATACGTACTGTAATCTAGGTATCAGATATGTATTATTAGCATATATGAGGTATCAGGATTGAATAGATATTTTGGAGAAAGTCTAAGTGCTTTTTTAAGCTTCAATTACAATTTTAGGTGACATCACCTGGTCGACGATACCGGCTGTTTGCCTAAATAGGCAATTAATTTTTGAATGGAGTATTAGCCGTCGAGTTAACTAGAAATTTCGAGGGTGGGTCCAGGTTGTTTGATCAAAATGCTAATTTTCTCGTCATGGTATCATCATGTAGTATCGGAAGTAGCATAAAGTTTGCTGAGCTTATACAAAGTTCGCTACTTTACATATACATACATATATAACATCCCTAGCTTTGAAACGATCCCTGTGAGGTCTAGAGGCATCCCCCTGAATTCTGAAAAGCGGTCGTCAGTGGTTTAAGTCGATTAGGGTTAAAACGGGCCGAGGTACTCGCGTGTGATAAATACTAATCCATCAGTTTTCCAATTCGCTTATCTTCACTAACAAGCCAAAGAGCTAACCGTATTGATTTTTCCGCAATTCCAAATAGATGTTTTTAATTATTACCTTTGCAAATGATTCTAGAATTGAAAATCCGGCATATCGACCCTTTCCGAAAGAAAGGATTCTGGTCCCTTGTCAAAGGTAGACGTGAAAAATTTATCAGGCTTTCTTTAAACAAAGGCCGGACAGGACGTCCCTTTCGGGAAATTGTCAAGGAGATGTTTGAAAGATACGCGAAGGGACGCTGATAATCGAAGCAGTCACCGAATTCGAGAGAATAAAAGATGGCGTTGCTTATTGTCAATAGTCGTGCAAATCATATACGAACGGTTAAATTTTATAGACGCAATGATTATTCTGTTTATACAGTGACAAAATATTATGGAAAAATTCCCATGGCAATTTCATAATTTTGTTACACCATAAACACATACTATGTAGTTATCATGTTTCTTATACATGGTTGTTGTAGACAAGAGGAAAATATTTTTAGCATTTAATAACGAAAAAAAAACAAAAAACGCTTTTTCATTATATAATAGTACATTTTTTCCCGCAGGTTTTTCTACAATGAAAACTCTTTTCCGAGTGTACCGTTGTTTACGTCATATCCGAATGAAAGTATCTGGCAGACGAGGAATAAAGGTTGACAGATATAAAATTGTAATTCAAAAGGAGCATTACAAATTTTTATTACACTGTCCATTTAAGAGACATGAAATGTTTGCAGTTTAAAAAATTTCGTTACAAATATCACAATATTCTTTTTTTTTTCATCAGATTCATTTGACATTCTCAGTCACTTCTCATGTAGTCTCAAGCAAGAAGGACACTGAACTAGGCCACGAATCCAGGACTGTTCTCACAGGTAAATATATCGTTTTGTTATTTCCATTCAAATAATAAACGCAATTCTAAATAAATGTTTTCCTCCTTCCAGTATTTCCTATCTACTAGAGAAGACAGCTCTAGCGATAGAAAATTCATGAAACAGCGCATTCAATAGGACAGCGGCGTGGCAGTGGCTGGAAATTACGTATAAACGATTCGAAACCAGACTTCCTGCTTTGCAAAGCATTTCTTGGTTAACATATAAAGCGTTAAGAGTTTGCTTGAAAACAAGGTGAAAAACTTACAAACGTAAAAAGAGATAAAAACCTATAAAGAGAACCTGGAAAGCAATTCTATTTCATATATTCTACAGTTCCAAGAAAGTTTTGACGCCCATGCAGACAATTTCTGCGCGACGAAATTGGAATGTTGGATAACCGAAGGTATAACCGATCAATAGGTAAAACCTCCAGGGGTATTTTCGAATCAATCTCGATTCTCCACTTTCAGATTGATTTAGGTTATATGCAATTTCAATATGTCACCGCAAGCTCAGATAACTACAAAGACTCGGGTTAACTGCTATTTGCTATTAGATTGGAATTTTCGAAGAGAACGCTAGTTCCAATCATTCAATTATAAGGTCGAGGCAAGAGCGATCGTAACGCGATTCTATTATTTGCGAAATTTTCTCAAATACTCGAATCGTGTTATATAACTAGATTGAGTAATTCAGCAATATATCTTATTCCTCCACTTGGCCTTGTATTAAATCACGAAGAGGCGAAACGTTAAATTATGAATAATTCCTTATCTTAGTATCGATTCCTTATCGATGCATATTAATCAGAACAAAAGACTGATATTTCCTATTAATTAATTTTCTCCACTATACTGAAAACATTCATATTTTCTGCAAGGATCTTCCTTATGCATAAAACATACATAAGAAACCCTAATATGCGAAACATTACTTCGTTAATTATTTTCTCCCCTATATTTTACTCGCACTCCCCAACACACATACACACACACACGGGTTGTAATTCTTGGACTTTTACGATCGCATATACTTTGTACTTTAGTGAACCCATAATTACAGTGGACCTTTAAAGGCACTCAAGCATCACGTGTTAGATTAATGAATTTACCCTCGCAACGTGTTTGCATCCCCGGAATCCTGAAAATCATCACAGTCGGCATATGGCCATGATGGGCTGCTGCTCTTACTCTGCCTATTGTTATATATACAGGTGTTATATATAACATATAATTATGTGCTAGTGTCTATGTACAGTAGATTGATCTATGTGGATAATTCACGCAGTTGTCTTAAGGGATCGTTTAACCCCTTTCTTTGCTATAACAAGCTATTATAGCAAGCAAACCGATGATCTGTTGACATGGCGCCCGGTGATCATTCATTGTCTGATTCACGCTATCCTTGCCTACTACTGTGCTGCTCCTTGATCGGTGAACATGGACGGATGTACCAGGGTAAGACACCCTAGCGACAGTTACGAACAAGACACGAAATCATTGAATTAGAGTAAACTGAATTTTTCTTGTGATACCCAAAATATTTTTGACTAACCTTATATTGTTGGGTTTATGGCGAAGTTTTATATAATATTTCTCATCTATGTTTCCGCCATAAACATTTTTAGTTCTTGAATTTTCTCATGCAACCCTTTCGTAACATATATTAGTGATAATTTTTGCCATGAACGAATGCCTAGCACGCATCATATTAAATTTATAGTACATGCATGTCACGGCAGTCTGGTGCCTGGTGAACTTATGACATTCTGTTCTGATTAATGACGCAAGATAAATACCGTGAAGATAGTCTTTAATCGATATTCCTTATTGGCTGTCAGTCAGTAACTAAGGATTAGGGATAGTCGAAATTTTTTTTTCAATTTCTTGTTCGTTCACTTGGTCAGACTAGTAACTGAAATCTTTCGCTACAACAGGGCGTAACTTACCCTTGGGGGTCCATTAGCAGTCCTATCAATCCCTGGCTGTCTTAATCCTTTGCTTTGAGATACGAAACGTCTATTTCCAATGGGATCAGGGCTTTTCATTTTTCATACATTTGATGTGGTGTTAATCTTATACTCATGTGATTGTATTTCTTACGTTATATTTATTTTGTTATCACGTAAGAGCGTGCTTTTATTTTTTATTCTTTCATTTACTTTCTTTTTCAGAAATTCAATTCCAGGCGAAAACTTACAAAAATTGCACGTTGGCTTTACTTGAATTTTATAAGACAATACAAGTGTCCACAAGTAAAGAGAAGCGGGGCATTCCACATCTTATAGAGGGAACAGAAGCTTTTCTGAAACTTTTCTACGACAACTTCCGCACAGGGATTTCCTACGTGGAAGACTTACGAGACGGCAGTTTGTCATTCTCGTGTGCCAGAGGCTTTCAAAACGATGAATGATAGATAGAGGAAACATTTTTTCTGAAAAAAATAAAAACCCATCACGACGTAGCGAGGAACATAGCATTTTTATAAAATTAATTAAATTTCATCTATATTCTCTCTTCTCTTTCACTTTTATCGTTTTCATATTTTGAGAGGAAGGATCCTCAAAGGAATTACAATTTTCAAAGTGCCTCCTTTATCCTTATGACGTCATTGGACTTTATTTTACTGCTATTACCGTCGATGAAAATTCATATTTTCTCCAAAATTATGCGGGCCTTTGATCTCCTTCGAATTCGCATGTAATTATAGACTGCGAATTCGAGGTAAGAGAAGAAAAAATGTTTTACGCAATTTCCATCTTTCTCTTTCCAATATACTCAATCATTTCTTAAAGACGTTCCAATATAAATTACAAGTCTGTCCCGAATTTATCTGAGAATTTATATCAACGCTTCACCTTATATTACTTGCCTCCTTTATATCCATAAGAGACATATAAAAGTTATTCAAGCCTAAATTCCATTACGATATGTGAATCGATTCGATCGTGCGTATATTGCATATCAAATGTCTTTAGTCCGTATAGAATAATAAAATTCCAATTCATTCTAACACTCTTTATCTCTTGTGAAATTTTCTCAGTCAACCAAAATCAATTATTCGAATATTTTTTTACCAAGATGACGATTCTCTTACAGTAGATAAGTATTTTCCACGACTGATAGTAAATTATAAAATTAGTATTCTACCTAAAAGAATCACCACTAGTCCAAACCCGCATAGCTCAACCTTAATTTTACTTCATGCAGCAATTAACGGGGGTCAAAGGTAACGTGAAAGAACAAAATAAATTTTGTTCAAGTATTGAATTCCATGTTGAAATATTTTCCATTTAGTAAGAAAGAACCAGAGGTAGCATCGTATTCGTTTTGATCCGCTTCCTCCTCATAGTTAAGGGATGGTCAGTCAAGATATGAAGGAAAGAAGGTATAAAGAAGCTCAAATATAAGATGGCCGCCTTTCAGGTTTTTTTTTCCCAGTTCCAAGATCTTTCCGTTCTGGCCTGTCATTATTTCCTGTTGTTGATTTTTCCTGGAGGCATACAGGGACTTTCAGGAGGTCAGGGTTCAGGGTTTGTAGTTCCAGGATTGAAGCTATACGAAGCAACGTGTATTAAAAGCATTAAAAAGAAATATGGTAGACAGCAAGTAGCTCGACACTTGTTTTTCTCCTTTCATAGTCAGTCAAGTCCTCGCAGCGTATGATAAGCCTGGGGCGAGGTTGACACACTCAGCGAGGACGTAAATTCTAGTAGGAAACGTTGGCCTTGCTACTACTGCTACTTCTCACCCCTAACACATAAAGGCTGGCAATTTCTTTCATGTCTCATTCCTTTTGCTTTCAGGTTGAAGCCAACGAGGAAAACCATTATTTCCTTCTTCCACGAGAGGCGTTAACCGTTTTACGTAAGGATTCCCGGGTCGCGACCAATTTTGCCCATGACTTGTTGGTGAATATTCAATTTCGCTTAAGTTGGCGAATCCCAAATGAGGATTAATGGCTGACCGTTGATGTTGGGATCATGGGAGTCTCAAAGGTGAATGGATGCCTGATGGTCAGAAATTTAATGGCGGCGTATGTGTTGCCAACTAGAATATTAAAACAAGGAAAATCAAGAATATAGGTATAATCTAGAATATATATATATATATATATATATATATACACATATACATTCACGTTTATAGGTTACATTTAACACACGTGAGACACTTTTCCTACGGCGGCTGTCATATGTATGCAGATATTATTGTGTAGCACCTTGTTGTATCTCACAAAGTTTTGTATGCGCAACGTTAACCGTTATTTACTTGAAATTTAACGAGGGTGACTTCTTCGAGGCTATAAAGAAAGTTCTTTAAGAAGGAGCATCACGTATAACGCCTCTAATTTATTTGAGCTTTATACTTTCATTTCCTGATCCTCTTCGTTCAATGGTATTGTTGACACAAGCATTCGAGCCTCGTTTCATCTACCTTTCTTATAGGTTATAATGTAGAGAAGCTTTTTACGTCAACTTGAACGATGGGTTTTCAAGCTACATCAAAAATATAGGTGGTAGGATCGTCTCTGCGTGTCTTGTATTGATCCATAAACGTGGGATGGTTTACCAAAGCCAAATTGGAGTTGACCGTGAAAAGGGATAATCGTTGATATCATCTGTGAGAAAGAAAGAATTTTTAAAAAATTTAAGTAAAAGTCAGACAGAGAAAATTTATTGTGAATTTACATTTGTAAATTTTCAATTACGAGGCACTGCTTTGTAGCCTATGAATACGTGTGTCTGTGAGCCAGTCTGACGATCGATCACGCAATTCCTTATGAGATTGTTTATGCCATTGTGTGCTCTGATTGGCGGACCGAGTTTCTATCCAACCAGCTGACCAATCAGAGCATAGGCAGTCCTGCGAGCAATTTCACAGTCCGTTGTATTAGTGGATTCTCGTAGGTATTACATGCAAGGTACATGATAGGTTGTTAGTTTGTTAACTAAGAAATGATGTTCTTTAATAATTATACTAGTGATAAATTAGATGAAAACTAACGTGCGTAATATTAATGTATAAATACCATTGCACTGCAATATTTATGTCGTGCCTGATTTTTTGGACATTTTTTTAATTTTTATAAGCAGCATCCACCGTGTTGCGAGCATTAGCGTTTAACATGTAAGATTGCCTATCTGAATAGTTATTGGTTTAAAATACCAGCATCCTGTGACCTTGAGTTATTCATAATCAAACGACGCGTTTATCTATTGCATAATATGATTTTCCTGTAAAAAGATAGATATCCCATCTACATATAGCGTTGGAGGAGATTTATTGATTTTAGGGAAACACGCGACCTCCTGATACACACGTATCTACATATGCACATATATACAGAGCTATGTACCAATATCCATTCATAGTGCGTATCTCACATTATGTTCAATTAAAATACAGTGATAGCTACTGCGTAGAAGGTCCAGTTAAGTCAATCTTGTTGCGTGCAGCGGAATAGGAGGACATGTGTTACGGTTTCCACATGAAGATGTAGTGCGATGCGTGTGCAGTATGTTTGCACTCTAAGGTAGAACGCCGCAAGTTGCTTATGGAGATGTAGAATTATTTGCTTTCCTGTCAAAATTTAAAGAGGCTAATTGGTCATTGAATATATTGACAGCCGAAGGGAAAAATTGTACGGTGATCGTTCGTTATATGTTTTGTAGATTATTATCGATATATCGATTTTCGATAAATCAATAGGGTATGAGATAATTGTTTGAGACTTTATTGTATGCGTGCTTGAATCCTGTTGAAGAATATTATGGCGCTTGGGGTGGATCTGATGGATGTACAGGAAGGCTGGAAGCAGCAAGGAAGATGGAGGAGGACTATTTGGTCCAGGGTTATTTTCGGTTATATTCTTTTTATCAAATAAATTGGTTCGGAGCCTGGACCATTGTTCCCACTGCTGCCCAATAGTCGCTTACAGTGTTACAAGCATTACGAATTTATAAAGCACGTAAACGTTTGTCATGTAAAATGCGCCAATTTACTTATCATCGTTGATAACGTTTTCAAATTTATTTGTAATTTTAATTGCGTTTTTTGACCGTTCGCTTTTTTTTTATAGAAATAATACAGAATCAAGGTTAATATTTTTCTGTCGGGGTTCATTTTGTTTGCTTTACGTTATACGCTGTTACTTGGTTAGCAATTATAGGTTAGAAATTTTGTATTATTTTTCAAATACGTAACGGTACTTTTTTATACTGCTGTGTAATTGATTTTCGGCTATATGTGAATTTACATTAAGTAATAATGGCAATTTGGTAACAGTCGAATATGCGCAGGGAATTATTCATGCCAACTTAGCAAATAATTTCTGGCGTTAACAATTAATGAATATTCAATATGGCTCAGTGTATCGTTGTAGGACGTTTTTTCCGTCTAAAAGAATTCAGTATAAGATCAATTAATGATAGCTGGAGGAAATTGGACGCAAAATTTTTTTATATAATTTTTCCAGCTCGATCATATCAATAGTTAAAAAAATGTTTTATGATCTTCATTAGTATCTACATATTTGACATTTTTTGCGTAATGTGTAAAATCACGTTATAATCTTAAATTAATTCTACGTATGAAGTCCTAGAATGTCAGAATGCAGCTGCTTGGAAATTCTCTTTCGATCTTCTTAGGAGACAGAATAAGCGAGAAAAAATATCCTTGTATCATCAAAAATGTAAGAAGTAAATTTCTGTAGGAAACTTCGTGTCCTACTAGATTGCAAGGCCGATAAGTTTATCCTGAATCGACCTTATTCAATTCCTCAAAAATAGATCTGACAGTATAGGTATAATGTGAATGAGAGTTAGGCGAGTCCTAGTATACAGAGTATGTAATACGTAGTTCATGCGTTTGTATGTTTTCCTTCACGTATATCAGAAAGAGGAATTGATTCGAATTCTAGAGTCGCGTGTTTGCACTTAATATATCTGGTAACCTTTGAAACTTATACTGAAGCGACTATACACATTGATTCTCTGTATTCGACTGGCTTCGTGTTACACGAAACTGGGATGAACGTTCACCAAAACTGATGTACGAAAAGTTCCTTCGGCACGAATTTCAGTATTATCGACCTTGGGCGTATTAAAGATTTCACGAAGTACCTGTGCAGATTCAAGAAGAAAATTCGAAATTGCTGTAGGGCATTTGGTTCTCTATACCACGACGCCATTTTTTTTTCCCATCCGACGTTAACGAGGACTTTGCTTCACGGCAGCTGACGATAATTAGAAACTTTGTAAAATTATGTCAGAAATCGTGGCAGGTCAGCCCATGGGAAAACTTCAGGTAGAAAATGTCTGGGCAATTTTATCGAAACTGTCATGTTAGCTCAAGAATTACACGAGCCCGTTACGTAGTTAAAACTTTCCCAATTGAAATTTCTTCGATATTTACTTCATCATAGTCTTTTTCAGTGACGAAGTTTCCGTGCTATATCCGTCGGAGAAAAGTTTGGATACTTTTTCAGAGATTCTTCAGAACGAAGTATTTCGCCCAAGAATCATGGATCCGAGACTGTGGATATTGTTGAATTGAAAGATATTATTGACTTCAATTTGGCTGACTCTTCATTTCTCTGTATTACGTTTTTTCGAAATTCAAAGTTTCTCACGCGAACGAAGGTAAATGATCTTATTCTTTATTTTCTTCTTTTTCATCTTTTTTTGCAGAACTCCAGTCGACTGGATGCTGTGTTATAGAGATCTATTCTTCGACAGTCCCATTCGTGCTGGTAGATATAGAGGCACCTCTCTGGTAAATCGTGAAAATAAATTTTCTTTTTCCTCCTTTTTATTGGATTAATCCCAGACTCCAATATTGGGAACAGTTTCTATAGTCGACGACATTAGTCACACTTTCTCAAATATTAATGCTGCTTTTGTCTATAGTAAATACGATTCCTTTAATCGCCTATAGATGAAAGCTTTCACCTCGCTACTTTAAAGTTCGTCGATTTTCAGTTTCCAGCATGTTTCGCAAAGTGCCAACTGTGCGAAAATAATTTTCAGGAACAGCTGTCTGTCGGGATTTGGAATATTAAGTATACGTATATGAAGTATCTGTATTTTCCACATTTCCCAAATTCTACAGTGATTCTCCAATTAACATTACAAATATACGTGATTATCAATTTATAGAAAAAGAGATTAATCAGTCTACATATGAAAGTTCAATGTTTGAAGATGCAGCTATAGATTTTACGTATCCAGTGGGGAAAGTAAACATTCGTTTTCAGGCAGGGCAGAGAATAGAGGAGAAAAATTCGGAAACCGTATCGCGTTTCCATTAGATTTATCGTCCCTCATTAATTTGCGCTACGATAGGGTTGAATTTATGTCCGAAATATCTTCGTAGGTGGCGCTACGATCGATAACTTGACTTCGGTACTTTTTAGCTTGACGTTTCTCTGTACACGACAAGAGTGTTTCACACGTGTCAAATACATTGACAGTTTTAAATGCAATGCTAGAGTCGATATCAGTCATAATTCATATCTGAATGACGTAAATTGTTTTTTTTTATTTTTCATTCGTCCATACAATTTTTTAAATGGGATTTCAGTGGAAATAGAACGCTCTGACGAGAACTTCCGAATTTCGTATATTGCGAAACTTTTCTTTAGAATATGACAAAAAATGAAAACAAAACATCGGAAGTGGACTAACGGATAAGAAAAGTTTGATGGTGAAAACTTTACGTTTTTTTTTTGTTAGCTTAAATCGAGATTTCAGCTGCGAGTTCAAGATTCGGATGAATGACTCTACCAGGAATTTACATAATATCTATATTCAATTGGAAGCACAAAGTTTTGACATTATTACAGAATTACGAAGCATTGTGACATTTGTCCTAATGTTATTCAGAAGTTTAATTTACGTAAATATGCTAATTAATACGCAAAGTCGAGAAAGAATTTTTTCTCTTTTGAATAAGAATTTTTCTGGAATTATGCATTTCATCGGAATATTTGATAACATTGTTACTCGAATTGATTATTGGTCCATTGGTCCATTGGGAGACTGTGGATGATTCAAAAATTCTCATTCAATTGGATTCACTGTTACGAACGTAAATTGACTTCGATAAATTATTGAGGGTTGGATTTAACAGCCCCTTATATCAATACGTCCCTGAACAGCCTTCGTTCCGTCTCAAGGGAAGTCCTTGTTTGCTAAGACTTTTCCGTTAGATGCTAAATTTATATTGAGTAAATAAATTATTTGTTTTCTTTGAACCTTCGTAAAATCAGTTTACACATGTTCGACTGTCGAGTTAATCTAATTGAATTTTACCTTGGATAAGGATTTTTCTTATATTTTTAAATACACAAAAATTATATAATTTCGTCACTCAAATATTTCATTAGTTTATATATATATATTTTAGTACGTCGCTCGCCTCTGCTTATTCAGTCATTATATTTCGCTCAATCCCCAGTCCCTTTATCCACGCTTAACCTGGTCTTTTTCATTAGAATTTAGAAATATAAATTTGGATGAAAAGAATTTATGAAATTTTACACTGAAAAATATTGAATACGAGAAACGAATGGATGAGGACTAAATGAAAGAAAAAAAAGATAATAAAAATTATTCTAGCGAAATTTGTCACACGTGTCTCTCAGTAATAAATGTCTTTCGGGACTTATCTGCAATTTCGCAAAAGGCTTACCAACGCAAATTTACTTTATGTACACTTTGCCTTCTTTTTATATTTTCATTCCTTTCTCATTCCTCGTTTGCCATTCCTCATTTTACGAAGTGGGAGGTAAAACCGTGCGGATGCGGCTTGTGTATTTACGTACGACCGCTCTGCTACTACATATTTTACCTTCCCTTTTTCACCCACTCGAACCAATGTTACATTGAGAGAGCGAACCGTCGTTTAATTTTTACGAAACGACATTTTTCATTTCCACGAGTTTCACAGTAGAGTTAATTTAGTACTAAGCCGAGCAACAGATAGAAACGTGTCTGGATGCATAGAATTTTCCGGAAAAGCTCCTTACGCAGCATCCCTATTTTCCTACAAGAAATAAAAAATAGATAAAAAGTGAGTTTATCGTTACGTAAACGAAAATGGCGTCCCTTCCGGATCAGAAGTGGTATAAAATATTTATACCCATTCGCCAAGTATAATAGCATGGTAAACCAAAGAATATTGTCGGATTCCTATTTTCTCATAAAATCTCACAGTACATAATTTTCTTGATTTTTCAGCATCACTTTTCCCGTTAGACATTCTTTTCAATCTTTTATCTTCTACACTCGAGATGCACGAGTCACGGGTGGTCAAATAAGAAAAGATGACATTTCGAGGCTGGACTCGGAACATTTGCAACTTGCCTACGCTACTCTTGTTCGCAGGACGTCTAATAAAGTTTGCTTGGGACTCTTTGAATGCGGATGCTGAGGCATCCTGTGGACCCTTGAGACCCGAACGTAGTGCTTCTACATATGCGAAGGTTCATGAGGTCGGATAACCCAGTGGAATTCGAGGTGAGAGAAATTTCATTTTATTTATTTCTCAACCCTACGTCCCTCTGGTTCCACTTGCGTGGAAAAAGTCGAAATTATATCAACGTGACCTAAATTCAGAGGATTGCGTTATCCCTGAATATTTCTATGATTTGGGCAAATTATTATTATCTTTTTTGAGAATGTGCATTTATATAATTTTATCATTTTTTCAATTCGTCTGAAATATTAAAAAATTTTAATTTTCAGAACAAGGCTTGGTTTTATCATTAGTATTACATGTTTTACAAAATCTGAGGGAATATCAAGTGCAAGTGCAAAATTCACTTCCTGGAATAAAGATTAGTCTTTCCTCTTAATATTCATCTCGTGAAATTTACGAGGACTGAAGAAGGCGGTTGGAAAATCTTGGCTTGGACGGTACTTCGCGCTTCTATATTCGCTTCTTTATCAATTTTTCTTTTTTTCCTTCTCGAAACGTACCTCTTCGTATTTTTTTTATGAGTCCTCGTCAAGTTCTTAACGAAGTTTCCGCATTCGTCGAGTGGCCTCGCTTCCGTTTTAATGCTCGAATAACGCGGTAGATGAAAAGTTCAATCTAATTTAAGTAAATTTTGTTTAATATATATTAGCCTACGTTGCGATAGGGCAAATCCAGAAATACCTTAAGAAATGCCTTAAGTGAACGTGGACACCCGTGTTAAAAATGACTATACGTAGATATAATTTACGTGAACAAGTCTGTTTACTGTGGCCTATCGATTCGCTGGTTGAGTCACCCTGTATAAAAAAAATAATCAAATAAAATAACAAGAATCCACAAAAATCTCATTTCTGCACAGAGTTGTTATAATATCATAGCAATTTATCTTGTTGATGAATTACATCGGCAACATAGGATTCCTACATACCATTTTTCATATAATTTGATCAGGCTGTCTTGAAGGGGTAGTAGAGGTTGGATTTGGTCAAGCATAAATAGCCTAATTCGTAAATTGAAAAAAGTCGACAAATAAAGAATATCTGTACTAGACGTAAACATGTTAAAAAAACTTAGATATGACGTTGCTAAATATTGCTGTTTGCTTGTCGTAACTACGTGCTACTTTCCTTTAAACTGTACGAACGGGCATATTAAATCTTACAAGAAATTGTTAAGGTGCAAACTCAAGTTCGCGGCGAATAATGTTCTATGAGTGTCAAACACAAATATATATGTATACGTATAGCTGGTTATTCAGCCTAAACTGAACCACCTGAACATGGCTTTGCAATAAGAATGAAACGGGCGCTGCTAACTTCAGATGGTACGTTTTAGTCGAATAACTCGGTATACCGTGGACATATTGATTTCCCGGAGAGAATTTCAAATTATTCGGAAAGTCACTTTGACGTGATATTATTTTTCATTTGCTACGATATCGCAGCATTGCATGGTTAATCACGTCGGTAGAATCACCGAAGTCGTTAATCACGCGTTCAGAAAGAAACATAGAGAAATGTTTGACCAAAGTCCCGAGATAAACGAAATTCGAGGAATCGCAGTTTATCGGAAAGTTTGGATTATTAAAGGACAACGACGTTTTCCTCCATCTTGTTGTCTCACACAATTGAAACTTTAGCTCAATTTCATATTCAAGTCACGCATGAAAACAGTAAGAAGGCAAAAGAGAAATATGGATGAATGCTGTGGGTTGTCGATAAAGGATTCTTTCTTTGGTTATACAAACGTATGAACCTCTGAACATCGTTCGAATGTTCACTCTGAACGTTCAGAGGTTGAGTTTCTACTTGGCTACTCTGATGTTGGTCTTTTGGTATACGAAAGTGGAATCGTCTCAGTTCCTATTCGTTCCGCTTTGAACGAAACGACTTTCGCTCCAGTTACGTCAAAGAGGCATTTTTGTCGATTGTACCTTATGAATGAACGTGTCCCTGATAAGATAAAATTCCGGCTCACTTCATATCGTATCTCACTGGCTTTTTCACATTCCCACTCTTTTTTCCCATATCACGCACGTCTCAAAGTGGCAGAAAAATACTCGAGTCACGTGATCCATTTCGTGTTCATCCGTTTCCCACGTTACAACACGAAAACGGAACTTCGATTTTACAAAGAGAAAATTGAGGCGGGAATTTAACGTAATATCAAAAGGTTGTGTTTCTGGTTGGATGGAATGAAATTCCTTCGAGGTATTGTTCCTTGAATTTATCTGTATCGCCGTCGGCTCCATTCTCGTTTAATGGCGTTTACAGAAACAGTGTCATTATTCACGAAGTTTAATTGCCCCCGGAATTTTGTGTACCAGCATTTAAAATGTTATTTGTGTTTCAGCAAAAGCTCACCAGTCCGAGAATGAGCTGGACCGTAAATAGCAAAGATCAAGACTAGCGGCGAACTAAACATGGCCGACCGTTGTCCACTTCCGGAATTAACTAGTGATTTTTATTTTCTTTAGTTCTCAACTTTTAACAAGAACTTCGCCATTTATCTTTGCGTTACGTAAACACATGATCAACGTTGTTCTTTTCTCTTTTCCTTTTTTTTTACGATCTGTGATGCGGAAAAATATTTGCAATATCCAGTCAAATCGTCTCCATCTAAATGATCTAGACGATGTTTTCGTGCACAACTTTTTTATGGGCCACAATTTTTACTACTCCCTTCGCAGAAACAGCGCAGACAATGTGCGTAACATATCGCTATGGCTGCTTTATATCGTCTCTTGACAAAAAGCTTTTTTTTACGTTAATATATATATATATATATATATATGTAGATACACATATATATACTCTCTCTTTGACCGTGTATATCCCTTTGGATTTACCTCACGCTTCCTAACGGAAAATCGCGTGAACATTTTCTTTTTATAAACAAAATACCTAGCATGACAATGCTCTTATCAATATTCTTTCAGCAATGTTGATTAATCTATTCAACGCATTAATCCCTATTTAGATCGCTCGGAGCGTTAAAAAAATAATTGAATTATTTCCCATTCATCAAGTTTCCAACAGGGAGAATCCACGAAGAAAAATCTCCTTACCGTAAAATAATTCGCTTTTGACGAGCCTCGGTTTATACCAAAGTATACATAATAAAATCCAGCGAGCGCAGCTGTTTCGTACTGGAAATTAATTTGAACTGCGTTAGGAAGCGCACGTGTTACTTGCCATCGATATTACGCAAGTTATTTATAGATGCTTTGTCAGGCTGCTCCGCGTAGAGAACCTAACGAGTTCTATCGATCAATATAGCCTTACTATAAAATTTTAGTACTGCATGAATTCTCCCTCTTATCAGTCCTTGGTTTCGAAGTTGTTTCAAATTTTCATTATCAAAGAATTTTCGAAAATTGTACACCACGAAAATCGAGGAAAACCACATGGGAAATAAATCCGTGGGAATCCCAGTTACTTCTTGGCGCCATTAGTCCCGCTGGCTTTGACGGCATTAATCAGAGGATAAGTGCGGGCACCCAAAGCCAATCTATGTAATGGTTATGGATTGGCACTTGGGGAGCCTACAAGAACCATGCTGGCTCTATGGCTGTACCTAAATCTGGATATCTTTACTTAGCTATACATACAATGGATAAGCAAGCATTGCGGTGCTATATTTATATATAAAAAATCATGACGAAAGCTAATACTTTATTCCCGTATGAAAAAATAATTCATTCAATTATTCGTTCAGTTTACAGCCACACGCGTTGCACTTAGCGTTAGAGCAAACGAGTCTCTTGAGGCATTAGGGTTGCAGAGACGTCAGGCGTCGTTTATATGTGCTCGTTTGTCCCCGTGGAAGCTTTTAACGATAACTTCACACTAGTCAATGTCACTATTATTATTGACATCTATGTCCTATAGTACGTTCAGAAAAAGATCTATCGGAAATATTGGTACTTTCTATTTAACGACATAGAGTAATTTTAATCCTAATCGACTTACGTTGCGAAATTCGAATTTTCTCGAAAGAAAATTACCTGCATGTGAAGAGATATAAAGCGACACCGAGGCAGCTACTGAGCGTCGCGTATAGCATAACGAAGGCTTAATCATCTGCATGAATAATCATGAAGTTGCTAACTTCCCTCTTGTCTCTCTAGTTTGTGAAATATATTTGCACAGTGATTTCAGCCAAGTCGGTATTTAAAGAATATCTCATTCTTTTAAATAAGGAAATACGTACTTAGTCAAGAGATGTCGTTTGCCATATAGCGACCAAGAAATTGAACCCTAAGGAAATACATAAGCAGTAGATTTTGCCATATCTTTTATTCTCAATAGCAGGTCGCCTCGTTATGGCTGCTCCTATGCAATTTACAGATCTATTTGCACGTCCTTTGTTCTCAAAACTGCTATTTCTTTTTGTAGCTATCCCTGGGAGCGAAGGTGGATAAGGGCGATTATGACAAATTAGAGAGAAGATCTACCACGAGATACGTAACTAGAATTTTCACTAAGATAAATTTATCAATCTGTTAAACCATTGCTTCTGCTTTAAAGGAAACTTGATTTGACCCTCACACGTGAGATTAGAAAAGAATTTAAATTATCCCACGTACCTACAAGAATCACCCTTAAGATCCACCAATTGAGTGACGTGCCTAGTTATTAAGAGGGTTCTTATCGTACTATTCAGCTAAGGTTTCCTTCGTTTATCCTGCAACGATCTTACATTCAAAATATCTAATATAAATTTATAATATAATTCAATATAAATGATCCTGTCACACAATACAATTCTGCCTCGAATCTTCCCTTAGTCACTTACCATACTGAAAGCTTCTCGATAAAGGTACAAATAAGGCTATAGAAAATTTTGAAATTTTTTCAATAACCACCCAGCACGACGTTCCCTCGACAAAACGTATTTTAACCAATAAGTTATTCGCAGAGTCACGGGTGCCGTACACGTGGTCCATGAAATAATATATAAGACGTTCCTTTGAATCTTATATAAATGCACGTAGCGTAGTATGCAACACATCCTGCCTAGCAGGGTAGAACCAACGTTATATAACTTACGCGAATATACGACGGCTGATGCAGTTTTATAGTCGATTTAAAAGCCGCTAGGGACGTGTAAAATTCTCCAAGGACATGTCTACGTATATTTCACGTATACGTACGATTACAAAGAAGCTGCGTTAGACGTACGTAAATTTCTTGCGTAAACTAAAACGTGCTTCGTCCTAGTGCAAATGACTTGTTTCATACATAAGTGCATTATGCATTTGGTATCTTCTGTTTTGTTTATGAAAATGTCAACTCGTACATATTTTTTTATTACTTTAGCAAGATCAGATACGTGACGGATTAAATATAGTAGCAAAATTGCAACTGCGATAGTCGTTTTACTTGAATCGCTAATTTGCCAAATTGCGAAAATTTTATGGCCTCTATTTGAGTTCTAGATACTCGTGTGTTTCTAGTCTCTATGACCTATAGGGGACATGCAATAACGAAATTAACGGGAACGCAAGATGCACTGTGTGGATACTGGATTTAATTTTGACCACAAACACCTACCGTATATGTTTCGTAATAGCGTGGAATCAGGATTGATTAGCGCAAAGTCAATACGTCATACGTGACATCCTAATCGTACTACATAGTACACGCGTCATTTGTGCATACCTGACAGATCGCTGAATTACAGTCCTATAACTTCGTGTATACTTCGATACGTGCTGCCAATTTGAATTTCAGTAAGAAATTGAAAGAAATATAAGAAAAAATGAGTAAATAATTGATTTTATCTAGAAAATTATTTTGGTGATATATATGCAAGCTGCATCATACGTTATCTCATGTGTGTACATAATATCAGAAAATTGTATGTGTCCTGTACTATACCTTTGATTATAGCTATATTTTGTAGTATTATTATATCCCCGATATATTTAACGATAACGAATCGAAGCACTGAATTTATTCATATATATAGACTGTTTATATTATTCTCATTATAAATACACGTAATACCTTGTAACGAATCATTAATTAACATACATGTGAATTTATGATATATCAGTATATCCGTATGTGGAATAGTAATGTTTCGAATAATTTCACATATACACTGTAACGAGGTCGAGTATGAATATTTCAAAATGCATTCCTCTTGTATTTCGATTACAATTTTTCTTACGTTTTCTTTTATATTAGCCAAACGTAGCCGAATCGTCTTCTGAATTATTCAACAGTTTGAGTCCAAGATCTGTATCTTTTCCGCATTACTCGACTCGGCATTTGTTACAGAGCAGACAATATATACTTTACCTATTTCTTTGCTCTCGTAAGTAAACGAAAGACGCCATTTCGCGAAGATTCCGAAGTAGATCGCTGGAGCGAAAAATGTCGCGGTAGTGTACGGACGATCGATTTTGAAAAAGTAGAATAAATTTTACTCCGTTCGAAGATCTTTGGGTTACGGTAGGACGGTGCAGTCACGAGTGCCGTAACGTTAAATTGAGGTTAGGTTGGATTAGACCATCCTTGCATTACACATAATGACTTCCACACGAGTATTCCAATAAAGTCGAAATCCTATCAAAGCGTAGGAAGCTGACTTTGATATTCGACGGCTAATGAACCAGTTTGGTTTGAACTTTTGTGCGGTTGCCAATAAGGTCACTGATGCTAGGGTAGAAAGTATAGCCAAAGCCGCCATTTGCAGTATCTAACCACATTGCCTGGGATGTACGCGATACTCATTGTTTTCAAAGGTATTGTCTTTAGTTAGAAACAATAAGGGAAACTGTGGGTTCACATTAAGTAGAAAAGGGTTGATCCTTTCAATGGTAGACATAACCTCTACTTCTGATACTTTTAATGCACGGTATACACGTAATGTCATAAGCATTGTTCAACAGTGAATTTTCTGGATGACGCCATCTTGGAAATGTTAAATTTCCTTCGGCGTGTATATTGTCATAATTTATTAACGTAATTAACATTGTGTTTAGCCTGGAAATATATTAGGTTTATCTTGCCAAGCAAATGGATCTACGTATACAGACGTGTTGTACCTAATAACTCGGTTTTAGTTTTCAGTTTCTTGAAATGACCCCTAATTTATTACATCACACCCCCGTTAACCTTAATTAAAGTGTGGGATACGCGTGACTCGTATACTTTGCGTAACATTGACGTTCTAAAATTGTACCTGGGACGTGTATATAATTTATATATATGTATATAGGTATACACAAGAACACGTTATCACGAGCTACCAGCCATTCGTTACCCATAGCCACATTGCATTTTCCAATATCCTTATTTCCGTTCTTGGATACACATAGTACTGTATCTTTATTCGTACTGTTGCTAAATATATCTATGTGCTGAGCTGCATTGTATTTTAGTGGAGAATTGAGAGATAAATCAAAATCTATTGGCTTTGAACGTTATGTTGCCTGAGGACGTGCACGTTACCTTTATTTGTCTGTTCCTTTGATCCCGAGACAAAACTAAGCATGTGTTTTTACACGAGGATGCAGACTTAACCTGGCATCCTCAATTCTAGTAATTCTAGGTGTTTTTTCACGTTAATTTATTTCAGTAGTGTTTTTGTCTTTGACGACTTGGAGATTGAGAAAATATTTGGTGGAATACGAAAATATATTTATATCCTTGTTTCTCTACCGTGGGTGATTTTTTTCAGATTCATTATTTAGCGCCAGGCGATGCTACATATCGAGGGAAACATTCCAGCGTACGTGTTCACTCGGTATGCTGACGTAAACTAGGCCGACAAGGGTTGAATAGTGTCGTTGAATTCTAATTTGATTTCCATAATTTCTACGTTAATAGAATTCTTGATAAGCCTCGAAGCTGGTGCGGAATACTTGTTATCGCATTAAAGCTGCTATACAGTTTATATTGATTTTTGACGGAGAATTTCAGTGCACTTAAAAATGCACTTGGTGCATTTTTATGCACAGGTATGAATACAAGTGGTGCAGTTTACGCTGGAATTAAATTTTATTCCACCTGAGATGTTTTTTTTTTTTTGAATATATTTGTATTTCATTCAGTAGTATTGTGGAAGATTCCTATTAGAGGAAAGGAGTGATAATTAATATGTTAATTAAATGTCGTGTGCTTATTGTTTGACAAGCTTGTCGTGATCACGTTATAAGTGACTTTATTAATGTTGGAAGCTCGTGTGCAACTAAATAGATGAACTTTCGTCTTGCTCTATGACCGAGTTCTGGCAATTTTCAAAATGACCTGAAGCTGAAATTACTAAATGCTGTGCTAATGAAAAAGTTGTAAATTAATCTCTCGCACTGGGAGGACCGATGTTCTCCACGCTAGATCGGAAAACTCGAAGAAGTAAAGTTCTCGTTTGAAAACAAAAGCGACGTAAATGAATTTCTTTGACAATAAGAGCGATCCGTAGGTACGTAGTCCATATTAAAATTTCATTAAGGAGGAATGAAAATATCTACATATAGTATTTTAATGAACATTTTTATTTCTCATAAATATCGTTCGCTCCTATATCTTATAATCCTTCACCTAAATTCTCGCAGCCTTCGAAACGAGAGACATTAATTACGAAGAATAATTTAATAATTATATTTAATATTCCATTGCGCAATATTACAGAGGGCCTTTGAGTACTTTGCGTGAATTTAAACTTGGCATTATAAGATATTGGATATTCAGTGAATTATATACCGTACTGGTTCAGTCATCCGAGGTCAATACAGCTAATGGAACATTGAATTTTTTAAATTTCCCGCCATACATTAAACAATTCACAAACCACGTGCTAATGGTGCAAACGCGTGACCCATAAAGATGAACGATATGGACTTGAGTTTTTTTCAAATAAAATCTGACAAGTGCAGAACAGCCAATCTCAAGGCATCTTGCAGCATCCCTATCGATCCATGTTAAACCGAGCTTACTCAGGCAATAGTTGCAAGTCTACGACAGTTAGAAATTGGAGTTTTCTCCAAAATACTTAATTTTACCAAAATACTTATTACTGTCAATGTTTTTTTTTTTAATTCAAAGTTCAAGGTCAATTATGATCAAGACTACTGCTACTTTCAAGTCATCCTTAAGTCTTATGTCAAACTTCGGCGACATCCTTCAACTTCATTTTTTTTTTTTTCGCTCATTAGTGACAAACCTCAACGACGACCACGAACGTAGCTATTTTATGAGTAAAGTGTCTAAGTATAGTTTTGCACAAAATATAGGTAAAGTAATATACTAGAAAACGTTACAAACTCCCTTGTCTACTGGCCGATTAGAAAAGGTGAAAAATATTTCATTTTTGAAACAATGCAATTGTAATATTTGAACGTCGTTCCACATATAGCAATTATTTAGCCACGATGCACGCAATTGACATGACGAATAATTATTGAAAATTTGTTATGTGAATTTTGAGTGATTCTCTACTAGACTGATTAAAATGATCAATTAGAGTTTACAACTTTAAGTAACGATTAGTTACAACCCTCTGACCTATATAAGCTCACTGTTATCAATACACGAGTTACATCGTACATTGATTGTAACATATGGTATGTATACGTCACATGTAATTACTGCACCTGACACCAAGTGAGACTATTTGAAGTAATTGACCACAATGGATGCATATAGAGTAGCAACATTATTAACCTCGACAATACTAAATGAAGATATAAATTACTTTTACATGATTGATTACCCCTATCAATTTTATCCATAATCATTTTTAATTTCAAAAATGAAAAGCACTTCATCCACTCACGAACTAATTCCCTTGAACAAATTTTCCTACAGATTGAAACCGTCACATCCTATAAGGAACTACGTGCTATCCGTTTCCAAGGAATTTCCACATACGTGAGAAAGTCGACCGCGAAACAGTGATCTTTGGTGAAGACATCGCAACGTGCTTCCGGCATCTGTGAACCATTTCCGGTTGTGCAGAAGTGCTTCTACAGAGCCAATCTCCGTGCCTTCGCTCTCTGTCTTAAGCATTTACTCATCAATCAAGATTGAAATCCCGTTACTTCCTGGGAGGATCTCTGTTCGGCTGAGTATGTCGAGGATAATCAGTCTTCCCGCTAATCCCGAGCTGCAAGAAATTCTCAGGAATCCAGAAAAAGAGAAAAAGTAGTTAAGTACGTCATGGCTGTCTGTACAGACGTAATCGTATCCACGGGTAATGGCTTTATGGTAAAAGAAGCTGCGAGAGATCCTGACTTCCTTTTTATACGAATCTCACGTTGCGATTCAGAGAAGAGATTTATCTTGTACAAGAAATATTTATTTCTAGAAATTTCATCCCTTAAATACGTCACGACAAGCAAGTGTTCAGAGTGAATTTCTTTTCTTTATCTGTAATTAAAATCGGACTTGAAGCATCCCTTTTGTAGGATGCTGCTCAGTCACGGTCTGTAAAAACTAGGGGTAGTATAAGACATCCTCGTAGAGGGATGGACATAGTGGGGTTGTTGATAATAATTATTCCGACTATTAGAATGCAAATGAGCTCGTTGTAATCAAGCTGCAGATGTCCTCGTGGAGTTTCGTTATATAGCTGTTTTGGCTTCATGGGAGTTATTTGTGGTTAATATTGAAAGGAAAATGGTACCCCTGAAACTGCCTTTGCACTATTCCACTATACAATTACCAGCTTTAAAGCATATACGTAGGCAGTAATTTTGGCTGTGTAAGCGCAGCTTGCAGTATCAGATCAATAGATGGTACCAGTGCTACAATAATACAGTAGGGCTGAAGATAATATATTTGTCAGTAATGGCTAGTGGTCAGAGCTATAGTTATATTCGAGCAAAAGCTACTAGTAAAATATCAGAATGGAAGCAAATTAGTGAAACTAATGAATGACTGACAAATTGAGTTCTAAAATATGTATTGTAAGTCAAAACCTAACATTTGGAATTGCTTACATAGTAGGCAATTGTTTAAACCTTACGAAGTACACTTAAGTAGAAGCATACAAATGATATGTGAATTTAGAGTGACTTGTGATATTTTCTGACACGTTTGTACTTTTATTATTACATGGCTAAACTTTGATAAAGAATTATTTCTATATATTAAAATCCGTCTTCTCGTTTGTCAAGATTTTTCATTTTAACTTGACAAGGGTACAATATAGTAATACGTCCTACAGAAAGTAGAATAGGTACGGTTCGGGCATTTTCCATGACTTTGGAAATACTCTGCTGCGTATCCACCATAATCTTTATCAGTAATGTGAAGAATCCTTGGATAAGCGAACAAGTGACAGTGTCGATTTAAGTCCCAATTACAGCTTTTGTAGCGAGTTGAGGAACCCTGTAAAAAAAATTGCCTCGTTCTCGTTACTGGATCCATTTGTCGTTGATTCATTTTTTTTCTCCACAAAGAGTCCACTTACAGCGAATTGTATAGCACGATTAAGGCCCGGCGCACGCGTTTTTATTAGACTTATAAATTAAATTAGAACTTGTTCGGTATGGGGTACTATATATATATATTGCGTAACAGGAGGTTGCTCGGAACGAAATAGTAATTGATTAAATACAACAAACGGGTAAGGGATGTTTTATAGATATTGATTGATCGATCAATGGATCTGATTGATCGAATTATTACTTCCAAAGCATCTGTCGCAATTTCCCTCGAAACTTTGAGAGCATGGCGTGGGATGTTTTGTTTCTGGATATTTATATTTGGTATAAGGGATGAAAAGGGATGAAGTGTTCGCGTGTTGAAATAAATGGCAGATAGGAAATTAGCTTTCTTTGATCGAGGGTCACGGTGGGTACTAATTGCATTACCGTGGTAATTACCGTGGCTACCGGTATTCGAGACGATGTTAACCGGTAATACGGGAAATAAGAGGTGGTCTAACTGGCACCGTAGACGTACGAGGAAAGTAATTAAGAGTAATTGAGGCAAACAAATTAGTACGGATAGGTTAGTCCAGTAGGGCTGGTAAGGACTTTGTCGAAAGTACCGAAGGGTCGTGGTGGATGTTTTATGTGTTTATTACCGTAGAAAAATAATTTAATGGAAAATGGTTGATCGCGCTAATAACGATATATTGACAGAGTCATGCGAGTGGAGGGTGTCAAAAATAAATCCGAAGGGATGAAATTTTTTCGCAAATGCATTCCAGCTCGTGAGTTTTAACGGCCTCTAAACTCTTGTGAAAGTTTTTTTAAATTGCTAGCGAGAAAAGTTTCGAGACAAAGTTTTGTGAGCGAACTAGTTTGAGGGGAATGGGGGGGGGGGGGGGGGTGGGATGCTGAATGTGAATTGGCTTAAAGTCTTTTGGGACAATCAAATTTGTGTAAAAGTGGACTTGCTTGTTTTTATTATTAAAAGAGGATGTAATTGGGCTCTGTTCCTTTTTTTTTTAATTTAAGCTTATTCACTGTATAATTCATGGTAGTAACTTTTACAGCGTTACAGTATATCTATATGTTGGTTATCTATTGCACGAGGCAAATTTGATCGATCGCTTATCGAGAAAAATTGCTTTCACCATTATTCACTGCTTTGCAAACAATAGGCTAGAACGTGTCTTACTTTTATCTACACGTCCAACATATTATCCATGTTCTTCGCTATTCCAGTTCCGTATAAGAAGATTGGATATTCATCCACTTTGTTCTCGTATACGGCGTTCTATGGGAAGGAACTACCATGCTTTTACGTAAGACAGGGAATTCTTGAACACACGAGTCTTACAGTTTCGAAAACGCTGTACTTTTTCAAACGAAAAAAATTTATTATGGCCCATGCAAATTTTCTAGTCCCAATTGTATTTTGTCAAGCGTACCGAATTAGTGGTGTAAAAAGATTATGAAAATTCCCTATGAAAGATTATGAAAAAATAGTGTGATTTGTAAACGAGAAACTTTGTACGTACAAACGATTTTATGCTAACTAGAAATACAAGCGATTCACATTTTTCATATGCAAATCGCGTTTTCAACTATATTCATCTACGGGTAGGAGAGTCAGTGATGTAACATTTAAGGCGCACGTGATACTCGTTGACTGTGCAGTTGCATGCAAATATTTTATATACGTACATACACGATCGTATACAATGCACATATGCAAGAAGTAGAGTGCAGTGGCGTATATAGAAGGCGAACGCGCAGCACGAAGAGAAAATAATTTATAAAAATATTTTCAACCCTTTCAAAATGTATGTATGTATATATGTACCCCTGGAAACCCCGTTACGAAGGTTAGGAAGCCTGGAGAGAATATTTTAGATTTGGAAATTTCGTACCTACAACGTCCATCTATGGTCCATATATGCATATATATACTACATATGCATAGATTTAAATATATATGCTTTGTCAAAGCGAGTCGAGATTAAAATTCGTTCGCAATTTCCAATTGCTCTTGTACTATCTTACCGACTGAGAAGTCTCTCCGTAAGCTAAGAGAAGAAGGGGAAGAAAGTAGCCGCCCCTGTAATCACGAGGAAATCAGGGTAGAAGCGAAGCTCTTGACGTAATTACTAAGCGCTTAAGGGATACGAAAAGAGTTTGAGAACGTCCAACGACCATTATAGCTTTTTTTATCGAAATTCTATATGATATTTTTTTTTCAGTTTTCCCTCATTTATTCTTTTTTCTTTGATTCCCCTCGTCACTGTGATATCGATATCATATTCAAAGTAGGCAACGTTGAAATTCGAAAAATAAAACAATACTACGTATTTTTGAATTCTTTGCGAATATTTCGCGATATTACATATATTTCGCAAGCATTTGCAACGGTACGTTTGTTCGTTTCGATTTGCACGTCAAGAAACGTCAGTTCGTATGTTCAAAGTAGCGCCGACGAGTATTGCGGCGCCTTGAAGTATGCAACACGCCGTGCACGCCGGTCTGGTGGGAAACCGAGACACGAAAGACAGAAAGTTAGGAATCCACTGAGCCAGTACAGCAGTCAACTAGTACATGAATCTTTCATCAAGCTCGAGGCTGTTTTTCCTTTCTCGTATTTTCCTTTAGTGAATTCGTCTTGTCTCTCACTTATTTGCTTTTTCTTCAAACATCCAAAAAGACTTGTCAGGTTGTCTGCACTTATTGTTTCCCCTACTCATAAAGCACGAGAGTTCCATGAACATCAATAAGACGTTACACACTGACGTCGATGTTACAGGTCCCATAAAGGTTCCATAGACATCCAACAAATGTTCCTGAAATTATTGCGCTGTATATTTCTTATATTATTTAATATTTCTTTATCCCTTTAGTCATCATCCTATTTGACGTATTTCCTGATTGAAACATACGACTAGCATAGTAAAGTCTTTGATATATTAAACAAAAATTTGCTTGACGTTTGAATTGAATTGAATAAAGATTATAAATAACGTGCAGTTGCTTATACAAATTGTGCATGCGTATTCCATAATACAGCTGCGAGTTTTGCTGTATTGCATGAATATTAAATAAATGCTTATCTTTACAACTAGTATTTTAGTTACGTCCTTGTGTAACGAGCTGCGCATCAAGGACTCGGCACGTTCATCCTTTCTATAGACACACTTGACCTTAATTGTATTGTATTGTAACGTCTCACTCGTTATCTCGTATTGTCTAACCAGAATTGGCCTTTTACCCCTTTCAGCATCAATTTACATTAAGTTCAACTTCGTCTGCTTGATATTGTTCTGCCGGTAATGAATGTTATTCATAAATTAACTAGTTACATTGTGATTGTTTAACGACATGAACTAAGCCTGACCAATGAAGGTCTGCGTCAACAAAGCTCCACGCGAACCTAAGCCGTTACAGTTTATATGAATTTTGATACTCGAGCAGAGTTTACATTCTTTGCTGCACAAAATGCTATCTAAAACGTACGTGTGGCTACGATTTGCCATTCGTTTATCTTTTTCTATCTCACGTGGACTTGATTATAATTTATTTTACAACTGGATAGCAAATGCTTCGTCATACTTCCTACATCCTGTCCCGAGGGTTTAGATCAAGCGGAAAGGTCCTAATAGCGCTTTTATGTTCTTCGCTCAGAAGCGTAAATGAGATCGTAAAAGTGGCCGATGTCATCCTTAAACGATTAATATCCCGTGGACGTAGCACGTTAAACCATCGAGCGTAAAAGCAGTAATGGCGATATTATTATAAGGTGCTGCTATACGTTCCAGGTGGATCGATACTCCAAAATATTTTTCTACCGATATACGATTCTTACTGCCACCATGTCCTTCGCGTGTTTTTATCTTTTATTTCCTTCCCTACTTCTTTTGTCCCCCTTTTCAAAATCGTACACCGTTTATATGTACTTGCCGAGGCTGTAATTGTTGCGAAGCATGAAAAGCATAGACCTTATTTTCAATGCTTTTGGCTGTGACTGCAGCACAGCTGAGAATTGCGCAGTCGAGAAAGTTCACGGTTATTCAATGTGCACGATTCACGGTGCATTACGTGCGTCGTCCTTTTTTTTTAGATTCTTGATGGTCCCCTGTGTTATCGGACGACTTAAAAATGGCGGTAGGTGGTATGTAGGTACAAAAAAGACTTTCTCACATACATTCGTGTTTCTGTTTTTCAGTTACATACCATAAATCAGGCTTAGGTACTGCACCTTACATATTACACGTTTTTAGGCACTTTCGAAAATAATACTACTTACTTATGCTGGAGATATTATAGATTTCGTATATGAAAACAGTATGTACTGCTATTGATAAGGATACTCGTTTGCTTCGGTATATGCTTCGTGGCTGTCGATTAGGTTTATTTTCATTTTTTTTTCTTTCGTGCAATCACCTCGTGCTTCCTTCAACCTCTTTTCATCCTTTTTTTGGTATTTAATCATTTCCTCACACGCGATGCAGTTCCTTCGATACGTACTTAAACTTACACACGTAAGGAAATATTTAAGCGTATTTAACAAATTTGATATTTTTCAATGGCTACTAATGTATTAGGCAAGGAAGCCAATAAAGCAATTCGCACTAAGAGTGACTTGTTTTTTTTTATTTCTAGTCATTTTTTCCAGTCATCGACTTTGCCTGATGTCTATCTCAAAGCGAATGTGAATTGTTTATCGGCTTCCGTCGATACTTTTGCAATATATAAAAGCATCGCGTCATTTGGTTATAACATGCTTTTTATAAATGCAGAAGCTCCGCGTGTTTTCCTAGGCAATTTATACAGGCTAATTATGTATCTCATATTCATACTTAACGTAAACTTTATGAAATTATACGCAATATGATTAGTAATTTTAAGACAGTACCTTATTGTAGGTTTAGTCTGCGCTCCACTCACATACTTCATAGTAATTAAGTCAGAGTTACTTTGCGAATTTTTAAGTATAATAATACTTGGGTCGTGAATCATTTAAATATTTTTTATAATTTAATATAGCAACTTGTTTCAATGATTAATCAATTTCTTTTTCATTTCAATCCAATCGCATTAAATTCTTACATGTGCACCGAAATAGTCCCTCATTTTTGTGGGACGAATCTTAAAAAGATATTACGAAAGTCTGGACCTCGAGTTCTCTTGAATAACGTCGGAGTCTTATGGATAATTAATAAACAAATTTTGACAATCTTAACGAATTCGACCCGTAGCTCAATCTTGTATCAAGCTATGATAATATTTTTAATTATGCTGCTTAAGAGAAATATGACGACCTGAACCAAAGGCAAGGACCATTAATCTGATAATAATGAAAATCGCTATATCAGTTCTGTACTTCAAGGGACTACTTTGCTCGTTGAGCCATAAGGAGATGGCCCCTCAAAGTTGAACTGATTTCCTGACCTCTATCGTAGATACTAATTACTAAAGTGCGGATACGTAGATCAAAAACGTAGAACACAATCATACGTTTTGTATCGTTTAATCATGAATAGTTTTGAGTTGGAAATTTTGTAATATTTGTTGTAAAAATGTCATTGAAATCTTAGTCGCGAATTATCGTTTCAATCGGTGGGATATTATAATGTATGGACAATCTATCACAGAAATCGATCATGTCAAAAGGCCTGGACAGAAGTTATTTGTTTCTTTAGTAACTGAGATTGTGGTTTACGCTTAGTTTGAAACGTGTGCTTTGCTTTAACGTTTTTGTAACAACACTACCCTATTACACGATCATACATCAGAAATTGGATGAAGAATGTATAATGTAAATAGGCATGTGTATAATGGCTGTTAATAAACTCGAAATTAGGCAACATAATCTGCCATATAAATATTGGGCGGAAGAACTTGCCTTATAATCGAATCGCAAAGCTCTATGTAATCACATGTTGCTTACGTAATAATTACGTGAGCAAAGATAAGTATAGGCGATCTTAGCAATACTTAGATGGAATAAAGAGTAAAATGTTGGAGCAATACTCGTAAATATCATATTTAAAAATAAAGAAGAAGTATTTCGTGTAATTTGTATACAGGGTAGACTTTCTTGTTCCTGACGTTTATTTGAGATGTCATTATCTGTTTCTTTTATGACGGAATGTATGACCTTAATACATTTCTCGTCAGATGTTTATTAAGTGCAACTTCTATGGACTGTTTGTAGAATTTTTCTCGTTTTGGCTCATTCGAGCAAACCAGTTCTGTCGTAACTCGCAGATCTGAAGGCATCTTCTACCAAGTCAGTTAAGCATCTGACAGCTTGCAGTAATGCTGCCAGTAACAGAGATAAGGATAACGAGATTAATTTACTTGGTACCAATGCATTCTCCGTGGATTGCGTTCTGTTAGTGAGTTTCTTCCTTTTGCGTTTTTCGTAACTGTTCGGTTTGAAGACTTTATTCGTTGGGGAGTCCTTGTCTTTTTCGTTAATCGTGTCGACGGAAGTCTTGCAGATCTTTGGAGACTTTTCCAAAGAGTTTGAACGATTTTCCGGGATCTCATTTGAATTTCTCACAGAGACCTTTGTACCTTCGATATTAGAAACGGCGGACCGTCGACTGGATATTATATTTTGAATTTTTTCCCGAAATTCCTCAGCCTTGGCTTCGACTTCCGCCAAACGATCATCTCTGGACCATCTTCTGACGCGTCTTGATGATTTTGATTTTTTGACAAACGAGGATTCATTGTCGTACTGTTCCAGTGCGTCCTCCGACTTGGCCTTGGCATTAATTTCCAAGTAATATTCCTTGGTGTCGGAGAATAAATTCTCAAGTGATGTTTTACGTGGATCACCGAATTCTGTAGAATTTTGAAAAATTGAATTCTCATCCAGTGAATTCGTTCTACTGTGACATTTTTTCCTATCCAATAGTCCCTTCTCATCCACCACATTGTTCAGATTATAATTAATATCATCAAAACTAGTATCAGCATTTGGATCATTTCTAAAATCGCTATAGTCAAAGGAAGATGCTTTAATGTTTTCCTTAGTTCTATCGAAGCTACTCTTCACTGGTGTCTTACTCAAGCTATTCGGAATGAAATTAACGTTTTTATCCGTGTTCGCATAGAAAATAGAGTTCATCACACTTGAAACACTGGCAGAATTTTCAGCCGGATCACTCAGCGACTTATCATCCGTAAACTGAAGTAAATTCTCATCATTGGTAAACGTTTCGCGATCAGAGTCCGGCGAATCTTCCTTAGACCTGATGTCCATAAGATTTTCCGTCCGATCATCAATATTCAAAGAGAGGAGCTTGCCTCTCTTCACAGATTCAATATTCTCCGTACACAAAAGATCCTGGACTTCAAAGAGGCTCTTATCGATACTCGGACTCTTATATAGTAAATTTTTCAATTCAGGTATATCCAAATCCTGCACGTGCAGAAGATTCTGCTCTATATTCATAAGACTCTCTTCGATCTGTATAAGACACTCTTCAATGTCACACGTGGTACTGGTCTCTTCAGTGCTTCGCGAACTGTGACTGGTTTCGCTTCTCGTAGGACTGGTTACGTCTGTACCCTTCATCTGAGCTCTGATTAAACTTTGGAAACGTTCGTACTCTTCCGCCTCGATCAGAGACTTTCTCGTGAAGTTTCCTCTGCCATCATCACCAATCTCGTACTGGGTTTGACTGTTATAGAATATCTGATAGTTACTGTGACTATTAGCTATTTCATAATTCATCTCTTCAGACGGTAACAAATTTTCTTGCGAGTTATTCTTCATTTCCCCAGTCCTGTCGCTGCTCTCAGACAAAATTCTATAGATCCCATGACTATTGGCTAAGGAATGCGACGAGTCGTTTTCGTATGAAGTTTTACAATTTCTTTCGGAGGTATCGGAGAAGACGTCGTAGTTGCTGTGACTGTTTGAATCTTGAAAAGTATTTCTATGACTATTTGCTATAGAGTACGGTACGTTAATATTTTTCGACAAGGAATCGAAGCTCCTGGTACCGTCGCTGAGAAGATTATAATTACTATGACTATTGGCGTCAGGATAAGGCGTTTTCTTAGGCGTCGTATCAGCGCTCTGACCATCACCGATTAATATATAATTTCCATCAAGGATATGCTCGTCGTCGCTGTCCAGGTCGAGGAGGTTGCCCTCGACTTCATGCTTGGAGAAATTATCCGTTTCTCTAATAGAGGCATTTCCACCGGTTGGATCCACGTGTATCTGCACGGGACAGAGGACTTTGGTCAGGTCAGTCTTTTCCGGTTGAACGGCGTCGACGGTATCGTCGAGGAAGTCGAAGTCGTGTATCCTATAGCTGGGGCATGGCGTGTTTACTGGCGAATGCGAGAGGAGGTTGACGTATCCACCGCCTCTGTTAATGGCCGATCAAGTAATCGTAGGTGGTGTTTGAATCTGGATAACGGAATGCTGACTTTCGTTCAGGACCTCGTTGCTGGATCTCAAACGTTCAGATTTGTAGATGACCTTAAAATTGAAAAAGAAAATTCAATAATTATTTTCTGTAAAAATACCACAAGAGAAAGTCCACTAGATTACACCTGGTTAGACAACTTCAGGAGGGTGTGTAATTTACTACTTCATATAATTTATTATTAAATAATTATAGTCCCTAAGGAAATATGATTAGAATGAAAACGTGTAGCATGATATGCTTTACAGTACAGTTATTCATTTTTATTCGTAAGTTTTACCTCCTTAACTTTCAACCTCTCCAGCGCTTGTTCTTACCCATCATAAAGGCACCCTTGGTGCATGGACGGTTGACGTAGAACTTTAACCATTATTTGTTTCGTGTTTTACAACCGGCGGTAAATAACGAAAACCATAACCTGTGTCCGTACTACGGTAATATATCGCTACAACGTGCTGGCGAATAAAAAGTTTTATTGGTACCCCGTAATTATAGAAGATAAAATGCTCGCGGATATCATTTAGTAATTTATGGATTTCCAAAACGAATAATTCAATTAGTTTTTGTCAGGTTTGCAAACGAAACTGCACATTATTATAAAGACGCAACAGGATATGTGAATTGATATTCTCAAGTATTTGTTACAAGACCCATTCGATTCTCCGTTATCAATAACAAGTAAACTTTCATTATAGAAACTGTATCGGTTTCTCTTGTTCTTTAGAAATCAATTATCTAGGAAGTTGCATGACCCACAGCAATGAACTAAATAAAACGGAGACCCTGAGCTGCTTAAACCCATTAATCCGTAACTGGAGTACAGTTATTATTTTATGACTGTTTCTATCTAATCTTGATTGAAATCTTTATCGAAGCGTTCCTATCTTATAAAGCATGTATTTCTATCGATACTAGCTATCTCACGTATATGTTATTACGTAATATCAAAATGACTCTAGTTATTACATTTATACAGTATTTCATGAGCGCTTTCTCACCTTTGGATGCTGCAGTTCAATCTCTCTGAACTCATCCGTGAACGTGAGTATGTAGACGCAAAAAGCTACAGCACATATCCACTCCGTTACAGTACTCACTACGTGTAATTCCCAACCGCCGTCCTCTTTGTACCACTTTCTAGGATTCGTACCTGCGTGCAAAATATGTATTATACACAGGAACGCGTGTTCAATTAACTTTTATGAAATATATTAAATGTTTAGTAAATATTAACGTGATTCATTAGGTTGACTAATTTTAATTAATTATTGTACGATTTACCGTTATAGGCCATGTGAGCCAATAATCCTGTGATAAGGATGATAAAGAAGCACACCGTGCAAAACATAGAGAGTGCTAAACGCAGGTGAGCAATTCTTATTGAGCATCCAAGTGGATGCAAGTAATAAGAGCACATTGCCTGAAAGAAAAAATTGTGAATGTTATTTAAAAATGAATCTGTACGTCTGCTTTGTTCGCATTTAATTCTCACAATATCTTACCTGTGTCCAGAAGTAAGCTGTACCACCTCCAAAACACATAAATGCTCCGATCAAGTGTACCACCACGACGGAAGTTTCTTGAAAATTGGCTACTATGGATAATCCAAGGGTTGATATTATACCCATTATCAGCGCCATCCGATTCCATTTTGGTAATGATTCGTTCAATTTGTAAACACTGGAGCACTCCTTGATTTGAGAGTACCTGATGTAAACCACGAAGCACACTGAAAGATAATAATACAATGTAAGGATAATTCAATTGTTAATATCAGAAAATTAATGTTCTTCAAATAATTCACATTCACTTCGTTATCTTCACTTCAAGTCATAAATAATCGTACATGTTTTTAATTTAATATTCAACGACTATAGGATCGGAGATACGAATGCTATCTGTTCTATAAAGAAAATAATTTTTTTGGTATTTTAAAAACCTTTCAGGAACTTAGCGTAACTCATTGCAATGTGATTTAAATAAATTGAAAATTTTATTATTGTCAGATATCATTATGACTTGTGGTTTTAATAGACGCAATACATGTATAATAATCCCAGTAATGGATATCAATTGATTGCCATCAAGTAATATCAAACTGTCAAGGTAACTTATTGACGTATTTAGAAATGATCAGTATTAATTTCTTGATGGCTTAGATTTATCACAACGACCAAACTTCATTACAATTTGCCTGATAATCTTCCAAGATGAAAAAAATGAAACCTCATGCAACGTTTGACTTTACATATTTAAATGATTTCCTGAAACTTTCAATTTCTATCAGAATTTTGAACAGACCTTCTACGGTCATTGGCTTCCTAATCGTTGAGGGAATATTTGAAGGAATTTTTAATACTTCCTTAAGGTCAGTCATAAGTAACGTGGAGAAGACTTATCACGTCGGTGGAAAACTATTGTCCACAATACCTTAAGAACTTTGAACACGCTCGAGTCAATAGTCATCAAAAGTACAATGACTTCAACTTGAGTAAAGTATTTATTCTCGAGCGAATTATTGCCCGATATTGCATAATCCTAATAATAAGCTAGCTAACGATTATCATCAGATTCGAATACATGACTTTCTTATTACTATTGCTACTGGTTCAAAGACCTTGCCATTACGTCAAGCATAACTGTTGACATTGATTTTGTGAATGGGATTGCTTAATAAATCTTTAAACCATTCATTTATTCTTTAGGTTATAATTACGCTATTTGATTTATCTACAGGAAATATTATAGTAATAAGTTTGTGAATTTTAACATATTTTTAACATATCCGTATATATGTGTTAACTGTATTACTATGTTAATTTAATGAATGTTTTAATATTGAATCATGGATGATAGCATTGACGTTATTTGAAGAGCAACAAAATTTATAAAAATATTAATGGATTCAATGCGAATGAAAAAAACGTTTGCAATATGTTAAAATAATCTAGACGCATGCTTCGTCCCGAAATTGAATTCGATTATTGCACTCCGCTCGGGCTTTTCAAGGACAACAATAATTTACATAGCATCGAGAAACTGTTAGGAATCCTTAGACGTTGATGGTACACAATTCGCGTGTTTCGCATCAGTAACGGTCGTTACGTCAATTACAATGGAAGGACATTTTCTTTTTATATGGACATATATTGTTATTTATGGTCCTGGTATCTATATTGCGTGTGACCAGGAGAATTGGGAATATTTTAAGTATAAAACTTTCTTCTGGGAAATTCTTTATGGCATTTACGGGCCTAAGAGAATTGCAAAGGTCACATGTACAAAATGTCACATATCCGTGGATCCTTGATTTTATTGACCTCTCGTTTACGCCTGTAAATATATTTTCACTTACTAAGAGCTGCTGTCATATTAATGAATTGAGCGAATATGCAACTTTCCGGTGCATAAGTTGCAGCATCAGAAATGTACGGGAAGCCGGCCTCCACGTGTCCAAGAAGTACGGCTATGACGTACCTGGGAACATAAATTATGAGTCAATTGTTAAACTCCCTGTTAATACCAGCTGAATAATCACAAGTGATCAAGGACAATGTCACACGATGCGAGAATTAATACGTGGAGTGACAAGGATAATTGTTGAGAAAATTATACACATTCGTTATGAAATTATCATTATAAGCTATTATCATTAAATGTAAGTAAATACAAATTTCGCATTATATTACTCTATAATATTTCGTGATTTTAAACGTTGGTCGTTGTTAAATTATAAATTATTTTATTCGTGCTTGTTAAATATACTAATATCTGTCGTTAACAAACTCGTACATGTGCACGAAATTTATGTTGTTTTTATCTTGTCAAAACGTTTAAGGTGAACAAGACTTTCTGATCTGTTATCAAAAATTCTATATCAAGCAGCTGTATTTGCAGAGGACTGTCTAAAGAGATAGATTTAACTATATTACACAGTTATTAAAAATCGCATGATTGGACTATAAACAATTCTATAGCGAAATTGGTCGTTTTCAATGATTTATATATAATTTCTACTTTATATTGGTATCGATGAATTATAATTCTGTTTTATAAATGTACTTACGTTACAATAAACGTGGTAGGCAGCGCCACGAATAACACGATAGGCAAGTAATGCACATTCTCGAAGATCGGTTCCTTTTCCATGATCACAGTCTCTTATGAGATCACTTGGCTTCTACGAAGACTGAAGTAACTCTGCCACAATGCGGCGAGTCAATTCACTATCAAGATCTCTCGAATGGACAGAGAAACGAACCTTGGTTCATATTCGCCTTCCTCTAACCTTCAGCGGATCATATATACATGTGAGAACCTTTGCCTTAGTGGGGATAACGAGGTTTGTTCTTTCATGAATGATCAGTCTGGATGCCTAGAAACAAAAAATATCCCACGTTACTTATAAATCATCAGATACAATATGGAATATTTGATATGAATATTGGATTACGATTTTTATGCAAAAAAATTACCAGCTCTTAATTTAATACTTGATTTTCTGTATTATTAGACAGTTTGTTTATAATATGTTTTGATGTTTCATGCGAGGATAGTTGGTGATGAGTAATCCGGATCGATGAGGAAGACTTTCCAAGTCATAACCCGAGACTGTTTACACGTGATCCGGCGTTGAAAGACTTCGAGTCAGTGAAGCTGAATGTGCAAATAGTTTGGTTTTACAATTTTTTATTACGAATTCGCAGAATCTATTATTGTCCGGTTTTGAGTTTTTTTTTTACATTTTCTTTTGGGTTAGATCGGATGGGTGGTGGCCAATTTCATTTTTAGGTTTGGCACTCTCAGTACTTTGCTGATCGAGGTGTACTAGTTATTTCGGAAAGAGCATCATTTTTTTTTTCGCGAAAAAATCATTAATTCCATACTTCATGTTTATTCGAAATTATAGACGTTGATGAAAACTGATCACGTCGTGTAAATTATACTGATTCCTACTTATTTTTGAATATTGATAGACTTACGTATGGCATCGTGTATAACGCACATGTGTCAGAAAACAAATGCGCAATTTACACGTGCACGTACATACAGAACACTGGTTTTTACATAATGGTATACTTGCGTGTAATATTTGTCAGTGTTACAATTTTTTTTAACATTCACTCAAGAATTTATTGAAAGAATACACGTTTGATTAAACTTCATTTTGTAACGTCATATGCGCGCAATTGAGATTGATGGAACGTAAAACGAGTTTCAAGTAACTTTGTATTATCATGGACTTACAGTGATAGTTAAGTTATGTAAATACTTGAAAAAATTATCATGATAAATAATGAGGTAACGTTTACTCGTAAAATTTTGTTTCACTTGACTCACGTACAGTAAAGTTATATACAGTACTGTATAATATCAAGTTACACAGACTTATGGTTATGAATGATATCCTTTCCTATGAATTTACTACTATCCTTTTGTTTCTTATCAATGACTGTTGTGCGGAGTGCACTTTTTGAAATGAAATAATATTCCAAGAAATGTATATACAATACTGACACAACAACGTAGAGTAAGTAGTAATTTGCCATTTTCAAAATTATCATAAAAGCACTAGTCATGCATCACAGCTAATCCACTCGTAAATGATATATCAGTGTACACAAAATAAGATTGATAATTTTATAAAGTTATCATAATTTACCTGTCAAATTTCACGTCAGAAAAATCCCAACACGTTGTGCTATTACAAATTACGATTGATACCACAAATACGTAACACACAATGAGAACTTTTTTCTTTGGACACAAATCACTGAAATATGACGAAAAGAATTATTGAAGCTTTTTCGAAAGATTGAAATTATTTATCAGGGAGTTGAATGACGTACCAGGAACACGAATTAAACTTGGAGGTTAGAGGCGGTTACTGCGATCGATTTCAAACCGGGAGCTACTCGCTGCGCCATGAACAAACTTGGCATGCTACCAAATGCGACATGCTCTCTTGCCTTACGGTAGTCATTCGAATGCCGGATACATGACTTTCCCCCACCCACCAAGATAACCGGATGACGATCATTCCCGGTTTATTTAAGCGAGCTCACTGTGCTACTTGTTAGTTTTTATTCACCCATTCCGCGACCCCACTCGACGTAGCTGCTTTCAATCCAACTGTTCCTCTCAGCAAGTATTCGCGCTGCGAGGATATTACGGTCACTGCTTTTCCTAGGGTTGATAAGCAGAAGTACGCGGGCGCAATGTATTTCCCCGCCAACTTCAATATTGCTGTAACGAAGCTCTGTCTGGTAATAGCATGAAATGTTTTTAGGGAGGAGACGAATTTGTTGCCTGATAGATCTCAGAATTTGGCTTTACCCAAAGAGCAGTTAGTACCAGTGTACGCCGGTTGCAGCGCACTTGTGGCAAAACGCACGGTGTGTGACGATTGGATTACCACGATTGCCATGATGATTTGCGATTAATCTATACAACTGACTTATCTAACAGCACTGTAAGTATAAAGAATTGATAAAAATTTAATAAATGTCGTAAGTGGTATGAATCATCGCTGTTAACTATGCTCCAAGTCTCGAATCGGGTTTCATACGGAGATTTTTATTTCCTACTTAATATTGTTTCTCGATTCAATTGTTCAGCTGCTGACATCTAACGGCTCTAGATAAAACTGTGCCAGACTTGCTGTTAAGATAAAGCGAATAAAGGAATGAGACTCATAGCCCGCTTCCGTAATAATCTCAAGGTATGATTTTTAGATATCAGGAGATTATGAAAATTTCTTTTCTTAAGAGACTAAGGTAACACGCGCGTTATCGCGGGCGATTGAACAACCTACGGCACTGCAGCGCTACGAATAAATATAGTATCGCTCTGCATATCTATTCTAGAATACTAAAATTTATGTACCGAGCAACCAATTTACACCACTTTTTTTCCAAAACAAACAAAATTTGTCAACTGCATTTTCCAAAAGCAACCATTTTAGTTCAACATCATAAATAGACTTTCTAAATTCACTGTTCACTAATTATATACACTCTTTCCATTAGACAACTCTTTCCTAAACCAGTCAGACTAGAGTATTCGTCGAGTTTCAAGTAAATTTTGTTCAGATTGTGGGAAATTGGTAGAGTTTTCCAAATCTATGCGTGTTTTTGCGATTAGCTCAGCTGCTTCCGAGATAATCGCAAAAAACTGTTTGAAATTAAAAGTGCTTATTTTGAGTTCATTTTTTTCATAAATTATTTATTTAACATGTGTCGGTAAAGTAGTTTGTACAATTATCAGCAATTAATTGAACTATCTAACAATTATTTTAATGCATAATGTGCGTTCATTCGACTTACAGTAAGTGAAAATTACATTTGAATAATCTAAGCAATATCTCTTAGCATTTAATTGCTAAGATTAAGGCCGAGTAGTTTAAACCTAATATAAAATTGATCACAAGGAAAGTGTCCACCATATTTCCTAGATGATTTAATTATCTCAAATATCAAGCGAGTCTGAACGATTACCACATCCAGATTAAGCTCAAATCACAAAGATGAAAACTGTTTAGACTTCTTGAGTCGCCGCGTCTGGTTTTTCCAACATATTTGAATCTTTCTCTTTGTCGAGGTAGGTCAGCTGTAATACATAGAAATTTTCTATTTAAATATGCAAAAAGTATTAACTTTATCAGATTCTTATCAATTCTTAATGAAATTTGGTTAACTTGACATCCAAAAAATTAAGCAATTTCTCATTTAAATATACGCGATAAAAATGACCTGTCCAAATTTACTTATTAAATATAAATAATACACATTTAATAAATTCATGTTCCCTCGGTCGGTAAGTGCGAGTTCTGCGACTCGTATAACTCAACGTCCAACCATCAGTTTCTACTGGCAGTAATCAGTATATTAGACACAATAAAATGTCCAGTCATCCGACATGTTATTTTAATTATTTATTATATCAATTTAAGCCTATAATTATTCTGTGTCCACGATCAATAAATTGTACCATATATTATATATCTCTGTATGTCACAGCTATCAGAAAACTTTAGTATTTACCGTTAGACTTAACGTAGAACTAAAATGGTATCAGTCTTTTGCTTTACTTTCAAGCTATAATAACGGAGTCAGTGATTAAATAGTTCGTATGGTTCTCGTTTAGTAAACATAATAAATTATCATTACCGTAACCACTGGAATCTCAAAGCTGATCAAACGGAATTCAAAGACAAACGTTAAGAGGAATGCACAATAAACCAGAGCAAGAATCCATTCCGCTACTGCACTGGCCACGTGCCAGCCCCAACCGCCATCCGACGGCAACCATTTTTTATAATCGCTACCTGCAAGGGAACAAGGTTATAAAAATGCTCACTTACGTTGAAGGTATTCAAGTAATAGCATTTCGGACAAGTCGTTAGGCGTAATGAAACACGACAGACTGACGGAAAGCGATAAATTAAAAACGAGAGATAAAGTCTCGTAAATAACACGAAATCAGACGAAATAACACAGTGATTTATACGCCGGAAGATTTTAGATTTCAAAAAATTTATTTATTTTCAACTTCTAATAAAATATCCACTTTAGTACCTTTAAATTCCGTCACTGAGATGTAACCAGGTATAACAGTGATGACTGTCAGAATCAGTGTCAAGCCTGATAAAATAGCACGAACGTAAACAACCATCCATCCATTTACAGCAGGAGCCATTTTGTAACTAAGGTACGTCTAGAAAATAAATCAAACAGTCCAAACGTAATCCAATGGACCGAAATCGTGATCCATCGATTAAAAATATACCTGAAGACAAAAATATACAGTCGCTGCTGTAAAACACGTCATGGCTCCTATCATGTGGGCAGCAACGACACGAGCTTCTTGAAAATTCGCAAGAATATCCAAACCGAAACAAGCAAGCCCACCGCACCAAGCAGCCATCACTATGACTTTTCGATCAATTAAATCTTCTCCTCTTTCAATATACCATTGTTCTACTTGACGATGCCTAATGTATACGCAACAGGCAACTGTAACGTAAAAGAAAATAATATAAACCTTGTTAAGCTCGTCATGAATAATCATGTTGGCAAGAAGGTTGACTTACGTAGTAGTGCGGCTATGTTGAGAAACTGTGCAAATATACAGGATTCTGGTGATAAGGTACCTGTTTCTGATATATAAGGAAATCCAGGTACTACGTGATCCCATTGAACCGATATGGTGTAACTAAACAAATTTTTATTTATTTTTGTAATTTTTTTTATCCATCGATAGTTATTTAATCGAATCAATCAGTGTGAATATTCTTTGGGTACTATGTCACGGAATATCGTCTTTATCTCGTAAGCAAGACTTTCGTTTACGTTTCGAACGGTATGTCGTAGTATCATAATTCTGCATTGATTCTAATCTGTTTTGCAAATAGAGCTACTAGCCTTTGTGAAAGTGGATACTCTGTTTCGAAAGAACACATTATTGTTCTCGAAGAGATATAATCGACCTGTCGCGTAACTATGCTTTGTATATTATCGATTGGCAGGGATTGTTAGTTTTATACGTGTTTTAATTGCGACCCGATGTAATTACGTGGTTAAATATTTACTCACGTAATCATGAACGTCACTGGAATTAAGATGAAGAGACTCAATGGTATCATATGTAAATTTTCACACGTCATTTTGACAGTGTCATCCAGCATGCTGAAAAAATATTTTTGCTGTGAATTTTTCAAGTTGCTCCTATACGTTTATTAGGATCGCTGTATGGGAATCAAGATGATTGTCGGGTATCATGATTAGTAGTAAAGTATTGATTATGCGTTACTCACTGTCCAATTTTATGGGACGATAAGTTTTTCAAACTTTTCAAAATTATTGAGATAATAATTTTTTTATGACACGATAAAAAATTTGGATTTTACTAGAAACCGAATCGCTCCTTTCCGGAACGGACACTTTTCTATGAACGATGTTTAGCAGTAGTCTGATATCACTGTCCATATATGCACACTATACAATATACCAATCACTGATTACGTATAGGTTTGTGAAGCAATTAGTACTGCCCGAGTTAGATACATTAGACATTGTAAATTTCATATGAAAATCAAAGTAATTCTTTTAATTGAAAAATGTTATTTTTAGATGATAAGGAAAAAATAGGAATTGATTTAATCCGGAAAATTCAATAATTTTTTAAAAATTAATATTAAATTCATTTAAAAATAATTTGACTATCGAATGGTTATTTGTGCAACGTCAATAATTTCCTAGTCTAACATGCACAAACGATAGCAATGTGAATATAATTATAATTTCACGATTCATAAATACAAATTTGGGATACAATAATAAATAATTTCAATAAAGTTCGTTATAAGATACAAAAAATCGTCGAAGCTCATTAGTCAAATAACAGTTCAAGTAAATCGCACTACACGAGTAAAGCGATGCCGAATAACGTGAGTTGCCTTTTCGTAAATTTTAACGACCCATTTGAAATTCCAACAGATTTACAGACCTTAGAGAGATTTTCCGTTTTATAGATTTCTCCTTCGCACACTTGAATGGCACAACGAATCAAATCTGATACACGAGCGATTTTACCAACCAATCAAATAATTACCACGTGTTCAAGTCACTTCGTATTGGCAATATCACTTTTTCGTGTTTAATTTTAGCTGCAGATTAAAAAATATTCAAAAAATTGTATAGGCACGTATAATTAAAATATTTATAATCAATTAGAAAAATTATCAATGAAAACTTTTTCAATCGCATTGTTATAAGTATATTCACTTGTTATATTGGCTTTGAATTATTTGCTCGAGCACATACGATGTTGGCACCTTAATCATCACTGAGTCGCTCGTTCCGTATGCCTTATGCCAAGTCACACGTCACGATGTCCCATTATTGTCTATACGCTAACGATTAATTGCACATTGAACTTATTTAACGATCGTTTTCGAGCAGTGTGTATTCCGTATAATAATACATTGACTGTTACTGAGATAATAACCTCTTTTACATGCGAGTCAAGATAAATCCCACCAATATTCAACTTCTTAGGTTGCTGTTATCATAGAAATGACTGATAACCTCAGCAACTGTTTTCCTCATTCTTCCTCCTTGACTCGCATTGCGATATCGACGGGAATTTCTTAATTGCATAATGAATCGATTCAGCGGCATATTCCGATCGATCGAATGATCAATTAAGATTTGAATGATACGTATGGAGAATCTTGATTATACGAAAGATCTTTCATTTTTTCAAAATTTTCATTGCGAGTTCAACAAAAAAAAATATGTGCAGGAACACTTTTTTATCAGTCTTATGAACTGAGAATAAATGTACACAGATAATGCTTTAAGGATAACAGTTTACGTCTCATACTCGAAATATTAATAAGATAGACAAAATTCCTAATCTCTTATCAATGCTTTGAAAATATTCGCAAAGCAGTTAAGCTCAATCTATTTTTTCATTTGTCTCCTTGCTTTTTTGGAAAAATCCATTTAGCAAATGCGGCGATATAGTATTGACTCTGTTATTATAAATGATCGTATTTGTGTACAATTAATTTGTTTTACTCGTTACGAGTGTTTTTCAAATATGTAAATACAATTTTTTCAGCAAATTCATAAAATAATCCTTACAGGAATATAGGATAGGAAAATAATTTTGAGATATTTAAAACCATATTTTTTTATATCAACAACGATACGATATTACAATATATAGGGCGGGTCTTTTGGCTATCATTTAGTTTTTTTTTTTCATAAAGTGACTTTTCAGCGCGTTACGTTATATATATATTTTTTTGTGTTCTTCACTATTGTATTCGTACACGATGCTGTTCAAAATTGAACTTATAATGGCAGCAGCGGTAATCATCGTCGGCTTTCAGTCAAAATTCTATTCCTTGTATCTGCAAAATTCACTCGGCTACAGGCTGTTTCATAAATTATTATTTTTCGTTGATATCGCCTGGTACGTTTATACAGATTCAAAAGAATTTTCAATTTCTTTAATACACGCTAAAAATAATGTATGACGTTTACAGTGAGTTCAAGGCCAATTTGCGTAAGGCAAAAAAGCATTGATTAAAAATAATTTACAACGATAGTCAGTAATTATAATTTTTGTTGATTGCCCATATTTAGGCAGTCGCAGATACAAGGAGCAGACGTTGCTTCGTGACACGTGTTATGGCCTAGTAAAGTAATTATGTGAATTTCGAATAGTTTTTAAAAATTGCATAATGACTGCAAAAAGCACGTGATGCTTCGGTCATCCTATTAATAATTTTCGCAAATACGTACGATAACAAAATAATGTTTCTTTGAATGAAGGTAGAAAATTGAAGGATAAAAATCATTAAGTTACACAATGGTACTTATAACGGTCACAGGAGAATAGCTGTAGCCGATCTTTACAATGTCTGACTCTAGATTAGATACAATCTATGTAATTATATACACTCTAAAATACTATAATAAATAAATAGATACATGTTATTATCGGTATTCATTATTATTACGTTGAATGGACTTTATAAAGTAAACGGGATATTTCATTACGAGGAATAATCATTCGGTGTTTCTGTTAAATCCAATATATTCCCAGTCACTTTATTCAGCCCTTTGATTTACGTTTATTTAATTTATCTCTCTTTATTCGCCGCTAACTCACATTTTTTCTATTCTCGTATTATTTGTCTTACCGTAAATGCCACAATTCGCGCGGGCCACTATTTGGTTTTTTGGTTCCACGGCCGTAACACTAGTTTCCTTGTATTGCGCAAAATACAAAAACGGATGAAAAGTATTGAGATACTGAGTGACTTAAGACAGCATATTTTCATCTCTCTTGGACACGTTGTACGTGCATAAGAATGTCAACGACTGGGTCCACTGCGTTACTAATTAATTGAGTCAAAGGAACGAAAAGGTTTTATAGTAGACGATTGCGACAAGGGCGAGTAGGATTAAATAAGTTTAGAAAATCATCCAAAACGTAGATATATGCATATGTAAATAATAATATATTATATTTTTAGAAAGACAATAATGAAAAAATTAACAGTATTATTTCGATCTTTGAAGTCTTGTATAAAAAATACAAGAAAAATGAAGGAATTTCAAAATAATCAAAGAACCCTTTGAGGGTAACGAGTCTGTTTGTCTGTAGATTTAAGAAATCAAAAAAATCCTGAATCATGCGACTCGTAACGCGAACTATGACCCGTGTCACAAAGAGACCCTGTATAAGGACAGGATGAAAAGATGGGAGGATAGAAAAGAAAAAAAAAAGAGATGTAGCATAGAGAATAGACGGATAGAATAAGAAGAAGGGATTAGAGAATAAAAAATAATAGGCACGTGAGTAATCCAGTGATTTTGTTCGCGTTAGACTTTTGTAAAGCTGTCGCACACTGGTTAACCTTTGACCCCGTAAGTCAAATCTGGCAGCACCCGTTAGCGCTCATAATCGTTTTTTTTTTTATTTTCATCTTTCCCATAGCAAAAAAGTAACGCGTGCAGCTCGAAAAACTTGTCAACTTCCATGATAAAAACAAATGAGAATAATTGTATTCGTATCTACGTCTATCTTAAGCTAATCAGACTAGTCCGAAAGTCCTTATTGTAACACGCTGTGGTAAACTGCGTTTGCCCTAATCACCGCGAAATATTGTTTTCTAATCCGATCACAAGAAATTCATTTTTTTTTTTACTTTGCCAGTCTCTTGAAACGCGACGAAGCTCCCTACGTTCATTCGTCGAATATATCGTGACTTTATGTCGATCCACAACACGTTCCGATCGAAGGATCGTATTTTAATTCTATGTCGTAATTAAGACTAATCACACGCTAAACAATCCTTAACATGGTAGTGTAACGCTTCTGCTCGATTAATGAAGGGGTTTGCGCAACAAGTGGCCAAGACGCATGGCAAATGCTAATGAAAATTCATTAAAAAGAAATTGCCCTCGGTCGGTAACTCGTAAAGGTTGTAAAAAGCACAGAGATATTCTAATCTGCATTTAATGAACTCGCGACGCCATTTGCATCGACAACTTCCCGATGGGAATTAACTTGGCTGCTGTTGTTACTTCTAGTATAATATTTATTGGACTAGACGAATCCTAATTACAGAGTGTTTATTCCTCTTTGAAATTCTTTTATAAAACGTGTATCTCTGGACGGATCATATTTGTGGCGTATTTCCGGAAATTAGGAGTAAGCTTTATTGTCTTGTGACGCTTGAAGTAGTAAGGTGGACTTGGATCAATAGAGTCACTGAGTATGGTAGATTGAGAAGGATGTACCAATATCGTCCTGCGAATAATGAATCGGCAGTTCTAAACGAATAGACGATCTGACCTCGGAGTGAAACTTTCTCAATCGATAGCTACGAATTGGTTTCCTGGTTGGCTAACGCTGACCCCTTCATTTTATTATATACCCATTGACGTATTCGGCGATCGCACAGAGCTTATCGTCGATTCGATCTAATCGATCGTAGAATAAAAAAGATTGACAATAAATTATCATAAATAAATTAGTGTATCTACATGCTCGCCAGGTATTACGTGCTAGCTTCGTCAATGACCGTAATGACTCGATTATTCGGAGGAGCAGTCATCAGACGCCACTTTGGCTTTGACTCTTCCTCTTCGTTCGCCGCGGGAGCAGCTCCTCCTTGACTTCCGGAAGCAGGACCCTTTGATCTTGCTAGTGACCATCGACGACCTTTTCGATCAAGAATAATGGGCATCTCGGCTATGAGATTATTTTCGAATTCCGACAGCATCAGGTAATTCTCCACTTTGTTACAAGACGTTATGCAGTCGCCTATGTAATCAAGGTCATCAAGAAGATTATCCGGTAGATCCATATCCGCTATGCCTTCTTCAGAGATGCAGGTCAACTCGGGCTTGTCCACACCTAGGGCATCCATGATTTCCCCTGAATCAAAGATCAAATTAAACGATCAAACATCGTTCGATTATAAAATAACAGTATTAATAATCTGTTAAAGGTTACCTGGTGCAGGTGCTAATTCAGCTCCTAAGACCAATGCTGCGGCAGCCGCCCCAGCGGCTACACCTTCGTTCTCAGGCTCCTGACTAAATGATAATCGTCGTCTTTGAGGACAACTATCGGATACACACAGATGCCTGGTCCCATTGGCTCTGGTATGTTTATGCCTGGATAAATTCCTCCTGTGAAGGTCTATGAAAAAGAGGGTGAAACTCCCGACTAGAACGCAGGTAGAACTGAAGTAGTAACCGGCCTTGCCACCACATCCGACGTTCATATACCCTGAAAACGTCAATCATTAGATCTATCAATAGGATTCGGAAAACCATCAATCTGAATTATGATTATTAGGCAGTTATTAAGCTGTCATGCAAATCTAGACGTCAGGGCGATGATTCGTGCAACCTTAGCCAGGAGTGGAAATCAAAGATGGTTACCATTTCCAAATACGATTAATATATGAATCGATACTATATACATGATAATAAATTAATTGATTAAATTGATATATCATTACACTAGTCACGACTGTATTCGTACATCGTTTATACCCATAGGTATTGTACTATAAATTGCAAATATTTCATTAATTTTATTGTAACGTGACATCTCTTTCTTTTTCTTCAATAATCGTTTACCTGAGATTGGTACGCCTATGGCGATCGGTATTGCTTGAGAACATTGAACGAAGCCCCACGTCCTTGCGAAGTTTCTTGCTCTTACCCTCTCGTATGTGTACATCTTCAAGCTATAATGGTAGCCACCGCAGAAGATGCCTGAGAGATTAATCATAAGCGTGTCATGGTTCGCGTGAGAATTTAGCATATTTAGCATACTTAACCAGGTTCAATTTACCATAGATCCACGTGAACATGACGTAGCCATGGTAATTCCCATGGACAGCCGTTAGAGCCAGAATGCATAGACCACACATGAAGACTGCAGCTTGGGTTAAATATTGACGAGCTATTCTGCACTCAACACTGTGATGAACGACTAAGAGACCAAAAGCCACGCAACCCAAAGTCCAAGCAAGACCAAGATAAGCTTGAAGAAGAACAACAGTATCGCCAAGACCTTCTTCTTCGGCTTGATGAGCCTACGAGGGATTGTAGAATTGAAATTGAGGTAAAGTACGAAAATATGATTAATTTATTAATAACAAAAAATTACCAAATAAAATATTGGGGTATTAATTCCGAACGCTGATATCCCTGTGGATACCAATAATATCCTGACAGTTTTGCTCTTGAGTGTACTAAAGTCAAAGAACGGCGGCCGATCGTCCAACTTGTTCTTGTCTTTGATTTTGCGCTTTTGATTTTTCAAATGCAAAATCGCTCTTCTCTGAGGATGATACAGCGAAGCGCTACGGTAAAACGTTCCGAGGATAAAAGTGAGAAATACGACACCGGTGACAGCCTGAAGTCCAAGACGCCAACCGATTTTGCTGAAAAAAAAAAGTTGAGTTCTTTCACGTGGTAATGATAAAAGTGTTTTTTTCTATTTTTTGTATATAACCTAGCAGCTTCCACGTTATCCTAAACAAACTCATGGTCCTTGGTAATTGCGCTTAGATAGGACGTTTGAATTCTTGCCAAATTCGTTTCAGGATAACTTTCCGCCGGAACGGACATCGTAGTGACGCTAAACGGCATATATACATCACGCTGAGTTCTTTGTGTCCCAGCACGTTACTTAGCTAAGAGCGACGACTCGATGCCATTTTCTGACACTAACGACGGTGATTAACTTGATTTCTTGCTGGTTGTCTGCCTTTTTTTGGTCAAAAGTCTTCCCATTGCGAAAGTTTAAGCCAGTCTAGCATTTTTTTACCGGATTTCCTACGCGTACTTGTCGGTCGAGAAAATCGCTGTTTTTTTTTTTTTTTTTCTAAATTTGTCCCCCCCTTTTTTCGTTTATAATTCATTACCTAACATTCAATATTTATACCTAATGGCTCCTTTGATGAAGGCGGACATCACGGCGATACCAAGACCACTTCCGGAAACGATGAAAATCTCGACGAATTCTCTTCTTCTCTTGAAATACTGTGCTACCATTAGTGTACTGCAATCTCTCGTCATGCCAACTCCTATTCCTGAAAATAGACAAGAAAAACGTTAAAGAGAATATTTTCTTCTTGAGAAATTTTTGAAAAACGTGAATCCTACGATTCTATTATGATTCAATGTGAATTTTTATTTGATCCTGTAAAATTTTAGTTTTTCTTCAAGTCCCAATAAATCCCTGCACGATATAAGTAATACGTAGTGGTAGCAAGATGATACTTATGCGTATAGTAGGATGGTGAGAGGATGACTGGTCATCCTTGAAGGACGATTGATGAGTGGGTGTATTTCCATAAGAATGAATCCAGTTCAAAGATCAACCCTCGAGGTAAACCACCAAAGTGATATGAGTATCTCGAGAAATGGAATGGTCGAGTATTGCAAATGAAATTTGATCGTGTTCCTTTTTTCTTATTATTTAAAACTTGATTTTATATCGCAGAAGGTATACGTTAGTAAATAGTGTTTGATTTTCAAAGTAACGATACACGTAGATTTTCCTTGAGAAATGTCTGTCATAAAGTCTATCATGCAAACGAACAGTAGTTATGAAGTTTCCCAAGTTGAATCAGTGATGGCAGCCATTGTGCATCGGATGGCTTTAAAAATGGAGGGGAGAATCATTCGTGTGAGTTTACTAGGGTGGGTGAGGATTCTAGGGGTTTGGGTTTGGGATGATCTAAGTGGAATATCGACACAAAGGGCGCCGTTGGAGTATAGTGAGAGACAGTAAAGATGACGAGAGCACGTGAACGATAGGAATCCTGAAAAAGTGACATGCCATCGATCGGAGTGTCGCGAATTTATGTTATTTCATGGAAAAACCATGAAGCTAAGAATGGATTTGGGAAGAAGTTTTTCCTGGTTTGATTGATTTATTAGGCCTACTGTACAGCGCTTCTCGAGAGGAGAATGGACCATGGCGCGTATCTGTTGGCTAATTGGCTAAAGTGCTTTCGCTCGAGAAACAAATGGGAGATTAGCCGGAAAAAAGGGGAATCGAAATGGTCCATCGCGTAATGGACCATTTATGCTGTACAAAGGAGAAAAATGAAAAAAAAAAGGAGTATTTACTATTTACTGAGAATCATTATACAAGAAACTAATAAATTCGCCATTTTTCGTAAATTCTATTTTAATTGTCGTAAATAATCGGGTCTAAAATATTTTCAAAATTTATGACATTTTTAACGAGGGTTATTATTATGCAATCGTTTACTTACCGACCACGGTGCCGTAGCTGAAGAAAAGTTGATGAAATTGCGAAGCGAACGAGGTGAAGAGACAGCCTAAAGCCGTGACGAGGCCACCCAGTACAGCGGTAACTCTTGTGCTTTTTCTTCGACAGAAAGCTATTGTTACTGGCGATACGAGAAGCGCAACCCCTGTCGACATCGCTCCGAGCCATCCTGTAAAAGAAGAGAAAAGTCAGCGCCATGCGATTCCTGATTTATAGGGGAATTGATTAATGCGACGAGAACATCATTGCTTTGACGGCTATACCAGTAAAATGTGAAATCGCAATGTTTGCAGTGTCGCAAAAACAGTTTGGCATTAATGGTCGCGTGCATAAATTTTAGAGGCAGCCATTGCCGTTGGTACTAGGACATTTAACGTGACTGCATCATAAAAGCTACGGTGCATACATAACTTTTGAATGGATGCAATGATTAAATTTCAAAATAAATAAATTTGACGCACGTTACCGAAAATTTTGTTTATTACACAATTTCAATGTTTAAACCCATGAATTGTTGCGTATGTCACAAATTTGGTTACGATAGACCAACAATTTTGTATGGAACAAACAAAGTCATTGGATTATCAGGCTAGTCAATAATTTATATAGAGATCAATTTGTAGGTCCAATTGCTTGCGGTATATGGTAACCGTTAACCAGTCTTAGACGTGTATATAAAATATGATATAGAAATTGTACTAAAATCAGGTAGGTTAGATACTAGTGATATATTTATATATCGGTTACATACTGATTACCAAGAATATAAGATTTATTTATGACAAACGATAGAAGAATCTCTCAAAAGGTCTATATAAATATATCCAACAATATGACTTGGTATATTTATTGGGGTTTTACGAGAGACGCCATTGGACTCGTCAGCTCTTTCTTTTCGCGGGACAGAATCTTCGCGAGGATCAACCACGCGTTTTCTGCGTTACTCCAGTTTTATTTCTGCCCAAGAGCCATTAAATCGGGACGCGCTTTCAAATAAATTAACGCCTACCGCACTCGTCGCGTACCTTTCGAAAATTCGTTCTTCTCTTTCTCTTTTATGTCAGCATCCAAGGTGCTAGATCATGGACGTCAATGGTAAGTTGGGACGCGGTAGCTACGAGATTTTTTTCCGAAAAATCTCAACGACCAATTGCCACGTGTTTCAGCTGGCGCGCGTTCCTCATTCCTAGTGGCACTTATACTAGTCTTGGATCGTTCCTCTATTTAAAAACACGACGTTCCTAGTCCGTTGAAGTTAGGCTCTCTCAAAAAGGAGCACTTAACGTTTTTACAACGTTCCAAGATCAACAACGGTATCATCCACTTTGTTACGTTGTTTACTTCGTTTCTGTATGCTTGTCACGAGTTGGAAAATCAATAGGAGTTAATTATGTGAATTGTTAAAAAAAGAAAAATGAAACGAAAATACATAGGGAAAATACAATATGTATCAAGCTTGAGAATGTCTTTTCTGGAATAACGAAAAAAGGATTTCGTTCGCCTTTCAGGAGTTGGAATTGGAGTCTGCAGTGGAAATCGGCCCGAAGTAACTACCAAGTAAAGAAAAAAACGTCGATCAATCAGGAGGTCACGGTCCTAGATTGGCAGGTATAGGCAGACTTCTTGGATACTTAGGACGGAAGTTGAAGGGTCGTTTTTGGTGATAAAATCGAGAGTCGCCCGTTGAGGATACCCAGAGGAATTGGAACTCGTGATGGAAACGGGCATTTAGTACAGTTTCGCGAAGGATATAAGAAGCTAAATAGCCAGGCTGTTTGGGTCCATCTAGAGAAACAAATGGGTGATGAATTAGATACGAAATTACTCCGACGAAGATCGACATTTGATCATGAGCTAAAACCGTTGCCCGAGCAATTACTTAAGAGTGAAGTATCACGTTGTTATTTTTTGGGAAATTTTCGCCATTCGCGAAATCGCCGAATTATATGGATTCATCTTTCACCTTTGATTCTAATAACGAATTTGCAATTTTTTATATACTGTTAAAACACATAATCTACATTGGCACGGTTGGTCCATATGATTTATGACGTTTCTTATTTTTATTTTCTTCGTTAACAGCGAACACTCTATAAATTAAAGGGGGAGTTGTTGCGACGAAAGATTTAAGACATTTCAGATTCCAACCCACCCTAAAGTCATTCCGCTGTCCCGGTCGTGTTAATTAAAAAAGATTCTGCGGTCCAGCATCAGTACGTAATTTCGTATGGTATGAAAAATGGCTGTTTGGATTTTAAAATTTTATTCAAATAATATATTCTGGTTAACGATGCTTTATAGTAGCCGTGAAATATTGATGGTTATTTAAAAAAAAATTTAGACATCTTTCATCCACCTGTTTGAATTTTTTTATTTATTCCATTCGAACTGTCCTCGCCTATTTTGTTGTATTGAACGTGAAATGGCAAATAAATGGATACACAGTCACTCGCAGGCAATGATACATCTTTCTTCTCTGGCAAATAAATGGAGCAGCCAACAGGCTTTCGGTCCAATGTTGTTTTATATACACGTACGTCACAAAGAAATCAACGAATAGACAACAAGCCGCGTTTATAACTAATAAATCATAAAAATCAATATAATTATTTTTCCCATAATTCAGTGTTCAGTCACTGTCATCCCTTCTCAGAAATCTTCTATCCATTTACATTGACATTCTGATAAAATAACTAGAAAGCGAGTGGACGGAATAATCGATAGTTAAATTCGCATAATAAACTCTCAATATCTACTTTACTTGGATTTATAGTATAAAATTCAATTTCGTCAAGTTATCGTCCTGTCGGTATTTTCTTTCCATCAAAATCTTTGGGTTGCAGTCAATATTAAAGCGGACGTTCGATATTGAATTAGTTTTTTATTGAAATCACGTCACTTCCGGTTATATACGACGACAATTTATCTTCTCGTTGGCTACGTCGTACGGCGACGATAAGCTTCCGGTAATGGCGGGAAATTCAAAGATCGACAGGACTCTTTTATTTTTCTCTTAGCAACTCCTAGGCAGGTCTGTTACCGGCTCGTTAGTTACGTAAGAAATGTCTATATATATATAGATATATATTCTCAGCGAAGCCACTTGGTGACTTTATCGCGAATTACATTTCCCGTGAGTGCGACGATTTTCTTTTTATTTTCCTCGCTCTTCACCGTCCTCCCTTGTCTCTCTATACCTTCTATTTTATTGCGTCCTCCCTTGGATCCATCCTGGTTTTATTTCCCGTCATACCAGTTTTTCCCGCACACCCTATATATGTTGACCGTATAAATATTTTCAAATTTTTTAAAAAATATTTAATTTATTGATTTTTATTACTATATTGCGAATTAGCACATCTCACGGGTTGTATATATAGGTAATTTACGATCTAGATATCACGGAAACCTTGCATGTGCTAATTTACTGGAATAAAAAAAAAAAACTTTTTACAGCACACCGTAAATGCGTAGGGCAGACATATCTTTGATTCATGCTTGGATTCGTTAGCGTGCCTTTCCATTTCACGAGAAGCTATTCGCTGTGAGATTAGCTGAGAAACATGGTAAAACCGCGACTCCGCACTGGCTCTGATAAGGCGTGTTTTATTCTATTCTAGAAAGGGCCTAGAAGGTGTTATCGTCACGAATGAAAAGAATTTATAGACTCTTTCCACCGTTCTTAATAGTTAAGTAGGATTAAGATTAACGTAGGTCAAGATTTTTATTTTTGCTAATTATCATTATTCCCATAGATATTCTGAAAATGAGAATACGATCTTTTTTTTTTTCGTATAACAAAACTCGAGTGACTTCTTGATCGTTCCAAAAGCTATAAGTGATATCAGAAAAGAAATGGTCTTTCGTTCCTTATCGCATCTGAGACAACAGTAAAATTCCTCGTGCAAACAGAACACGTTAATGGGACTGTTATTTGTCCACCGTTTTGTCATGAGAAGGGAACTAAATTTTCTTACAGTGACGTAAACAACTGTCACAATAAAAATTTAGTATTACCTACTATCCTATCTTGCCGTTTTAATTGCCAATAATAAATAATCTTATTTGCAACTATTGCACGCGCACGAATTAACAAAACTATTATTCCTCGTGCACGTAAAATTAGCACGTGTGAACTTTTACACGTGAATTAAAGTATACAAAAATATCTTATGTAATATTCACCCAAGAAGTTTTATACAAATATGTAGAATAACAATAATCCGCAGATTAACCTCAAACTCAAAAAAAAAAAAAGTAGTTTCGTATATCTTTAAAGAAATTCGTTGTATATAAGCTGCAGATAACACGCAGCTCCATTCAGGCGAATTTCGAGTTCATCCCTTAGGAAGTAAGAGACGTTGGCGTTTAGGAGCTTCCCCCTTTAGAAATTTGCCTGCGTATGAAATATCGCTCGCGGAATGGCAAGAGTCGCGGAAACCCATGACGCTGTGAATGAGAATGAAACGAGCTTTTCGTCGGGACGCGATAACGTTGTTACGTCAGAGAGGAATGTAAAATTATTTTCAAGCCGCGCTATATCTATTGTTTCGAAAACAAATTTTTTTCAATTATATATATATATATTCCGCCCTCTTTCTCATGTCGTAGATCGAGTCCGTATATACATATATATAGTTCATGATCAATCGAATGGCGTATTATAAGATACAAGTTTAGATTGGCTTTGCAATAATTATTTTTATCTTCCTTTCACCGTTTCTATTGGCTACCGTAAGGAACGCCCATTTCCTTCAAGAAGATTGCGGGACCTCGCAAGTGACACGAATCTACACTATAATGTACACGTTGTACACGAACAGGCACTTGGTAATAGTTGTAAAGCATACGAAGATGGAATGGGGTCTTGGTAGGGGATGAAATGCAATATATGCAATTATAGTTGCATAATGTAAAAAAAAATATATTAATACATTATTAATCTAATTTAATAAAAAAATATTTATTAATTACGGTTTCGATGTCTAATAAAATTTTTGCAGCAGATAAATTACAAGACACGTATTTCACAATATGTATCTATATACGTGTAGCTGCCTTTGTAGGTAAAAATTACGTGCGGCCATCTTGAAAAATTTAAGAGTACGTTATTATGGTTTATAGCCTCTATCTAAGTTTCCGGGTAATTTTCGTGCAGGATTGTGCTACAATTTACTTTTTGCCCCTGTCGATTTCTCCGTAGAGACTAATGGCGTTGGCCACACTTTGCGCAATGACTGGAATGATATGCTGACTGTGCGACCATCTCGTTTCCAACACAGTACGGCCGGCTCCATTCTTCGACTCGTTATATATATTTTTTTTCCAGAAACCTTTTATTCCGCGATGCTTTTATCCGCCACGTTAACCACCCAGTTCGAGAATCGTTGCCAAATATTCTCGCTTGTTACAAAAATTGTACAAGGCCAAGGAATCGAGTAGAAAAAAAAATGGTCTGTTATAAAAGAAACGAAGATCCATAAAAATAATGGAAATTAATTTGAATGGGAAAAAAATATTTTTATCACCAATTTTTAAATGCTTTACACTGTATTTATGGTACATGTAATATTTTATCATGACTACGTATACCTTCGACATTAATTCTTTGAAATGACAATGACGCTCAAATTTTCGATCCCCGATGTCTGATAACATTCAGCTCCATTCACTGAGAATATTATGGTTCCCCATGAAATATATTTATATTCGTTATGCATCTACGGGATGACTTTTTTTTTCATCCTTAAGAAGGTATCAAGAGATCATTCATCACGTAAGAATGATTTAAGGATGACACGGTGCTTTACCACGAATTCATTTATGTTGGTATTCATAGTTATTTATGAGCCACACTATAGATGCTTGGTGACCAGTCGATGAATTAAAAAAAAATAATATATTTTATATGAAATAAAAATTATAGTAAGTAAATAAATAGTAATTTTTCCGAAATCTTATAACAGTTAGTGTTGAACGAGAGGCTGTTTTCGTGTGTCGGAAGCTCAGGAGAAATAATGACGGTAATACAGAGTCGTCTGAAAAAGAGAAAAAAATGCTTTAATAATTCTCAAGGACGGAAGCTTGTAATTTCTGAAGTCAGTAATACGAGCGAATGTCTGTGATACGAAGAAATACTATAATCGCTTCCTCCGTTCGAACGAGCAGCCCACTTATACCGAATGACGAACCGCTGCCATTATGTCGCTATTGATTTTCAAAAACGTTTTCGGGCGACACACTGTATATACACGGAGGGAGCAAAGTGCGACAAGGGGATTTTATCTGTGATTTTTCGTCACCGCGTTACCTTTGATCGACGCTTTCAACGATTGAATGCTTTTGGATTTTTCTGTCCCTACGCTGCGAGAGATTGATTTTTTTTATTCGCCACGTTTAGATTCCGTACTATGTGCACTCAAATAGGATGAGCTTTTATTAATGTGGTATATATATATTACCGCCATCGTGCTTCCTACACGTGGCCCACTTTTAGCTTGAAATTGCAAGCAAATGTGAGATTTTTTCATGTAAAATATACATTTGCATGACAGCCTAGGTAAAATGCATTTGGTTATGCTTAGTGAGGCTTATAATATATATTAATTTTTGTTGATGTCGATTAGAATTAAAAATTTTTTATTTTTATATCATAGGCACATCAATGATATTGATGGACGATAATATTTAAGGCGAAATTTATATATACTTCAACATTGGTATTATACAGTTTAAGTCACGTTTTATTTTTAATGTTTATACCGTCCGTAGTAAGAATGCATTGCGCGCGATATACGAGAATCATAACGATGTAGTAAGACGGCTATACCGGAAATATAAAAGTTACCAAGTACTATCTTTCCCATGCCACAAAATTGTAGAAACGTTAAGTATAAGTACTGCTATGAATTTACTTGCTTTCGATTCGAGTATATATTTTCTTATGGCAGAAAGCACTTTTCCTCGTGTTCACCATAGACTATTCTCCCTGTGCTTCTCGTACAGTTCATCGAGGAATTTATTTCGAAAATTTTCAATCAAAATTGATAAGATAAATGCGTACGATAATGGAAAGAAAAAGGGGAAAAAAGTGGATTCCATGTAATTCATTGTCTTTTCAAATGTCCAGGACAGTCTAGTATATAGTATATGATATACCTATATGTAAGTTTCTAGTTCATTGGATGATATCGAATATATTTGATAATCTGATACAGATTTATCGAATCAGTATGAGATGCTGTGTTACTGTATATCTTCTTGGTGAAATCAGGCAGATAGAAGAAGTCAAACATGGGAGAAGACAGTAAACTTCTACAGGGTTTTTGTTCTCCGTCGCTCGTGATACAGAAGCAAATAAATATACTTTAACATTTGGCTGGTTCGACGAAGTTTTTCAATCAAGTTCTGCCAGGCAAATTGAATCAGACGAGATCGACCAGCATTGAGTCCTAAACCTGATTCTTTCTCGTTCGCTGCTCGACAGCTGCCTTTTTCACCCAATTCCTTATCCGCAATCCACATTCACAATCACGTATCGTAACCCTAATGCGGAAAACGCGAAAGCTGAGAATTTCGGCTACTTCGAAAAGTGCAGAGAGCAAATTTTATAGGATTTCTTTATTTTTCTTTATTTCTCTCTCTCTCTCTCTCTCATTTCTCAGTTTTGTTTTTACGATTCCATCGCGACTCAGATTTCTTCTCAGGCAAAATTTTATGGTTGCGAGATCTTTCCAGTCCGATGAACGTTGCCTTTTTTTTTTTAATACATCCTCGGGTCTCTTATCAAAATTCATTGCTAAGTTATTACGCAATCCAAAGGATTCCAAATAGGAACGAAAAATTAGGTTAGGTCGTTTTGATCTATTTGTCTATTATTCTTGAAGATGACATTTCGCAGATGTAAATTTAAATCGTGAAATTGACGGGTGCGAAATGTTGACTTGATTGTTAACAAAGTTAACATTCCTAAGGGTGATTTTAATTACGATCGAAACAATTAGTCCGTCATGCTTGGGATATTTAATTAATTTCTACTCAAGCACAGGGAGAGGGCCGAGGTTTCGACTCTCATCAATCAAGACCGTCTCGAAGCGGTGGATCTTCCTTAATATAATAACGAGAAACAAAAGAGTGCCGCTTACGCGAGTGCCTTTCGTACTATTAATCATAACGCTGAACTGATCATTCGAAAAGGATCTTCGCCGCCAACGTAAAAGGGATTACAAATTGGCGCTGAGTTTATTGAACTTTTACAAGGAATGAGACGTGAAAATAAAAATTTTGAAAAATTTTAATATTTTTTATTTCATCAATGAAAAAGTGCGCTGCCACGAGTAAATGTATTTTTTTTTTTCAAAATTTTCTCAAAATTTATTAAAACATATTTAATAACGCTTCTCGTATATATCAGCAATACCGAAAGTTACGCGTGAAATATATTTCATCGTTTTAACACTATCCGATTATCGATTATTCTGTCAATTGCTTATTTACTACCAGCTTTAGGGATAATGCCGCGGATAATATATCTATGTCCAATACAAGAGACACTACGTTGCTTCGCCATAGAATATCTATACATGTAAGTGCAGATATAGATAGTCGAGGGATCTGCTTAAAATTTCTTGTCGTTTACACAGCAAATAATCCATTTCGATGGAGCGGCTTTAGTAAATAATGGTATACCCTAACCTTAGCCTTTCATCCACCCTTGCTACTACTGTATTCAGAAACTCATGAGAATTAGCTTTTTCGACAATGTCTCAGAAGTAACAATAGTTAAGATTCGAAGTATCACGAGGATCAAATGGTCGAAAAAAAATGTTTCAAATTCACACAAATTTTAATTAATGGTATAAAATATAATCTTTGGCAATATCCATTTTATCGGCGAATAACAATACCCCACGTGGAACATCACATTTATAATGGATTCCGAAGGGAAGAATATTCTCGAAACTTCATAAATTATCTGGAAAAACGTCCGATGCATAATATCAGCATAACGGTCCAGTCGTTCACTCACAGCATCCAGGGACTCCAGAATGTGTCTCTGTATTGGTGCAGGCCGTTCACGTGGCTGGGCTTGTTTTTTTATCTTCTGAATTTCTCGATAGTAAAACCACCCCTTCGCGCATCCCTGAAACGAGAGGGAGAGTATACGAGTGAAAGTGAGAGTCAGGTTCAACAACCCTCCAGGAAGTGTTGTAGTGACGTAAGTAAGGAAGTAACCAAGTTAGCTCCTTACGGGTGAAGCTTACATTTCGCGTCTCGCGTTGGATTTGCGAATAGTCCAAAGTATCGAGAGGATAGGTTGAATCCGAATCAGCACTTGAAAAAATTTTACGATTATTTTATTCCGTATAAGATTTTCCCAATGATTTTCATTTAAAAAGAAAAAAAGTCCAATTATCAAAATATCAGATTTCTCAAATTTCATTATAAATTCTCAACCAGGTAATTATTACCATAGCAACGATATTCCGAATAAACTTAAAAAAACGATGACAAAGTCACGTAAATTCAATCAATAATAAATCCAACGTTCGATAATCTCACAGATTCTTATAATCGAAGAGTCTAAGAAATTCACAGAATTCTCAATTCGTTCTTGCAACGAGAACATTTAGGTCTTTGTCGGCAATCTTGAATTATGGCGTTCCGACCTGCCACTCTATAATTTCATAATAAATATACCATACGCATAGAGACTAGTTAAATGCTTTTCAAGTTTTCTCAACAATATTAAGCAAGCCTTTCACGTTCTAATAAAAGCATAGCTCACAGCGTCGAAGATGTCTGACAAGATCATTTAATCGAACGAGCAACGCAAAGAATGTGTATACACGCTTTTACTCATTACACGCTTTCAAAAAGGTATCCCGACTTTACCCACTCGACAATACATACTATATGTATACACTATATACGTCTATAGACAGATTCACATAAATTATACTATTTTTCTAATAACAATGACTTGGCACCGAAGAAATGCCAGACGCAAGAAATCCATTCGATTTTATACGAGCATGTTGGTAATGTAGCCACTCAATTTATTCTCCTATTGGAATCGGTTCTTTCAGACTTTCAGGTTATGTTACGTTCTACCACTGCACCCAATGTATTAGCAATGATAATAGTCTAGACCTTCCAAGTAACAGTGTCCCGATCTTCGAATAGCTTACGCACCTCGCACTTTTGTATTGTACGTTTTTACATCGCGTCACCATCCTGTTCGCGAAGGACTGCGAAGAAGTTGCTGACACTTTTTCAGCAAGTTTCTGCAATTTCTGCAGCACCGCGGGAGGCAGTAAACGTCAAATAACTCTTGGAGCCCCGCGATAATATTTCCCACGCATGTCTCGCCAGACTCGTAAGATCCAGTTGGATCTAATTTAATATCAAAAATTGCACTGTGACACAGCGTGAATAGTATTATAATTTTTAGAGACAACTAATAAAAATTATCTTTCCATTACTTCACTTTTACACGAGTACACGTAATAGGTAATATCCATAGGATCGTGTATGGCTGTTCTACTTTAATTATGAACTAGGCACCTGTGTCCTGGTGTAATTATTTTTTTCAAACGTTATTTTTCTTGGTGTCCACGTACCCTATATGTAGTATCTACTTTCATATATGAATTCAATGTTTCGATATGGCACACGTATCTACCTTCACGTGGGTCATGTGTTATATCGGGACGAATTAAAAATTCGTTCCGACCGCACCGTGAAAATTAAAGTCGCACATTAAACGACTAATATCGCGCCGGAGGGCCACGTGCCACTAAATATTCCTCTGGAAAGCTGTGCATTGTAATTGCGCCTTTAGGCATTGGTATTTCAGTCCCCAGCGACTTTTAATTTCATGCTTCTTCTATATCCACGTTATTCACGAGTGAATCGATATTTCAGATCTTCGATTTTTCTACTCCGCATATATATATATATATATATATACATACACATTAGATATTACATACCTAGGTAGGTAAATAAAACAGGAAAAAAGAAAGAACTATATAGTATATCATGGATTGCAGAGGCGCCAACGACTTTATAATTCGAGGGCGATTGCCAGGAAGGGATTTATTAAGCTCCATTCATCGTCAGTATTCAAACAGGAAGAATAGCTAAACCTCCTGCCAACCTTATGACGAAAAAGTAATGCTTTTTCTCTTAAGAAATACAAATTCTTTCCTTTCTCTCTTTTCCATCAAAATGCCATTTCTTCTGTTCAGTCCAAATTGAACAATCAAGTATCTTTACGTAATGGACGTATATCGTTATTATCTGTTTTTCCCTTAGGAAATCTTGTGTAACTTTGATTTTCCTATTTTCCTATAAAAAAAATTTCTCTCAATTCAATTATTCGCTCTTTCATAAAATCGCAATACTCGCCAACAATGTTCGGCACGATGTAATCTAGATACCTATGTGTACTTATACCTTATACGTACGTATATCTATATATACTACTTCGATCTATGTATCTACTTTAATCGAGGCTCGAATAAAGCTTGAGGCGCTTTATTGGAATTTTTGCAATCAAACGGGAATTCCTTAGCCTCGTACCAAGTAATGTATGTAATCATGCACAATACATAATAAAACGATACATTATTCCAGGAATGGGTAAACTCTTCGATCTAAACGTCCCGCTGTCTTTAGATAGTATCGAATAGCGTTCGGCTTCCAGGTGAGATTGTCCAGTGAATTTTCATACTTTTTCTTAATAAAAAATCAAGGGAATACATAATTATATACTTTGTTCCACAAACAATTGGCCATTTTTCTCGAAGGTCCTGTGCACATATTTCAATTGTACTTTTTATATAGGTTCATTCTTTTATATTTTATCGTGACTTAATACCTGTGTTTATTCGCGAATCACCCTCTGCTTGCCTTCCTGACCATCTATCTGTCTCTCTCTCTCTCTCGTTATGCTGTATCTATTCAATTTAATTTTCAACTTTATTATAAATAATGTTGCGCAACGGGTGGCTGCGCGTCACCGAAGGTCTCCTGAGCGTTTATCATTGCGAGCTTCAATGACGCAACGGTCGACACATACTAAAATTATAGGGCGATTTCTGCCACCTCTGACATAACCATAACAGCTTCAAAACAGTGTCGTTACTTTATAATGATACTTTATCCGCTCGTTCGATTCGTTTATGTCTCGATTGATATTGCTTACGTTATTCCTGTATGCTTATAAATCCTGGCTCTTGGATTTTTGCTTAGACGGTGTAAAACGAATTGCAGGTTTACTTTGTTTATTTTATGTAACCGTAATTATTGGGCTTAGGAATCAAAGCGGAATTTTATTTCTTGGCGAATTCTTCTTTAAGGATAGGGCAGAGGAATTTTCTATCTTTATCCAACACTTGTGTTGGGGGTTCTTGGTGGATTCTGTGTATCCTTGTCTTTTTATTTAAATTTCTTTTTTCCGTGTCTTTTTTTGCCTTCTTACTTTACTGCAATCGTAAGCGGATTCTTTGCGATTATTTCTATAGGCCTAATGGCGCAGTGTTTTTTGGGATAAACCTAAAAAGTTAATCTGGCTCAGACGAATGTCGTTGTTTCGTGTAATTTCATCTTGAAGGATGAATGAAGTCTTTTTGGAGAGGAATTTAAATGTATGATTCGAAATCCTGAGAATAAAGGGTTTGTCTTTTTTTTTTATAATTTTTTTTATACTGGCAATTTTTACATCGAAAGGTTACGTTACTAACGTTACGCAACGTTACTGACGATATACGAAAAATAGGTATGAGTGTTTGACGAGGAATACACAATTTTTGACAATTTCGATGATCCTTTTTTTATATCACGGAATTATATGTTATTTGATTTTTGTGACATCATATCATCATCCCATATATGGGATTCATATAATTTTATCGTTATGAATTTATGTGCACGACGATCTTTTATCTGTTTTATATTTTATGTGTTTACAACGTGTGTGTATAGCTTTTGGCGGTTCATTTATTTTTCAAATGCCAGATGGCTGACAGACTCAGACTTTTTAGTGTATTAGGTGTATTATTCTCTTTAATGCAATTCGCAAGTAAATCAGACGCAATTGAAGATACCGAGCGCGAAATTGACTCGCGCAGCATTCCGACGGGGAATATTCGAATTAGTCGGTGGATTTGCGAAACCAAGATGAGAAACTAAGGAAATTGCAAAACATTGTTCGGTACGAGGGACTGGATTTTATTGTACGGGTCCTAAGATTTGCCTATCAGAATTTGTTGAATTAGGAACTTACGATAAAATTTTGTGCTATCCTTACCGGTCATGTTGATTTGGTCATTTCGTAATTTTGGAATTGGGGGGGAAATTCTTTTTTTTTTTCTATAGAAATTTTCCTATGTAATATGATAGTTTGTCAATTTTATATGTAAATTCTTTCATTTATATTATCTTTCTTCGAAAAAATTGGAAACCACGCGAAATCAGGTGTAATGGCGAAAAAAGGTGCATATAGGGGAACGTTTATCGAATATCAATGACGTCTTGAGAATCATTCTAAATGCAATACGGAACGTTGATATCAGGTCAATGGATCGCAGATAATAGCAAAGAGAAACGTCAATTGCATTTTCAAAGCATAAACCTCCATTACAGGGAAACTGGTAGCGTTTTATAAATGATCGGGAACTTTTAAAATGGCTCGGACTTGCAATCGAATATGAAATTCTTTGGAAAAGTTTTCTTAAAAATTGCTCTTGTAATCTCATTAAGATGTTTTTCGACGTACGTAGCAAGCGTGTGCAGAGATTATAACATTCGATGAGTTTCCAAATTGCTACAGAAAATGTCCAGTATGCTCTTAATGGTATATCTGGGCATTTATCAAAAATGTATCCAGCAACGAAACAGGTCAAACCAAAAGTTGTTTAAAGTTTACAAGTTTAGCCATCACATTTTTTGATTATCTGGAATTCGACCTAATAACATTTCCCCCCAAAAAATTCGTCTTTACTAGAAATCTAAATTTTTCTTAAAAAAAGAAAAAAAAACCGAACCTCTCATTTTTATTTTAGGAAACTTTGTCCTTCGTATTCTATACACAATACCATAAACAGTTATGCAAATAGAAGAACGAAAGAATTGTACGAGTGGAACGGAATCGTTAGACAGCGCCAGAACCAGGCAGTACGATTTACCTTTTTTCCTTTTTCTTTTCCCCTATAGGAATTTCATCAGTATACCTTTTTTTAATATTTCCATTTATTCTAATTTGCGAAAAAGAAATTTTCTATAATACACACGTTACGTTTTTGGGGATATTTTTTTTATTGATCTTTTGCAATTAATTCCTTAACGATAACATTCGTATTTCATTACTCCATTCTCTCCGACGCAGTGTATTCCTTGTTACCAGCAAACACATTTTTCTTATTCCCGTAGAAAATTCTCGCGTCACGAACAGTCACAACTCGTAGCGTACCGAACACTTAAATATTCGAGATTCCAGAGTTTCTCGTTACTCCTTTTCCCTTGACGATTGCAGACACGACAGCCGTACACGAAATATTTCCTTCTCCAATTGGAGCACGAATTTCGAGTGGGTATGAAAGCGTCCCAGTATTTTCTTAAGACAGATAAATAATCCAAAAAAATATTGCAAGTTCGCACAGCATCCAAACATGTTGTACTAAATAAAAACACATGAAAAGACAAGTGAAATTATTTATTGCCCCAAAAAAAAATGGCATAAAAACCATAAAAAGTGATTTTCCTAAAATTGAGAGAAGTTACGGAAAAAAAACTAACGATAACAAAAAATGTTATCAAAGTAACACGGTCTGTCGCCTTCGCGAACAATCGGCAGTGAAGAAGTTAGAAGAAGTATCGTTAAATGAAGATATTAAGGGTTTGATAGGGAGGAAGTAAAACAAAGGGAGTTAAGACGAAGAAGGGTGAAGTGACAGTAGGGAAAGTTTAGAGACTGAGAGAATTCCACAGAAGCGTAAAGGGAAGCAGACTGTGTGGTAGTTTGTGAAACGAGCGGTAGATTTCTATTTGAAGGAGATCAATGAGGCAGTACTAATCTGTCTCAGTGGTTCCTCCGATTCGTCCTCTCCCGACGAAATATCCCCGGTGCAAGTTTCTTGTCCGCAGCATCCGTACTGTAACGCGTTCAAATGACTCAGTCGTAAGAACATGTTTGCTCGACATTCATCATCTGCCCAATGTTAATTCAAGTCCGAGCATTGCGCAGCACGTTCTTGCCCTTTTCGTAGTAGCCTTTTAAGAAACGATTACACAGGAATCTATTTGGCAAGCGCGATGAGGAACTTGAGAAACCATTAAAAGTTTCTTTCGCGAATTCCAAAGATCGCCGTTATGACTGATCGGATGAGTAATTAAATAAAAAAAAAAAATGTCATCGACGTTCGATCGACACTGTAAAAGTTCGATAATTGATTAATATTATTAATTTTTCTATAAAACATTAATTATATTTGATTTACATAGAAACAGTCCTTATCGTATTACCATGACTTGTCACTTATTGGACTTTGGGGGTCTGTCGATTATTAATGTATAACAGCCAATAGTTTCGAGATTCCATACTAAAGTTTGCGCGTTATAAGCCAATATTGGCAGACATTTTGGTGTTGTGGTTTCTGTACATAAGAGATACGGTTTGTTGGATATCGATCGACTCGATGTAACGTTTGTAGAAACTTTGCTGCTATGATCGATCGATCGATTATATAGGCTAGTAAAATAATACAATTTCAGGATATTTCCTTTTCTTATTATCAATGTCGTGACCATGCGGAAGCGTTTAGTGAAATGACAAAAAATTTTCTTTCATTGCAGGGTGTTTGGCTACCCTTTATAGTAAGTTTGCAATTTAATAGACTACTGGGAACGAAGTAAAATAACCACGGTTTTTTGCTAACGATAATCCTTCGCTGCACGTCCTTCAGACAGGCAGTAACCATCTCTTCGAATACTTCATGAATAATAATTGCACGAGGCTTTAAGTTGACGATGTGACGTATACTGTACGTGTAAGTGAAGAATAAGAGAATAGTAAAAGTAGGAAGAACGAGAGAAGAGAGAATTCTGTCTTTTTAAATCATTTTTTTTTTTTCAAAGAATCATCCCTTAGTTTGGTTTTCTTGTTTAATTTAAATCCGCCTTTATCATTCATTTTTATCATGCAATTGAGTACAGTTTGGCTGCTTTGAATTTACGAAATTTTGTATGCATCGTGAAATTATTGTACGTGTATTTTGGGAATGTGACTGAATTTTTATAAACGTTCGCAATACTGATAGTTACTGTATTACAGTGCTTTGTATTTTAATAATAAATCAGTTTACTACGTTTAACATAGAAATATCAATTTTGAAGAGACTACGAATGAAATATGATATCACGTGTTGTGGGATCATTTAGAAAGTCCAATATTTATAGCTCCCTGTCATTTGAAGCAGGTAGTAAGGAGCTACAGATAGTTTCGTACGTAAATATATCGCTTCGAGAAACAGGGATTTTCAGTAACATTTTAGTTACCGCGAATTAGACCGTAAATTCACGCTTGGCGAATATCTCGAAATAATTTCAGCATTTCGCGTTGCTCCGTAGCATTTTAATCCGTTAAACGTGGCGCGCATAGCCTGCGACCATTTCGCACCGATGTGATTACAGCTGGAAATATTTAATAATTATTTCGTATAATTTCGCGAGAAAGATTATTAAAAGCAGTTTTTGAAAAATTTCCAAAATTTTTTTCCCGCAAATATAAAATTCGCCAAATTATATTAATTTCATAAAAATATCTCGTACTTGTGCAAAGTTAACATTAAATAGATTAAACGTATGAATATTAGCGAATAAAGGGTTAACCTCATCCTAATCACAAAATCTTGATTATCCTCGGCAGGACGTATAGCTTTCCCAGCAAAAAAAAATAGCATACCACACGGATAATACTGTCCTACCGCTTAATACGTATTCCGCTTTACGAGCGAAGGAAATTCACGAGGATATTGGAGCGTGACGTAATGGAGAAAAGTGCGTGGTGATCACGCACTTTCCAGAATAATGGTCAACCGTATAAAAAGGCAAGTAAAGCCAAAGCACTCGATTGATATTAACCTTAAAATTTAATGTACAAAAGATAACGTAACTGTTTATGAAAATCACCACTTTACCCTAACCGTATGAATAAATTGCATGTCAAAGTCAGTGCAGCCATAACCTAAGAACTTAAAAATAAATGTTATTCGTACGTTCAGTCTCCGCATCCTATTAACGAATAACTAAAAACTGGTATCTCATTGTCTCGTTGTTACTCGAGAAGATGCTTAAGGATTGGTTAGGTTGTAGCATAAACAACTCCGATGGAATACAAGTTCTCGAGTCGTCGTGTGCTTGGTGAAAAAAAATCTTGTCCCAGCAACACGTACGGTTATAACGTGACTCTAGCAATAGTTAAATCGAACTGCAAGGCGGCGAACCTAATAGAGAAAATTCAGCGTGCCGTCCATATCGTAAGTTACAGTGTGTTTCATGGAAGCCAGACAATTACAAGCTATACGGAAAGGTAAGAAAGGATTTTCTACGGAAGGTCAGGTCTACATTACCGAACACGGTACCATATCAATAGGAAAGAGTTTCTAACGTAAAAGACATATCGTAACCAGCGCCGTAGGTATCTACGTATATATATTCGTTCACGGTATCCTTTTTACTTCCACTTCGAAAGAGAGAGATTGATTCTCCGACCAGGAGTCATTTCCTCGAAGCGTTTCCGCGTCCTGGGAAACTTCTAGCAGAAGCGTTACTTTCGCTACGGGTCACTCGGCATCTTTCGAATTAGCTTTATCGTACGCGCTGAACGTCTTGCAAAATTTATCTGGACGCGTGACACGTGAACTTTTCGAATTGGTAAAATAAGATGGAAATAAAATTTGGTATAGTTTATGAAAAGCTCCATTAAATTGATTATTTAAGAAAATTCTTTTTTTTGTCAATTTTGAAAAATTGACATCTGCATACATTTATATGTTAATTTGAAAATTATGTTTTGGAAAGGATCACTGAATTTTGTTATATAAGAAAATTTCTGCACGTGTATTACAGGTTGTAGTTATTTGTACGTATGATAATGATGACTGCTTAAAAATCTGTAGTTACGTTTTACCGAAAGAAAAAAGAAATGAGGCTTCTCGTAAACCCGTACTGGGTTACTACTTGAGTCAAGTGCAGTAATGCAACGTTTAACGGGAAGCAGAGCAGCATAATATTACAGTAGCACACGGGTGGTTCTTGCTCGAAATATACGCAGCCATGTTGGTTCTTTTCGTAATGCCTTTTGTCCCGGTTGCCGCGGATGCTATTTCATTGCCAACATCTCTTTTTCCCCTTGGTACACTTTATTTTCGACCCTCCGACGAGTTTCAACTTACCCCAATGCAATTACAGTGCGGAGCGCAATCACTGTAACCATGAGTGACTTACCTACCCCGTCCGATCATAACAACCCCCGTAAGGTCAGTTAACGATTTTTCAAACTAATAAAAGTTGTAAACTGATACGATTCGTACCAAGTGAGACAAGAAATAAGCGGGTATAATTTCATCCCTTAATTAAATGCATGACGTACCTACACTGACGAGAGGCTGTCGATATTTCTTCATCCCTTCCGTAAGCCAGACACCTGCAGCCCCATGTATTCCTGCACCCAAAACTTGCACCATTACACCCGTAACAACGACGACCCACCCCCAACCGCTTTCGGGATAGTAATGCTGTCTGATGGTGCACTGGGCAATATACCTATGAAGGGTTAAAAAAAATGGTTCAATCTAGACAAAAAGGGTTGACTCAAATTTCACGAAGGACCTGATGACACAACCGTAGAATTTATATATTTTTTTTTCTGGGTCTCCAGTCATAGGAAATTATTTTTCTTCCAGACACTATAAGAGTTTAACGATTATGTCATCGACCGGATATTCTCTTTGCCGGATACCTAGGATCTTGATTTTCGTCTACTTTCTTCTGACCATCCTGCACGACGCAAACGACGCCCTCGTACTCGCCGGAACAGGAAGGTTCACCTAGTTCACCGGAAGTGGCTACTCCGCTGTCCTCACAGGGTGGATTCTGCAGGGTGGTTCTTCTGTCCGAATGCATCTTATTTCTTTTATAGATTCAATATTCGTGTCTATTGGATTTCAAAATTTCGTCCTTCATTTTATTTAGATTTTATTATATTATCTTCACGTCTTTACGTGCCATCCATTATCACTGCTCGCGCACACGTCAATCTCTTCGTTTCGCATGGTTTCTGCACAAGGCGAAATTCATTTCACGTATAAATGCATAATTCCTTGTTACTCGCAATCTCGCCTTCGATCGTGTAATCAAACTGACACGAACGATTTATCGTTAGATTGGCAAACTAGGTGATTCTTTTTGCAACTGGCATTTCGCAATATATCAATCGCTAACCCTTTTCCAATACCGTGGAAATTATTCGTGCCACTCGCTACGGTAATAAGATACTTTCGACATTTTATTGTAATTAAATATTTTTTTCGCAATTTTGCAATTCGCTACAAGCATAACCTGACACAACGGCAGATCATACGTTTACCTAGCTGCTAAAAAAATTGCAGCAATCATAAGATAACATTGAATTTTTTAAATAATTTTATAACCTCGATATATTAATTGTCAAATAGTACAAAACTTGTGTCCTATAATTTACTAAGGTACGAAGTCAAAATATTTCTTAAATACAAACGCGAAATCCAAGATACGATATTGCAATTTTTCTTCTCCGTCGGTCCGCTCATTATTCGTGATACCTAAAGGCGTATCGCGTGCACATGGTTTTATACCGGGGACCTACGATGACCTAACCTCGCGATTATGTCTACGAGCGTTACGGTAAAAGCCAAGCAAATAAAGCGGAGCATGAGAAGAGGAGGAACGAGAAATAAAAAGAAAAACATATACATACTACCCGCAGTCGATGTCCAGAGTATATAGAGTTTGTCCGGGCTATTAGCTTTGTGTTTTTGTACTTCCCCAAGAAAACAAGTCTTTCCCTATTTTCCGAAAAATTCCAATTTTATTAATAGGCCAAAGGTAAACGTAACCCTATGCAATCTAGTCCTTACGTAAACATCGTAAATTCAGGGGTCGGTGATCTTGTTAGAAAAAAATGCATTATTATCCACATTCACGAAATCTGTCTATGTACTAAATCGTACAATTTTATGATAACAATAATTAGCGTAATGACACTGATAACGCGTGACCGTGATTTCTCGTTTAAAATTACGTTACGCTCGCGAACTGAAAATTACGTTAAAGGGCGCGTCGAAACGATTTACGTGTAAGGATTGAACGTTTGGAATAGTCCATGTGATATAGAGATAAGTTCTAGTGATAATTACAATGATCGAGGAGAGTCTTCGCGTACCTATTCATTACGTGAAATTTCGTGTTTAAACGGTTGAGAGTCTCCGTGGCAAAGGTTTGAGGTTTCTAAAAGAGAAAGAGCGTAGTAGCGCTATGCGAGATTAGTACGAAACAGTTATACGGCCATTCAGCGAATGGCGTCTGTTTATACAGTGAGTAGGGTTGGATGACTTTTACGAGAAAGAAAAAGAGAAAAGAAGAAATTCAAAGGACGAAAGATATAGAGAAAAGACATACCTTCTCTGGCGGAATTGCGTTTTGGCATAATTGCGGGCGCGTATGTGTAAAAACGAATAGAAATAATTTCGTTTGTCGTAGGTACGACGGAACATCGTTTAGATGAATCGGAATTGAGTTAAATGATAAATTCAATCGGCCATGAATACTAGCGTGATTTGGAAATTTTGAAAAATTGAATTTTTTTTTTTTTTTCAGGAAACGTTTGAGTCCTCTTATCGGTAGAGGTATTTTTTATACTAACCCCTTTCGTGGGGTGCAGATTAAAGGGGTGAAGACGTATGAGGGAATTTTATTGATTTCATAACGGTGCTCTAGTCGGATTTTATTTTTCTTAAATACTACTTCAGGAAATTGATGATTTGTTGGGAAACAGTGTACAGCTGTAATCGTAAACTGCAAGTTTGCCGAATGCAGTTAACGCCAACCCCTACGGTTTATGGAGTTTATGGACCTTAACTCAAATCAAGCTTGGCTTTACGCTGGGCAATGTGTTTCCTCGTATTTCTTCAATGAATATCGAACGGATTTGATATATTATAAATCTTGACAGAAATACGATCGGTGTGTTATAACATCTTTGGACCAATAGGAACAAGTTTAACCCCTTGTTAAGCACGTAAGATTTAGGGCGCATGGGAATTGACTTCTTTTCCTTCGGGGGTTAAACACGCAGCCTCGAGGGTGGCTTCAAAGACATAGATACATATCAAATTCGGCCTACAAGTTTGAGAAAGAAATATTTTGAATGGCAACGGCACGAATAATTTTCGGCATTGAATTTTTTATAGTGACAATATTTTTGAAAAAAATTTCTGTTCTACATTTTTCAGATATTTATTAATTTTTACTTTTTTTTTTTGGTTTATGTTCATTTTCACGGGTTACTCGGTATATAATTGTGACGAATTGATTGATATAAAAATTTGGCGATTTTTCAATTTTTTTAATATTTATTCCACAGAGAAATGCCGTAATGCTTGAAGCTTGCGGGAAAGACGGATGACGCAGTAATTTATCAAGGCAACGCGAAAAGTGCAATCTAAAAGTGCATTGTCTCATTTGCTATTGTACCGGAAAGATAAGCGTAGTGAATTTGTCAACGTGCGGCAGTTCCAGCAACTTGGTGAAACGATGCATCACGCGATTCATTCTAAAGTGGAATTTCTAGGGAATTTCTTTTTTTCTCGTTAAATGTATGTAACGCTCTAGTGATATCGCAGCGTGCCATCTCCAACGGTGACAGCAACACGCGCGCTACTTTTACAAATGCATTCTTGTTTTGCAAGTAAGATCGAAAGACAAAGTAATTTAATTACAACGAGAATAGTTCGCGAAAATAATGAAAAATTTATCACAAAAATATCGACGAATCTCAATTATCAAAAGGACAGTTTACCGACGCTGATAAATCGTAACAAATTTTTTGCACCAAATAATTTTTTAATTAATTTTTCAAAAATTCACTTTAATCGCATTATAATATATCTATCAATATTTAAACGTCTACACGTTCACATTATCCACGTATAGCTCTTAAGTTTAAATTGTACGAGATAGATTTCTGGTACAGACTCGCTATGCAATTAATTGTCACGGATTAAAAATGACAAAAAGAAAAAGGGACAAATTTAAAAATCTTAGAATGATTTTTACAAAAATTTTCAGATTTTTTTGATATTTCTAATATTTTACACAGATTTTTCACTGTCACCATGTCATTAGAGGGACTCGTTTTTTCCTAGATCGCTCATATAGATCACTTAGCAGATGACATAATTTATAAAGATGTACACGCACGTGTTACTTTACATGGACCACATGTGAGGAATAAAATGAGCCGCGAATACAGACAGCGCCGAGCGTCGACTGAGGAGCCGGCGCTGCCGTTTCGAGCATGCCGCAAGCTCACGGAGGGGAAGCCGATGTCCAATAGGATCTCATCTTCTCCACGTGGTCCTACACACAATTAGAGAGAGAGAGAGAGAGAGAGAAGTCGAGGACGACACAAGAGAGAAATCGAGTGATGAGAGAAAAATCGAGTGACTAAAACTAAAACTGTGCTTGAGGGAATAAAAAAGAGAGAGGACTTTTTTTCTCGTTCGATTAATCTTTTTATCCAGATCAGTTAGCGCTAGATCGCATTACTATTTATATTGAAAAAAAAATCAAGAAAAATTCACCTATCCTTCCACAATTTATAGACGTATATCTGTCAGCCTTATGGGACTTACGATAAATTTGGATTACTGAATATAAACGATTTTCATGGTATATCATGTGTCGGCCATGTTGTAAGGCCAAATAAAATTCATTGAAAGTGCTTTCGTCCATAGAGACAAGAAAAATCTTAAGAGCCTCCATTATGGGTCCCAGAAAATTTTTACCCTTTTATAACCCCCATAACCACCATCCAATATGCGAACTAACGTGACTTAAAGTCCTGGGAGAATTATAAAACGTCCATATAATGTCCCATGCAATATGGTCAGTTTTCGGTATATTTTCAATGTTGAAAGATGCGAAAGCATCAATTCCTATGGGGTTGGTCATGACGGAAGATATCAGAAAATTTATATCCATCGATCAATTATACTTTACCAACGTGTATACAGGTGCAACGTGCTCGGCATTCCCTTAATTTCACCACCGTCTTTTCCAATTATAACCTTGACTCTCACGCAGCTTGAAAACTAAGACATTTTTCGTCCAAGTGATCCAATTTTGCCCTTGCGATTTATTAGTCATACAATTGTCTTGGGAGATTTTCCTTCGTTCGGAATGTCCTACGGTGCACTTTACTTAATCCCATCACGTAAAGCCTACTCATTCGAATTCATGCTAGATCACTCTTCGGACGTAATACGGAAATGACCTAATCGCGTAGTATTTCCTTTTTCTTGAACACGGTCGCTGGGTCCAATTTACGAAAATTGATTCTTACATCCAAACCAGAGTATCGTGATGGATTACGAAAATTGTTTGTTCTCCAAATTTATTACATATATCGTAACGTAAGTTTTAATGTATTCATAAGTATCATGTGAATAGCAATGAAAAAAAAAATTATCATTACAAATCGTCTTAAAACCTTTAAATTACACGTAACTAAAAAAATGATGCAAGTATCCTCCACTGAGTGTCATTATTCGAATTAAGTTATTTTCAGGGAAATCCGAGCGGTTCATAAACCATATGGAATATTCATTGCATTCACGGGGACGGAAGTATTTAACGTGTAGTTAGTAGCTATAGATATGTAACATAAATAGATATACCAGGGTACAATGATAAGATTTTTCATGCAACGTTATACATTTTTTCATATTGGACCCTTACTGTCACTTTTGCCACCTACTGTACGTATTGACCATAAATATGGCGGACAAGGTAGAAGCTCTCAAGCACAAACCTACCTAGGACGGAGAAATGCATAACTTTCCTTCTCGATGAAAACACGTCCTATACTCGGTTCTTGCTAATAAGACTTTTCATACAAATCCTCCGTAGTCTCATCAATGTCTTTGCTTTCATCTCAACGAATAAATTCCAATGATTTAATTCTCGACATCCGTACTTCATCCGTCTTACAAATTCAAAACCTGTATACACGATGTTTCAGTGAACGAGTGAAGGTTGAAAAAAATAATTACAGTCTTCGAGCAGCACCGAGAATGAATGAGAATGTTGGTTAGCGTTTCAAACTCGACTATAAAAGTTGAAAGGTTCCGAAAGTGGGCGTGATTTAGAGGTCAGAGTTCAAGCATTGCTGTAGATTGTACATCGATTTGTCAGTTAAATGGACCGGGTTGAGCGTAAAGATGTTGGATGCTGCGATGTAAAAAAAATTAAAAGCACATTAAAAACACATTAAAGAGACAAGACAGATAGGATATATAAAAAGATACTTTTATACGCCAGGTCTTGTAGGCAGTGCCAGGTGTTGAGATGAGTGCGTGAAAATTCATAGTAGTGTAAAATTAAAAAAAAATAATTCCAAAATGTCTAATCACTTCTTATTCGATACGGATTCATAACAAATGTCAAATCGGATCGTTGTTACGAAAGTTAAACGTCATAAATAACACGTGGTCATTCGTTAGCACAAAATAGTACGAGGCCGTTAAGTCTCACGATATTTATGTGTCTCAACGTTAACTATTCAATTTGAACGTGGGACACGTGGTATTCGTCATGGAAACAAAGAGCATTTACCTACCTAATCGTTACTACAGTCCCAACGTCCCATGAATCCTGTTAAATCCTCAACTTTCATTCCTTTTGAAATCTCATAAATTCGATCATCAACCATCACTGTTATTCCACCTAGTCCCTGACTTAGCCAATTAGTAAACTTAATAAATAGCTCGTTGTACTTTTCAAGAGGTCTGAACCGGGTCTGACCAGCCTTAATTGGATCAACTATACGATATTTCAATGTCTTCCTATAACGTCGGTAGATTCCTAATATCTTCGTGGATTTTACAGGGAAAGTGAACGAAGCCAGAGTAAATAAATTCCTTACGATACGAAGCTTGTATACGATTTATAATATATTTAAATAAATCACATGACGTAATACGATTGACTCTTTTCACTGTTTAAATATTTCATTATTATCTTATGGTGTTACGCAACGAACCACGTGATCTCGTATGGTAATTATTATTAAAATGTTAATTATAACCGTAAGAAATGCAATCATATACATAGCATATGGGCCATCGAGATCATAAAGACAATTAGTCGTCGTTTCGTGTTAATGCGAAGGAGCCACAAGGCGTCAACCTCGATAATGTGCGATTTAAGATGCGCACAGTGGTCGTGCGAATTATGTAAATGAAATTGTTAGTGGCGAATTAAACGAGAGACGTTGTAACTGAGAAATCGAAGAATTAACAAGCTAACGTATCTCGTTACGATGTCACGAAAGTTTACGAAGTTTCGTCACGTTTTCGCATACCGTTGATACGCAGCTTGATAGTTGAGAATACAAGTTTTTATCATTTCCGTTTGTCGTTCATTCAAATCACGTTATAAAGACGCCTTCCAGCACTTTTCTACCTTTGCATCTCACGCCGCGTGATCTTCGTGCTCGTGGTTTCCTTTTTTCTTTGCGTCAAGTTCAACTTTTTAAATCGAACGGAGGATCGCGTGTTTCGCGTTCGAATTTCTGGAAAGTTTCAGGACTGCCGAGCGTCGGCTACTCCAAAGAGAGGAGGTGCGAACGTCGTAAAAAGGCACGAACTGCAAAAACGAATAATTATCTTTATTGGGTTTGAGATACAATTTTTTGCAATATTTTTTCGCGAGTTTTATTATATCATCGCCAACACTCGGCACTTGCATTTTTTGGCAATCGAGACAACCTGTTATATTTATAGTCATATGTACTTAAGTTTATATTGATTCCGTTTGATACTGACCAAAAATAATTTGATGATTCGTGTGTCTTTTAGAGGAATATATTAGTCGTATATTTCTGCAATAAGCGATTCGCTGAATCGTTATGATATTTATGCAGCCCGCAGGCGAATTAGTGGCGCCAGTTTTTTTACTGAAAAAAAAAAGGAATAAAGGTTCAGCAGTAGTATACGCGTACTCTAATTGGCTTAATGATGATGGAAATATAGAGGGTGCCCATGGCGGGATGGAAATATGTTTGCGGAATAATTTAACTCTTGTAAATATCGAAGGAAAAAAAAAATGCTAATTTTTTTTGTGAAAAGAAATATTTTGCAGAAATACCTACTTGCTAGAATATATCAAAGTTTATGATTTCGCGAATATTTACGTATATGTATTTTCACACGTACCCTTTGACTCTGGAGTGGACGCGTAAATTTTTGCCTCGTTTTTTAAAATTGGCAATTTCAATGTTCACGAGTCGCGCCACGGATTTGGCATGAATTCGGAAATCTTTTTGCAATTTATCGACGTAACGAAAGGTCTTTCGTGTTTATGGTAAAAGCCGCGCGGTTACGACAAGTGAAAGTTGATCACCCTTAGTGCAAATTAACTGGCATTGACTCAACGAATTACGAGGATTTTCTTAAGTAGAGCATAGTTGCAACGATACGACGTCACTAACGATCTTTGAGGTTGGTACGAATCGTAATTAATTTTCAAAATAAAATTTATGAAAATTCCAACAAAAAAATTCTTTCTCTTTGATTCGCGTTGGAAGACAATAATGCGTGGTAATAAAATTGTGTATTGAAATTTTGATTTTGCAACTGTTCAATTTTTTTTTTTTTTTTGATTTCTAAATCCTTTCTACGATTAGTCATCGAAGGAGGAGCTAGGTGAATTGATTGACAATGACTATTCCTCGAGATCATATGGTCAAGTTTCCAAGATGTTGATTCGCGCGAGTGATCGCTCTCGCACACGCCCACTTCTACGTCTTCGACAAGAGTTACGTTCAGCAGCTGCAACGTTAATTGACGTTGATCGAGAGATCATTCGACTGGACGGTTTGCCTCGATTGAATTGATCGGGAGCGATAACTGACTTCTAGATCTCACAGTCAAGTCTGGACCAGCGACTACAGAATCATTTCTTGCCTTCTCGTTTGTGACAAATGTAAATTTATTCTGCTCCACTTGCCGACAGGAACAATTTAAAAATGCATTTATTGAACATATTATCGAAAAATAAAGCAAGCTGTTTTTTAGTGAGCTTCTTATCGTTACTTAGAAATTTTCAGAGATCTACGACTTTGCGAATTTTTTTCACGACTTTTATACGCCGCGCAAAAAAAATTACGAGTATCATTTTTTTTTTCTGAAACTTAAATTTCACATGCCAGCCAGCGAGTAACGTGTGTAAATTATTTTTGCAAAAATGTCAAATTTATCGTGCAGGCTCATTTGAATGTAACTATAGTAATTTTTGGCGAGTCCTACGACAGATACGAAGATGAATGAATTCGCGGTATCCTTTTCTTTTAAGGTAATCATAAATATTCTCCAAACGTCGAGGTGAGACGAGATGAATTTTTGAATAATGGCGGAAGCTCAAAATGGCGGGTAATTTAAAATCCAGCAAGGCTCATCTATATCTCATTCACATCTTCTTGAAATTCTAGTAAAAAGTACCGCACGCAGTTGAACGCACCGACGCGTGAAATTGGTCAAAGCGAAACAATAGAAATTTTCAAAATATTATCCAAACTCGACTAAGCAGCGTCCAACTAATCAACTAAAAGCCTAAAATTACAGCTATACGTCCCATAAGCAAGCATATTTAGAAGAGAAACAAAATTTTTATGGATACCTTTGAAATATTGCTACCCAATTTATGGAGATCAAAGAGCTCGACTAGCTTACCCAGCAAAACTTAATTAAAACAATTAATTAGCCGATTGCTTAAAATAACAGTGATTAACGAATGTATACCAATACCTCTTGGCTGCTATCATTATTTATACGTTGTTCAGCACCTGAATTCAATATTCAATTTAAATATCAATTACTAGCACAAAAAGATCCTGAACCCCTCCGCGCCGTATTTAAAAAATCAATCAACATTCGATTTTCAAAAATAGTGTTTGCCGTCCCCTAAAAAAAAAAAAATCTTCAACTTTCCACGGAGCATCCATAACGCAAAGTCAATATTAGAAAAAACACTTAGTAGGATTTTGATCGATATTTGTTTTGGAGCTCGGCCCAGAAGCGTCCTAATAAAATATTCAATCAGTCGTAACATAAAAATAAAATATATTATACTTCACATTTATCAATTTAATCAATACGACACGACGTTGTCGCTATGTTTGATCAAGCATCTGTGTTTGATAAAGCACGTGATTATAACATCGGCGCCCGTATGTAAACGTTAAACGCTGAGTGCCCATTTCTCATCCAAGATGGCGGCCCACTCGAAATATCAAGATATAACTCGAGCACTCATAAGCCTGGCATTGCTACCCATTGAAGATCAGAGAGCTAATGCTTAGCTTTCAGAAGCAGCAACTTATAGAACCCAGGAGCAATGTAAAAGCCGCAATGTCAAGGTTGCGCGAATTTCAAGACGACTTACGGCTCATCCGTCAGATACGTCGGACAGTCAAGACGGCAATAAACGAGAATCGTGGTAATGCCGTTTCTTGGCTTTTACGATAGAGTTTTGCGTAGCGAGGTGTACGAGTGTTTCGTAAACTTGAAAAAATATTTCGAATATTCATCAACGATATTTTTTATTCCATCAAAATTTTACCTTACCCCCACGTCATTTTAATACATTCTAAACGGACTATTTTACTCTACGTGCTCGCTTTAATATTTCACATAGTCAAAGACGCTGCGTTTCTATCCATCGCTATTTACGGTGAATCGAAAGTGAGAGTGGAGCGAGAAGGGAGGATCTGGAGAGAGAGAGTGCTCGTAACTCTGGATGAGCTATACGCGTGAGTCACTTTGACTCAATTGTTACGGACTTGTTAAACGTCTTCTTTCGCGGTCGGAACTCGACGGAATTTCATCTTATCAGCCATCACAATGAATTGGATTTCTTGATTATGTATAGTATCGATATATATATATTCTATACTATTCGAAACACGAGATTATACGAATTAAAAAAAATCTTGTCAGTAAAATTCTTTACCACCTCAAAAATTACATGATAACGACGCCGAAACAGACACGTTCCGCATCCTGGTTCAATGCAGATAACGCACCGCAGGCGCGTCCGCGATCGTATCAATCCAAAGATACGCACAATATGGTCGCGAGTTCACGCCCGGAATGAAAATGACTGCTAAATGCTAATATCGCGCGAGAAACGTTGTTGGAAATCCAAACGAGTGATGAACGAGGATCTTTATTTGGTTATCTGACGTCAGCTGGTAAACTAAATCAATCTTGGATCCAGCATCAGCCGTACTAAAATTCGAGAATACCAATTTACTTGAGGTTGGAAAAGACGGGGAGAAACGAAGAGTTCATAAAAATTTAGTTTCCGTTACGAACCTCTGGTAGTTAATCATTAAGTCAATTAGCATCTTCGGCATCCCTTCTGGTACGTTGAGACTCTTACCTGAAACAATGATAATGAAGAAAATCTATGAATCACGTAGATACTTTTCAAAACTGGAATCTATCTTATGCATGTAGTATAGATATAGATATGCAATGGTTATGATTTAATGGCTCATTCATTTTCGTATAACGGTCAGCGACTCCTAGTTCATGTCTGGATACTAGCTTCGTATACGTTTGACTAAATTGCTGGATGAACTCCCAGATAAGGGAGTTTCAGAGGCGTCATGGTCCGCCATAAAACACCATTCCGTGCTGCTATGAGCCACATCACGCTAGGGTACGTGTTACCTAACCTACTGCTATTTCAAAGCTTGATTTACTGCTTTGGGATACCGACTGTTCAGCCTCGGCGTCGGAGGTTCAGGATGGACTTAGTCAGTAGAGTTGATTCGAATTTTTCAGCCGCACGATTGCACCCAATTCCCATTTGATTAGAGTTATCCGGTTTGAGACTGAAGATAGTTGGATGAGAATATATCCAATTGGTACAATATAATTTTAGGCTTTTAGACTTATGTTATAGATGACCAATATTTATTATGGGTATATTAAATTATTTTATGAACATAATATTGTTAATGTTGTCATTCAAAATTTGTAATGAATCGTGTAATCTTTTTTTGCCTGGACAAGATGCGGGATAATTCTGATTTGATTTTGAGCTTTATCTACAGGAAATTTCAGGTCGATGAAGGAAGAGAGGGAGTCTGGATTGAAAAACATCTCCGGTTGGTATATTCTTGGAATATTATTCTAGAGGCGCTGATAAGTCGGTAGGTTGCTAGGAGAGTTCCCAAATACTAACTGCAGCGTCCTCTTCTCGTGCTCTACGTGAAATTCCTTGGTGCTGGATGCTGCGAGAAAACGTCTTCTGACAAGTGCTGCCAGAATCAATCTCGTGGCTATAACCCGAAAGTTGGAGCATTCGAGCCGATAAAGTAGAATCCGGCCGTACCGACCGCAAGAGTATATAGGACCAAAGACGAGTTACTTATAATTTGTAATTTTACATTTATTATTTAATACCACATTAGTAAGAATAATCTTCAAAAATTTTGTATACATACAAATTTTACATTGCTCCACCAAAAGATCCGTTCGGTAAATAACATGTGTGCGTTCAACATATTCGACTTCTTATAAAAAAAAAAATTGTACAAACCTCCACTTTTCCTAAGACCGTAAAGATTACATACATTAATTTGCAGTTTCTCATTTACATCCTCTAAGTCGTGATTTCGGCGTAGATATACTTGTCAGGCAATAGGATGATTATGCGTGCCTATAAGTCAACAGCGATTTGCCATAAATTAGACTTAGGAGAATGAGATGCTCCGACGATCGGGATAAGCCCTCAAATTGTTGCTAATCTCTCTTCGGAGGATGCTCTATGGCGTTAAGGCCTACCTCTAGATAATGGTGGGTGAAAATCGAAAGGAAAGGCAGCACTTTAAAACGGCTGATTAATTCAGCCCTAATCCATCAGTGATATCAGTGTTGTGATATCTCGGAAGATGGGAAGCCTAAGTCTCTTACGTCATACGTGGGCAATAGGACTAATGATCTTTATGTACTTTGCTTACCTAAGCTTACTGTACTATCGTATCTTTTAATAGATCTATGATAACCATTATATCGATTAAGATACCATTCATTCAAATCCTTCGTTTCCAATAGAGCCCAATTTGGTCACAGGAGAAATCAATTCCGATTAATTGAATATATCGAGATCACGTTACTTGAAATAGCACACAACAGATAGGAGCACACGTGTCGATACGATATATAGGAACTAATGAACTAAAATTGCTCGAATCGATTATAATAGCTGATACAAGATACGGAAGTGAGTTGTTTGCGTATATAGAAGTATTGAAATTTGATTTCCGGTTTGCCAAAATCTATCCCAATTTTCTGCTTGACCTCGAAGGAAGAAAAAGTTCTCTAATGACACCCTAAAACTTTCCACGCAGTTCTGGAAATTTCATTGCCAAATCGAATTGCGAGCTCAATGACGTGATAAAAGAACACGGAATCGAGAGTTTTGCAAGAAAAAACTCCGGTACCACAAATCTTACTTTTTTCTTTATCCCTCTTTTTTTTTTTGTACTGATAATCTTTTTGTTATCTCGATACCTTCTCATTTCAGCAGAATCTTCCCAAGCGCTCGTCGCATTCTTTTTCCTATACTTTGATTAATTCTTTCTACTCGAAGGACGGCTATTTCAATCACGAAGGGAGATACGATTGATTACATCCGATTCGATCAGTGACAAATCAAATACTTGTCAGATTTATCTACCGAGATAATGATTTTCGGTTTTACATTCAATCTCATATACAGCCTATGTATTTATTAGTACTTATTAGATTTCCTAATCTAATCGATTTGAATAAGTACACGAAATTCAATACTGCCATGGGTTTAGGTCTGCAACCCTTAATAAACAACGAAAACCCCTCGTAGTCGGGATGACTAAATTTACATAATATGCTAATTTCCCGACCGAAATTTCTGCCGACGACATTGTATCAGTCAGTCAATTAAGAATCGACTTCTGCCTGTTAGCAGAAGCTTTGAAATTAGAAGCAGCAACGGCATCCTTCATCCACCCACGTCTTTCCACCTGACACTGACAGACCTCTGACAAATCTGTCACTTTTTTACGACCACGTGGGGCTTTACAATAGGTTCTGCTTCTTGCCGCGCTTTTTAGCCTGCGGAAGACGCTGCCATCGGCAGAACGCTTCCCTTTTGTGATGAAGTAGTGACAGAGGACGTAGGTGTGACGAAGGAAAAGCCTAATGTCCTGACGCCCATCGTTCCTTTTATTCGAGTCCCGCTGACAAGGGTTTCCAATAATTCTATTAGTTACGAGTCGATCACTGATTTACGTCACAAGTGCGTATTAATAGGAACGTTATAAGGATTTTTGATAGCTTCAAAAAAATAGCCTTTCGATATTCCCTTCGGTTATACCATACGATTTAGTTATCACGTCGTGTATTATAAATATCTGAAAATTCAATCATAGCAAATCCGCGATATCGATTGGTTGTCGTTATCATAATTCAAGTCTCCAATTCTAGCCCAAGAAAAAAAATTTATTATTCCATCAAATTTTTCAATGACCCAAACTTTGACAGGGGTGTCACTGGGTGTAGTAAATAGGGCAAAGAGTTACGAGTCCAAAATATTTTTGACAAGCAACGAACACGTGTGCTTGGAAATGCGTAAAAATAAATAGCTCGATAAAAAGTCAGGAATAAATTTCTTTAGTTCAATTGTGTATACACAAGACAATTCTCGTCCAATATCATTGTCGAGGTATAATAAAAAAATATATATATATATATATTTTCTTAGACAATTGTCAAGCTGACATGTAAAAAAACCTTCTAGAATGGAATCGCATTATCTACTAGAGTACCAATCGTACCAGAAGAAAGTTGAATACTCGTAGGAGCATCGATTGAAATCTACGTATAAATGGGAATATATGGCTGCGTGAGGTACGGCACAGGGAAAGTCAATGGCAAGGAAAACTCGTACCATAAGCACAAGTTCCGGGTTGCATACGTGCAATGAAGTTACCGACGTCTGGTATAAAAATGCAAAGCACTCATTGTAGCCGTGCAGTAAAAGATACGTGATTTCGTAAGAATCCCGTGTTTATAAATTTCATACACGTCGATACGAAATTTCAAATAATTTCACAAATAAATTGAACAACGTATCACAAGACTTTTTATTATAAATTTACGCGTAACACTTCGAACTATACACCCCATCTTGTAAGGAGATGGGTAATATCAATAAGTTTTTGTGCCTTGTGGATGTAGGTTTATCACTGCCAACACCCTCTCTTGTCGTATATCCCCTGATAAGACGCTCGTTTATCACTGGTAACCCGGTGCAAAATTGAATAGACAATTTGCGATAGATTTTTTTCAACTCAAAGATATAAACCAACAACAACAATAGCGTAAAACGACTGATTTTCGTAAAAAAACGACTTTAAGAAATTATGCCAAAAAATTTCAAAAATTAGCCCGCTGCTCGTGATGCGTATAGGGGTAGGTGCATTAGTATTCAGAAAACCAAATTTTCACGTAGGAATGCGCGCCGAAGGAATTATGCCAGGGGTGATATTTAGCTAGGTCGACTGTAGTTCCACTGTATAACTCATCGGAAAGGAACCGATAAATTTCCAAGCGACGTATTCATCGGTTCCATCTGCATAGGGGGAGCATAACCATTCGTCATGTGTTAGGGGAAAAGTGTTAGGCCGAGGACGTTGCTTCGCGGAAAAGGGAAAATGGGTCTGATAAGACCGAAAAGCAAGAGAAATGAGAAACGAGAGACGCGAGAATACCAAAATATTCTTAATGAGATTCCCTTCTCCATAGACACTTTTATATATATTTTTCAAAAAAAAAAAAAAAAAAAAAGTTGGCAATGACAAAATTACGAGACAATGAAAAAAATTTTTTTTTTTAAACAAAAATTACGTTTCTAATATTAGGAGACTAATACGAAATTACGCAATTTGTCACTCACGTCTAAAACCCGTTGCGAGTTCATGGACCGGAAGTATAAATTTCGTAAGTTTTATATCCTCGGAGATACGTACGTAGGTGGTATACAATGTATACATGTAGAATTTCATGTCTCGATTCGAGACACCTGCACTATTTACGTCCATCAGTAGCCTTAATCAAGAGTTAATTACCGCATGTGCTGCAACCTACATTGCACGCGCCGTCTTCGTGCTCATGGATTGTTTGGTGGGTCTGATATTTTTTAATTAATTAATCGTGGCATATATAACGGAATCCCGTCGAGTACGATAACGTTGTATTATAATATGATAAAACTAAGTATAAAAAATAATGACTGTATAAAAATAATAATAATCATGCACTAGACACGTTGCATAATAAAATATCGACACGTGACAGAAAATAAAAGTCACTCATACAATGGTAAGGAAAAGTAGTTCCAAGCGTTACGTAAAGAGGGGGTAGGGTTTTTGGACGTAGAAAAAGGCTGGCAGATTTAAGAGATTCGCGAAGAGTACCCAAGGGATGAAAAGAGCCTCACTTTAAAGGGACCGGATAAAGAGGAATTCCTCGTGGAAAGATTTCATTCCGGTCGAAGCATCCCTTGCACCTTCTGTATCTTGGTGGGGATCGTAAAAAAATCTTGTACAGGGGTATACACAATATATATATATATATATATACACATACACACATACCCTTGCCTTTCCTCGCAGTAGTTCCGCAAGGGATGATTTTTGTGGAAAGTAAAGCTAACGTGAACATCTTCCCAGGATATCCCACCCCGTCTGTTAAGTCAAAGGATAAAACGTGTACGACTCGATAGGGAGTCTTTTTTGTCTCTTCAATATTTTCAATATGGCGTCAACGCTTCGTTAAGATCGTAATACGTACTTGGGAAGGCGATAATAATTATTTATGTTTTGCACGTCACTCGCGTGTGGTCCCACTTGACAATCGGAGTACCGAGCTGTGCTAATTAGTCTTTTATAGATTACACGAGGGGAATTGATAATTGTGAATTATTATCGAACGATAAAGAAAAGCCGCAGTCGAGCTACGTGACGCGCATGCGCAATAAATTTACTACACGCTTTCGCTCTTTTATAGCCGGATAATACATTTTCCATGGACCTTAAGGAATCGGTGGTTACTACCGGGTGTAACCGAGGTGGGTTCGTAAATCCGAGCAATAACTATAGCGTCGTCCTCTCGACGGAAACGATGAACAAAACGACATAAGCTTCGGTATTTAAGATACGCATAAACATGTCCGCGGTTACGTTCACGCACGTGAAATAAAGTCGCCGTCGAGTTTAAACACCATAAGATTTCATGTGTACAACATAACCGTCAAGTCCTTGGGATTCGTGCCAATTTTTTTCTCCCAACTAAAATTCCATACGTCACGTTCACACGTGTGTACACGCGCGTCGAGATTCTTGCGGGCGCAAGTGTTCACGCATCGAATGTGAAAAAGTATCATATGACGTATATGTAAAAAAAAAATACGTTAATCTTATTTTGACAGAAAATATAATTGCAAGTCAAAAAGCATATATAGATATACATATGAGATCTTCATATGAATTTTTCTTCTCACTCAACTCCAAATATCATAGTTCCGTTATATAGGCATGTACGCCAGCGAATTTTTGAAAGGTTATTTCTTACGCAAAAACCTCTTTCAGAGTGACGTGGCCGATTTTAGTCTAAAGTGCGAAGGGCTGACGGGGGGTGGAAGGGGGTTGGTCGACTCCATTTGCATGTTTGCTGACCCATTTATCTGCCTTGCAAACCTCTTCAGGCAGGATCCGTGTTCACTACGATTACGTTACGAATGTTTGTAGGGTTTGGCGATAATCTCTGTGGATGCTGGTCTAAGATTATTTAACAGCCATCTTTTTTTTTTATATAGTATTTATATACCGACGAGTCAATTTGCACTAGCGTTTTTCAATATTTCCACATTACTCGTAAACCAACTACGATTTTTACGCATAAAATACCCCCGTCTAGTTCGATCTGTTGAGCGACAAAAATATTTTCCAAAAACAGCCACATCCTTTCAAAACCGAAATTACCATCTTTACGATTGACCAGTCTGTTCGGTGATCAATATGTGACTTTTTGGAAGTGCGCTTATTTTTCTGAACCAAAAAACTCTTATTTACCGTGCAGGGCTCTTGGTTATATTTTAGGAAGTTTATTAACACAGTACATGGAAGATGTTGGCAGTTAGTAGCGAGCGTAATGTATGCGTATGCTTAGGGTAATGTCTGATAAGATTTTGGGTCAGGTCGGGTCTTAAACGGCAGTCAATGTTGTATAGTGAGCGAGAATCGCGGATGGTGTATTATGCGTGGAGTTTTGCTTTGGTCCTTATGACGTCATATTTCACCCTCCTGCCAGGACTGTATTATATTATCAGGGTGCTTATTAAAACGACAAAAAGTTTTCTACGCCGTGCTTCTAGTTGTGGGCTTTGCCTGTTATAACGTCCGCTTGGTTTATGTCGGCGATATATTCCGTTTTTTTTTTTCTTTTTTTTTGCCGCCAATGATCTTTCAAGGGAAATTTAAACAATGGTTTAAATCATTATTAATATTTGTCCCGCGCAAAGTGCCGCCTTATATGGATTCTGAATCTATACGGATGCTTAAGTTTTTCGTATACCGATGGCAATCAGTATTATACAAAAATTGTGTATTACCTAATCACTGTTAAAAATATCAAGTTTTTTGAGGGCTTGAAAATCAAGGTTATCTTGTCTCCGTTTTATGGATCGTATTCTAGTTAAAACATGGAATTGACCAATAAAAAAAAAAATTCGTGAGATAAATGACAGCTTTTAAGAAAAAAAAAAAATAAATAAAATAAATAAAAGACAGTCGAGTGCTAAAAATAATGAAAATGATCTCGTTTTATCGGCAATACGTCGTATTAATTGCAATTCCTCTTTTGAGTAACGTTTTAATTCACCTGGTTCGGCTACCGCGGCATCTGCCCAGAAGCCATAACTTTTTTATCGACAATTAAAACGAGAGCAGGGAGATATACGAAATAATTGTGTAAACGAGTACAGAGGTAATGCCCGAAGATAATTAAGCCATGAAAGCCACCATCTTACGGGTTAATTAGTATATTACTATATATAATATAATATTAGTATACATATTATATATATAATCTTATACGAAGTCCTTCGTTCGCAGCATCCAGGAGGTGTAGTACACCGTGACGTCATTTTAATCTCTATCCATTTACGTCAAACGGAAGCACAGGCCGCTCTTGATCGATTCTTATCACTCACACGATATCCACTAGACACTCCCTGAGGATTATCGCCGGCTCATTAGCCATCTGCGAAGGGTTCGCAGGATTTATCTCACGTGTGAATCGCCCTAATACCAAAGATCCACTCCAAATCCAGCCAATTCACTGTATCAATAGAATCTACAAAGTATAAAGTACCTTTAAGCTCGTTCGAAAGGAATAACTGTAATATAAACGACAACCTATAAATACGTATCCGCCATCTTTAAAATATACCACGTACCTGCTAATAAACAGAATTCATAAAATTCTTATAAAATTACAATCAAAAAATCGATACGTTAATACCATCCAATAACGTCAATACGAATCGATGGCAATTAGCTGCAACTACATACATACGTAAGCAATCGAATAACACCAGTCTTATTCACCCGTAAATCCGATTAAGTGGATTATAAAGATTATAACTGCCTGATACGGTTTACGTCGAGACTTTGTATTTAATCTCACCACGATGTATAGTTGAACGGCCATTGCGTTTTATCGAGTCTCGTTTCATCGCGTCACACAACAATTTATCTTTTACCATTCATGATTTATCTCATTGCCTCCTTTCTCTTTAGCGCTTGTCGAATTGTTCTCGCGTTATTGTCATCGACAGCGACAGCAAAAGCAACGGGAAATACCCGAAGCCGATCCAATTACGTAGCTTTTGTATTTCGCGCGTTAACCCACCTACCTACGTTGACGCTGCACAAGCATCTACCCTCGTGCCATTTATAACCAAACTCGTAACGCGAGTTACGAGGCTCGAACTTCTGTGCGGACGATTTTATGCCGATTTTGCGCGGGAATTTCGAACACGTGGATGCCTTACGTAACGTCAAGATTACACGTGTCTATTATTATATATCATATTATCCATTTCCGTTCATTCCCATAGCGTCGGCATTCTAGTACTTTTTTCACAACCTCGATATACCTAGGGATCTTTACTACATAGGGATAAATTTTAAGACTGCTATTACAACCGGCTTACGAGCGCTTTGCTACCTCAGACACAGTTGCATTATTGGTCTCTTTATGATACCGTTAAGATACTTATCTACCTCACTCAAGATTCTGGACAACGAAAATCCACCAGGATTGCTTTACAGCCCAAGTCCAATTAGAGGCGCCCGATTACCGGCCAGTCATTAAAATGCACATGACGGTTCCTTCGCTATCAATTATTTGAACAGTGATGCAAAAGGGTGCGCTAATAAATTTAAGGGTGAAATATATTTTCGTGATTGGTTTACGGTCACTGCTAGGGACAATTTTTACGACGACAAGGGACGCTCATCCGGCGCAGACACATTCGTCAAAAACCGTGACAGCGGTCGTTCGTACTTCGTTTCGCGCGCTGCGCTTGAACGAGTGACGTCACTAATAAACTTCCTAGGAAACACGTTCGACGTTTTCCAATTGACCGACGTACGGACGAAATACGTTAATGCCTCAGCCACTTTGCTAAGTCATGCATAATAATCGTGTGTATACAAGGTATACTGTAAATCTTGCGATCACCAGGTGGTATACAGGTATTACTTTCAAACTATAATAACACGTACGTTGTATTGCAGGACGATACCTTTTATTGGAATGACTTTTTTTTTTAACCTGAGACACGCTTATGCAATATCCCGTTGCATTTTTATGTCATTAACATTCGCGTCGCGCTACGCAGCAGTCATTGGGTTTTCGCTTAGCGAAATGCGGGATCATTTATCGTGTTACTCGGTAAGGAAGAAAATGACCTTATCTGGATGTCGATAAATTCATCGGATAATATTGCCGCCATTACGCTTGCTCGTTACTTATTTTTTTTTCATTACCTAAACAAATTTTTTTTTCTTTTTTATTTCCATAATCTCAACAGATCTGAGTAGGCTGAGTGCGAGGTACTGGTTACGCAAGAGATCTTACACCTTAGTCCCTAGTACTTTTATGAAACGGATTATTGACGGTGCCCCATTAATACTATTCCGGTATTGAAGTCTACGGCTAGTGATGACAGTGTTGATGATAATGACTGTACACTACGTTCCATGCTTGCTGCAGGCATTCAATTGCTACGCAATCTGTCTAAGTGATGCATGACGTCCCATCTACACTTAATCACGTTCATCTTCATTTATAATGACCGTTACAATCGTTTAGAGCGACAGGAAAATTTCTCACGGTTAAAAATTTGCGTTTGATTTTGAGCATGTTAATGTATTAGTATTATTGTATTAAAGTAATAATAATAATAAAATAATATATACATAGAAACAGTGCTTTATGATATTTACGCCTAAAGGCAATTTATACTTTCTATTCCCATATGGTTTAACGCTCTTCTTGTAAATCATTAATTTCCTCGACGTTTTTAACCTCACGCCTGTATTATTATTTGCCATTAGAAATCTCAGGTTGGATGATCATTTGCATTAACAAGTACATTTTTTGGTGTATGATTTTATTGTCTCTTTTAAGTCTGACAAATGTATGGACTTATAAGGCATGAACCTTATATAGAATGAGTTTTATTGTGATCGTTTTCACAGCGTCCACGCAGCTACTTACTGTTTAGGAAATCTTTAATAGAACCTGATATTCATTCCGTTGCTTGGTACAGACATAAATTCGTTATCTTCACTTCATAGGTAGTTTGGTCGTATAAGAATAAAAGCATAGAAAACTGAAGGTTCATTAGTACCTGGTGAATAATAAATTTCGAATCGTAAAACGTAATCGTGTTCAACAGTGTTATTCGTATATTGGCGATATTGGAAATTTTGTAATAAAAATTGTTTAAATTACAATCGTGAATATTGACCATGTAAAAAATGTCTTTTTTGTTCAATAAAGTTATAGCTGTCACTTTTGACGAACAATGAAATGTTTTAATCGTATTTTTTTTTTGGCATTATATTTTTTCACTTTTTTGTCTTTTATTCGATAATAGCGATTCTTTCTTTTTATACGTATCGAGGGAACCTCTTACGAGAGGTTGCAAGTCATGGACATTCTATAAGACAGCTGCGTTCTACATAGCGTCCAATCAATTTCAGCTAATAAGCGTAATTATCGATTGGTACGAAAATATTGATTAATAGTTCCATTTCCTGACGGGCTTCCAATGGTTCTGCCGAGTTGGTTCGAGCAAGTCTAATACCAAGGAAACCATATATGGACAGGTATCTCGGTATTGATATCAGCTTGTTGCGTACAACCTGTCTCGATGTCTCACTCTGCTCTTGAAACTGATAGCGATATGTCACACATATTCTTTCAGATGCCTGTTGCTACTAAATGATCTCCAGGTACAAGTCTGTTTGAATCTCAGATAGGATCGTGAGTCTTTCGTAGGAACCTTGAGTACAGTAACCTGTCAAAAGTATCGAACATCGTGTTCTTCATGAATACTATACGTTAGGTTCGAATAGATTTTTTGGAAAATCCAAAAATTGTCTTTTTAATTCGACAGCTAAGATTTATGAAGATTTTATGATTTTGATAATTTTTGAGAAAAATTTTTCAACGTACATCGTTCTTACTTTTCTTGGGCATATAGACTGCTCGATTTATTCGATAGAAATTCCTTTACGGGGAATTACCAAAAAATTGCGGATTATATTTATAGATCGCGCGGGTAACAGATGTTTGAGAATCGTGTAGCGGCCTAAGATAGAAATCGTGTATTTATGTAATTTTGACAGTTCCCAACGGTGGCTGGGGCCTCGGTTTTTAAATTGGTATTCCGCGGCTAACTTCCCCACGCAATAAACTAGGCTTTCTGTCAATGCGATCACTTTATAGAAAACGAACTGACGTTCTGTATTAGGTCGAGATACGTGACCCGAATTCGATTGCAGATGAAGCTGTTATGCTTGAATTTTTTTTCCTTTCTACGCCCGACGTAATATGAGTCAATTATTCATTAAACAAGCCTGTATCTTTTGGAATATATCGACAGGATATTTTCTCGACGAAAAACCTATGAATCGAGCAATATATTAATAGTTTTACCCGAAATTTATCTACGGGGTATAAAACCCTCATATTCGCCTCTGATATCAAGGTCTCCTTATCAGAACTTCCGCTAATCACAATATACATATATATATACCTCGCTCTTAGATATTTTTCTATTTCTTCGGATATCACGAATTCACTGCTATTCCACGTGATGCTTTAACCACGTTGCCGTTCACCATATATCAGTGAACCTTCCTTAAATAGCTAATAAATAGCACAGAGCATATGTCGACCATTACACGTGACCACTTTAAGTAATTTCCAAATATTTCCTTATATGAACTTTTTTTATGGGGTAAAGATAATTAAATGACTTTACAGACCAGGCTATATCGTCGCGTCCATCAATTTCATTTCAAAGCCATATGTAATTCTAGGTCCGTTCGATCCCGCCCTATAAATTAAAATACGTATGAAATCCATGTTATGGTACTTGGATCCTGATTTAAGTATGATTATACTAAAGTTAACAGTAAATTAAAAAAAAATTTATCTCCATTTACCATTCGACGGATGCTGTTTCGCGTGGCTGTTATTTCGTTTAATGTCGACGGATATAATTAAGAGGGCGAAAGAGATAAAATTAGTAAACGTAATTCGCTCTGCGAACATCTACAGCTGCAATTATGATATTTTGACCAATTACGTATAGCAATTACTTGAGAAATATACTAGCCACTGTGGTAAAATGCAGGTCGGTATGAATTTTATGACTCTGCGTAAGACTGAACTGGATTATTACGAAAAATGTATCTTCGGCGGAAGCTTAACTTTGCTCCAATTACTTCGTACGTATTGATCAAAGAAATTTTCATTCGTTAATGCAAAATTGCTGGTAATAAAACAAATCAAAATAGTAAGAGATGAAATAAAAATATATTTACATAAATTTGACGAACTTCACAGGCCGAGGTCTTCCGAGTAAATAAATGTGGATAAGAAATGCATCTTGAATGCACACGATGCATCCAACCCCTATGCAACGTGCGAGCCGTTAAACTTAATATAGTCCGAAGGATTTAGCGATACCGGATGAGAATTGTGTGTCTGGTAGACATTGGGGATTGGGGATATTCAGATGATTTTGTAGAAAGAATAACAAGCTCGATGTACAGTAGTTGCACTTTGAGATATTTCGTGCAAATATTATAAGAGCGATACAGTAGCAGATTTTTTGTATGAGTTGTGACGGGGGATGAAAATTTTATTTATGTCTAAGGGTAGTGGTGAGTGGGTGGAATTTTTACGTCGGTATGTTTTTCGGCGATTAATCGATTATTGCAATTTTTTAATTTTACTGCATGGAGAATTTGCTATATGCGTTGACGCGAAGGCGTCGCGACGTGCCCGAGGAATGCGATTCATTCGCCAAGGAAAACACGTGTGCTTTTTATTAGCCCGTCATTTTATTGGTGCCGCTAAACTTTTATTTCAAGCTAAGTCAACATATTCGCGATGTCCGTACATAAGTTAAACCGGCGTAAAAGCATTTCTCTGAAGCATCACGCGTCCTGGACGAATTAGCGGGCAATTCCGTGAATATATTAGCTGGCGCCATCTCGTGCATTCTTTTTGCGTACATTGGGGATATTTAAATAAAAAAATGATTTGATTCGATTTATATTAAATTTTATTTCACTCGTTAAATTGATCATTCGATAATTTTCGATGCGCAGCTACCAAATCATTTGACTATCATTTCATTGAATTACTGCGTTACTTTGTCGTTTACTTGAAAATCTTTCACAGACAACGGGATTCACGTATACGGTGTGATCGACCGATCGACTTTACTTTCAAATCGACTTTCAGTCGCCCTCGTTTACCGCGTTTCATTAGACGCGTTACACAGATGCGTACGTCATAATTCAATCTGTACTCGTTAAATTATCTATGTAGATTAAAATTTTCGTACATTTTTTATTCCCAAAAACTAGCATCCAGCGACCAAACGAAATTCGTTTATACAGACGCGTATCGATGAAAATGTAAAATTTTTCAAAATTCCCCCCCACCAAATCTATGTACGTTCCACTTAGGATTCTCGTCATAGCGTAAATCCATGAAACACGCAATAATTCCGAATTTTTCCGTACCTCGTATCTCTCGTTGTTTTACGAGATGCGATTCGCGTTTGAGCTGAAGTGCAACGATATTTTATCGGATGCACTTGGTTGCATATATTGGGGGAGGCCACGAGAGGAACGAACGCATCCGACCCTGACACAAATCATTTCTAATAAATTCAATTATCGTCGAAACCAAGCCGTGTGCGTACGTAGCACTTTTTGCAATCCGCGCGAAATCACAAACGTTCGCGAAACTACGTCGAAATAGTGAATCGATTTATAGCCGTGCAATTGAATTAAAAATTAATAAAATTATGCAAATAAAGTAACATCGTCGTAGCTGCATAATCGCCTGCATAAATCAAGTAAGAAAAATTGATGATCGATCTGAGAAAGAATATAATAGTGATACATAAATCTATGAAATAGAAAGTTGCATCCAATCGTTAGTTATGCACGTCGTTTTCGTAACTATACATTAATTTACAAACCTTTTCGACCTACTTTCGTTATGCGATGCTTTCGCAACGTCATATAGGAACCGATATATATCAAATTTTAAAAATCAATATTATCCAATAAAAATTATACCCACGAGTCGATCCAACGAACCCGTAATCGATACATCACGGAAATAAAATATTTTTTCAAGAGATCCATTATAAAGGTAAAGTGTAAGTTGGATATTGAATATAATTATTAACTGAATAATCTATTATTTCTAGTATTTCTTTTATACGTATCAAACGATAAATTATTGAATTTCCATGAGACTTTGGTTATAGCTCGGATACTCTTATAAAGTTCTCCAGAGCAATTGCCTCGGGCAGAAGAAACGTTATGATTCGAACGATCTAATTAGGGGACTGCGCTGCCAGCGAGCTTTGATAGTCACGAGTGTAAAATGGCGGATAACGGTTCCTTTGGAATTTACAGCGATCGGTTATCGATAAGAAAATAATTTCGACTGTAATATCGTATCTGGATGGGATTAAAAATATTTTAATAAACTAGAGCAAATAATAATATCTAATAACAATACTCGATCAAAATCTGAATGACAAGTAAGAATAAAAAAAAAATTTTAATAAACATTCAATTGACTCTCGTCTCGTACTTATCGAGTATACGATGCACTGATAAGGAATCATTATCAAAATAAATTCCACGTCAATTATCGCAATGATCAATAATTTCATTTAAATTTTAAATAGAACAAAATTATTTGCCAGATGCACAGCTGAAGTAATTTTGAAAAAAGAAAAATTTATCTACGAGTCGAAAGTTCTACACGTCGATTCACCACTAATAGAACTTACGAGCTCATGACTTTCTGGTATATTCCGGGATTCTATTGGAATTCGTAAACTCCTCTCTTATTTCGACCTTCGAGGAAGCAGATACGTTACGAGGAATCAGGAAGTTTAAAAAAAACCATAATTTTTCCTCCCTCTACTCACACGAGCATCTCCAAAATCCTCATACGATATTTGCCTCTTACGAATCTCGGTTAATGATTTATTAGGAACCGCGGTAAAGTTTTTCCAAAAAAATCTCAACCATGAATATAACCTACTGAGAATCTTTTAACGGAAACGAGCATACGTAGGTAATATATATATGATATATCACATTGATATATCACCCATACCTCATACTTCCTATAGCGTGCAGGCGTCTCTGTATATTCGCAATTTTCTACGTCATTTCATCATACTTTTTTGCCTATATCCGTATAACCCGAAGAGTGAATCCAAGTATCAGCCTGCATCTCTGATCGTTCAGCTTCTTTCGTAATCGGATGTAAGATAAACAGCCAGGGGCGTATTCGTGCCTCACTGACATAAATATGTATTAATAAATGCGACACGGGGGTGCTGACATTTTTTGCGACTTTTGTCAGCGTGACGTCATTTCTCGTGATGGATCGTACGTCATACAGTTTATGATGCCAGGATGTAGAGTGCGTATAAGTACGATCACGCATACGGACTGTATAGTACGTGGACATGTATATCTATATACACAGTGGCAAAGGAATCAACAGACTATCAAATGACCGCGGGTTGCTCGATCAGTCATCGTCTTCCGGTTAATTATTTACACTCGGTTCCGGGAGAGATTTCTTGGTAGGGTGAATGGGTGGATGAGGACTCGAGTGATCCAATGAGAATACATTCCAAGCACGATATACCTATAGATATACATACAAACGGTAAACACATTCGGATTGCAGGTTTTACTATTACATCAAATTGATACCGCAAAATTTTGCTCTTGTCAAGGAGAATATTTTTTTGGGTATCGATGATCGATTATGTATTATCGATTTTCGTGTGAATCTTATTTTTGGAAGTTATCTTTTTTTTTTTTTTTTATTTACTACTAATTAGAATGTATGACTTTGCGAAGGCTGAACGAGCAATTTTTCACTCTCAGGTTTACGTTGAGATGAAATATCTTTCAACGTTGTCTAGTAGATTTAAAAAAATATGCCACTAAAAGAACTGACGTGAATGATATATAAGTGTGTTTCGAGTTAATTTATAGAAGGAATGATTTTCAAAATTTTTTTTTGAAAAATTCAATTTTCGTTTCATCCGAGTATCGATAATTTTTTCGTTGCAGTCTCGATTGTCTGACGTCACTTGGTACATATAATTACACATGTCCATGTAATATAACGCGTCTCTTTAAAAATATTCCCATCGATTTCTCCTTTTGTTTCAGTCTCGTCAAATTCACGAATTTCCTCTCGACGGTTGATCCATATGAATCTCAGATACCCAGACGAAAAACATACGTAGGTATACGGTGCAAGGAACTTCGGAATTATGTACTATATATATGCACTATCAGGCAGCCTTCTACTTCGATCCATTAAGGGATTTTCGAAGTAACAGGTTCTTACGTAGGCATTTACCACCAAGAGTTTTACTCTATAAAAACGCAATCTTTCCTTGGTATTATTTCCGATCGTTCAAATAATTTTAGCTGAAATAAATTTTAGCATTATTTTATTCATCCACTAAATCCTTGATGAATTTCATGAGGCGCACGTGTGTACAAGTATGTCAGTATGTGGTCGCGTTTATTGACACGACTCGCGTCACCTTTAATGGCTCTGAGATGCGTCGCTCGTCATCTACATTTTACATTGTACAATGCCCAAAGGATCTCATTAAAATGTTTATCACGTATGGCTCATCTCAAGCGCCTACCTACATACGTCGTGCATTTTACACGTTGCGTTCTCGAGACACTCAGGACGTTAAAGCCATTCACACGGAGGGCCTTGGACTTCGAAGTCCATGTTACATCGAGCAAGTATAACAACGACAGACTTCCTTGAAGACGAGCCATTAGCTTGTTCCAAAGGTTCTAATCGAGTGGTCGATCGGACGTGACACGAATCGATTGATTCTCTTCAAATAATGACGGATAGATAATAAAATCTGGTAAATCGACCCCTTTTTTCCATCTTTTTTATTTCCCCCAAGGAGCAATAAAATGTGGCAGATCGAATGTCTGCTGGAGAATCAATAAAGCATAGGAGATCGAACGATTCTTTGTCAGATAGATTTATATGGAGATTAGGTTAAGTTTTTGTTTCTTATGCGAATTAAAATAAAATACGTTTCTTTATAATGCTTGGTTATTACGAAGGACAATTTCTTACTATTACTTTACAGTCTTATATCCAATCTATTATCGTGCAATTAAAAAAGCATAATCCTTGTTTCCGCTATGGGCAATTATAGCAAAATTATGAGACAACCACGCCGCACGTCTCGAACGATTTGCAGGGAAGAAAAAATAAGCACATTGAAGAAAAAAAAGCAAGCAGAATCGTACCAAACCAGCAATAAACTGTCTATCGCTTGAAAATCCGCTTTTACACTACTGAGAGCCTGTAGACAGTTTCGGAGTTTTATTCCTTGTAAATTTCTATACGATTACCTTCTTCGTATCAGTCGGATACCGAAAAGGCGTGTCAAATCGTTTGGAATGAAATATGACGCACTGGAAAAGTAAAGTGCATAAAATAGGAATGCACAGCTGCGTGACAGATCGTGGAAACCACTTTGTATTTTCACGATTGCGCAACCCCATATATGTATATATATGGGGGGTTGCGATGAAATTATATATAGAATATTTTTTATATATATATATATATATATATATATATATATATATATATATAAGATTAGGTATAATTCAAGCTATTTAACAGCATGATTGACGGGTATTATTTGAGATGTGGGCGGTTTTGATCACGAATCGATTTCTGTCACTCATTAGCTGCAGGCTTCGCGATGCTGAGACTTGCTGGCTCGAGAACGCCCACTTTGGCTAGGTACTCATACGTCACATATGTGGACGTACCAATACGAACAGGTAAATAAAATACAAACATATAGATAGGATGCTGACTATAGCATATGTGTATATATATATATATATATATATATGCCTAAACATATCCTCACATATCGGGATCAACGCTCTAATGTAGGTCTGCTGGAATGACGTCAGACTTGTACTATTAAATTCTTTTGCGCTCGTTTATTTGTACGACACTGACTGCAGGCCACTTAACTAAATCCCAGCAATGCGTGTAGATACACGGGATGCATATATACTTATACGTGATGCATCCACGACCAATAACTTTCCTTCCCCTTTGTACCACGCGCATGTTACACGCGAGATAACATACTGTTTGGAATTGATGGATTTTTAATAAAATAGAAGAAGAGAACGATTTGGATGGATATCTTAATATACATCGTGACTTGAAAAGCAGCTTAGGTATATCTGGTAAAAAATATTTTTTCATCGGACTGTACTTTTGGTTGGGACTATCGTGAGACTTGGATCTCGTATTTGTTCTTGTTTCTAGGAATCGAGAATAAATTTGGGTATTAGAGGATTTATTATCCCGAAGATATAAAGGCTGTTTTTTTTTAATCCAGCTAAGGTTATTTAGTATTGGATTATATAGGGGCTTCTTTTGTTCTGTGATTGTCAGGGATGCTGGATGCTGTGTAGATGTATTTTTTTTTTTTTTTTTTGAATTATTTTAGAACCTCTAAGAGGAACGTGTACGTCCTGCAGAAAATTCTATTTCGATGTATCCATTGTTATGAAAGTGCTCGAGCCATTATCTATGTTAATGATTTATGAAACTAGACATGAATAAATTCTCGGCTGATCACAATGATCTTTACGTTCGTGATGCTGCGTGTACCGGTTTGCCCGGCGGTTCAGCTGCTTCTCGTACAGGCCCATTGTTCTTTTTGTACATTTTTGTATCCCGCTACTTCGACTCTGAGATTTCTCTGAGGCAGTCGCAGGATGTATTCGGTCATGCGGAATACGTAACGTCTTAATTTACATGCTCTTCTTGTATCCGGTGTTTTGATCGAGGCGACAACAGGAGCATCCGCACCAACGATACTGTGGGAACGAACGAGGGGAGTAAATGGGTAAAATAAAGAAAGATGAAAAAAAATTAACAAAAAGACAAAGAATTATTTGCCAAATGTTAGGTTAGTCGGTAACACCATAGATATGGTCCAGCTATAACCTTTCTTAATACTTTCACCAAATTAGAATTAGTCCTGAAATTTAAAACACTCGTATAAATAATCTCAATGTGCCTAATGATACAATTAAGAATGTCGTGTTAAATTTACAATGCAATCGCGTATTTTAATTTCGCGTTAAAATTCGCCCAGACGTACATATACATATATACGAGAAAAGTGGATTAATCGTCAATCAATATGAATTTCTCATTTTTCTCAATGATTCAACTATCACTGCTCTATAGGTATATATACAGTGTATATAGAAAGCGTCTGGTTTTTCTTCATATTGCAAAAGCAATTCGACCGATTCCTACACTACTGGTCTTTCGTTTGACAGGATATCTGGGCCACGTAAATGCACCTACAAAGATTCCACGTATACCGCAGAAAAGAATCTGCCGCTCGATAGGACCCAGCATCTTCTGCCCTGTCGATATAGTGAATAATGTTTGCGAAAGACAAGGGTCGATCGATTATTCACACCAAGGTAAATGCAGTGAGTTGAAACTTCGATTGGCCTATCAAAATATTTATGCCAATTCGGTTAACTAAACATACGTAGAATTTTCACCACGAGTGCACTGGGATTCGTTTCATAACCAAAGTGTATATTTCAATGTTGGTTAAATGGCAGTCAGCCATTTGCAAAATATTTGCTGGTATACGTCAGTGCATAAATCGATCACCAATACAGTAATTTTTATCGATCGCTATTAAATTATCTAAAAAATCAATATTTCAATATAAATCATTTTTTCTATGGCATTTTGTTATTAGGCTATTTTTTCAACGTGACGTCATCCCTGCAGCGAACGATCATCGCTTAGTTGATTCGTTACCGTCAAAACTTGTGAGTGAACGGGCGCGCACTAAAACGCAAAGACGAGCCTGAAAAGTAAACCTGCAAGTTAGAGCGGTGCCGTTAAATTGCGTGTAATTGCGAACGACCAGAACGTGACTGCGTAAAGGACGCAAGAGCGGGTTAAATTGACCAGTAGAAAATCTGCGGTAATGAAGCGTCAACCTTACCACGAATGCTCATGAATAAGTCATGAGCAGCATCTCATGATCCCTCGTAAGATTGCTCCTTCGTTTTTGATCGACAAGAGATTCGATCTCGTACAACGCGGTTGTAAATGATTGGGATGAAAAATATTTAATAAAATTATCAAAGCAAATGTCAATTTTTCATTCAATTACTACACTGCGATACTTATAAATTTTTATAGAGGGATTTTCATGTATTTATCATTTTTATACATCCGTCCTATGGATACAGGCTGGGATGATGTTTTCAAAAGTAACGATCATCCAACAATATTTTTTTTTATATTTTACTCTACTCATATAAATACTTTGTAATAATTCGGGCATGACAAGTGCTTACTATACTTGAAAGTGTTTTGGGACTTCAATTATGAAACGATTTGTAGAGACGCCTACGCTCCATTGTAACCGGAACGGTTTGTCGATGTTATGCTAAGGAACGCTACCGGGTTAGGCGTGAATGGGAGGTGATATGTTTTTTTTGACTTATTCGAATTACAAATCTGTTCGTCTCCTCTTTTGCCACTTAACTTCGTTATTCTCGAGGGATAAATAAAAAAAGTTATTGTTAACACGATTAGCATAGTTTTTCAGTCACGTCTCATACCACGTCTAGCATCGAGGGTACATTTGTTAGTGTCGCGATTTAGGTCCGAAATTTATAATGACTTTACGATTATCAGAATTACATAATCTAATTCTCATAATGAAAATGGATAACGAGAAGGGTCTGAAATTTCGTTACCGTAAATCAAATATGAGCAATCGCGTCAGAGTAAATATTAACTTTGAAAAAGTTTGTTTCAACAGTCACACCACGTTGGCTGAGAAGTCAGACAATTTAATTGATGATAAGAAAAATTGAGTTGAATAGGTAAAAAATGTATTTTTCAGAAAAATAACAATTTTACCCTAACCACAGTCTTACCCTAAAGCTCCAGTAGAAAGTGAAAGCATTCGCAGGTACTATATATCCTCGTGAAAGTGATTTCGCTAAGTTTCTACTTTAACCAGTAATTCCGAAAGTCCTGGTGACTTTCAAATTTTTGATAATTAATTTTCAAAATTTCCTTTCTCTAATTCACACGATAATTTTATACGAGCTTTCACGCTCGTCGAATTCATGATAGACGTTGATCCTAAGAATAAGGTAAAAGTTAAAACCCAAGGATATTTCTCCACGGTCTCTTCGACTGGACGTCTAGCATAATCTACTTGAAGCTTTCGTTGCATTATGTTAATTTACCTGTGGAACTGGTAGTCGGACGGAGAGGGAGATGCGGGGGACCCAACCTAATTGGATACCCATTACAATGAACCCGTGTCAAAATAAGAAACAATGACAGTAATTGATTACGCATTAAAGGATCTGCACTAGGATATCAAAAATTCCAATACAGATCCTGTTATTACGGTCAGTGACTCTCCGACCGTGTATCTCGTGCACGTAAGATCGATCTCTCGTGTATAAAGTCTTCGGTGTCTCCTATGATTTTTTTATGCATCCAACCAACCTCCCGTCTCGATTTCGAAAGAGTTATGAGCATTAGGGTGCGTTTCTATGTCTCATTGTATACATGTAGGTATGACATATAGGTGCGTCTAAGACGATTTAATGTTTGTCAATTCAATTGTATCGGGATAAGATATGAAAAATAGGATTAGGTTATAGAAAAATTTTTATCGATTACAATATCGAATTTTAATCAATCGAAAATCTAATATCCTTTGAGAGGACCGTAAATGCCGCAACGGTGTAACCGACGTGATTAATTTTAATGAGGTGATTTCAAAAGGTATTAATCTCCGTGTTGGCATTTGTGATTAATGCTTTTCACGCAAGTTGACTGATAAGTATTTAAATTCTTATCATTCCTGCCAGATAAGGTACGTGGTAACGACTGTTACGTATCCCAGGGATGTCCATACGAGATTTTACAATTTTTTAATAAACACACAGGACGTATTTAGAAGGCTGTTTGAATGGTTTCTAGTAGCGATTATGTTGATTAATTGTTTCGATTTGTTTGATATATGGTTTTTGGATAGAGACTAATAGCAAATGTTTCTTTGGTAAAACATCTCACTTATCTTTTTTTCTTTTTCTTTTCAAGACAGACTCTTCCGCTCGAACGTTTTATAAATAGCGAATTATACGGAGGGACTGCCTCTGGTGTCATTCGTTAGTATTACTTGTATTTTCGGGTTGGCAATCAAGGGGCAATTAAGACACTTGCTAAGTTATTTGCCCGAGGCATCCTGTTACGAATAAAAAGACAAACAAATAGTTGGTAGCATGAGAATGTTATCTTCGAATCTTATATCGAAATTGTATTACAGGTATATTTAATCATTCGCGAGGAATATTGATAAAAATTCAAAAAAAAAAAAATGTCCATATAAGACATGTAGGAACATTGACGTATCAGTTATCAGTGCGAATTACTAATAACGGTAACGTTCGTAAAAAATTAGTAATTTTTTCAAGAATTAAATTAAAACAGATAATTAAAATCCCATAATGATTTTGATAACAGAATACAAAATTGTCGACCAAAATTTTGTGAATAAGTGTACAAAAATAAAGAAAAAAAAAAAAAAAAAAAGAAAAAAAAAACGGATGCAGATAAATGCATTGGATATTTTTCAGTTTTTTTTTTTCCCCCTTTCATTGTAGACTCGTCGTTACCATCCACAAAGAATGTCGCTGGGACGACACAGCAAGAGAATAAAACGGCGCCTCTTTTCTTCCGCAGGGCAGAGTGGAAAGTTTGTATTATCGGATCGGCGACCAACGCAACGAAAGAAAATAGAAAATTGCATTCCGCAAACGACAACCCGATATCCCACGTATCTCTTTCCCTTTTACTTAGCATCGAATTGCTTACAACTTTTTTTTTTTTTTTTCAGCAAATTCCACGCCATCTCGTATCACTGTATAGAAACTAAAAGCTCGACGTTATTGAACTTGGCGTAGTTCAGGAAATCGCTCATCCTGTGACAATTGACGTCGCTATAAGATTTCAATTGAAATGATCGATCGCACGTGAGATAATATTTTACGAAGAAATTTTCGACATCATCCATTTACACATATATTTTTTCATTTCAACGTGAAATCCCGTAAAGGAGAAAATTTTCATATGTTATACTACGCGTTGTTTGGCTTTATTTGATTTTTTATGCGACAAGAAGGACAGTGGGTATAGGAGAGAATAAGAGAAAAACGGTAGGCAATATTTATTGGGTAGTCCGAACGTGACGTTTCTTTCGATTGGGTGAAATTCTCGTTGCAGCCTCCTGAGCGACTGGTCCAGCGATTTATTCAAGTGACGTGAAAGCATCGAGAGTCGATCGCATAAAACGAAAAAAAAAAGATATTAAACAGAAATAGGATAAAAATAAAAAAAATATTAAAAAAATTCCTTTAAGATATCAAACTGATTGTGTCATTACATTGACGTCTTGCTTAGGCGAATATTTCAATTAATGATCGAAGCCGAATGATCGGCAATCGGTTTATATTTAATTCGGTGCATTGATGCCTTTTACGATTCCGCTACCCGGATTACACGACACGACGAGTTCTGTCATCCAACGATCATAATCCGACTACCTAAACTCTATACGATCCTACCTGATCGGCTTAGGATTTTGATCTCGATCTTAATTATCTCATTGATATTTTTTATTTGGTTTGTTTCCAAAAATCAATACACAGCTTTATCAGGTCTTAGCATACAGCAGCATTGTAAACCTCGTGACACAAATTAATAGAAACTGGAATAAGACCTTTTTTCGAAGTTCCTAACTTACAATTTTCTAAGGCCGTCTTATTCAAATGAATTTAGATACGAATCCATTTCTCATCCTCGCTGACTTTTTCTACAAGATAAGGACGCCGATCACGTCATATATTAGCCGTACAGATATTAGTTACCGTGCACAAAAAATACGGCAATATTTTCGCCTGGAAAGTTCTCGTCCGTATCATGACTTTCAGAAAGGTTTCTACTTGCACCAAGTATTCTCTACGTACTTGACAGTGTCATTAGGATTAATTAAATGGCTTAGATAAAAAGCAGCCATAGGTGGCCTCTTAAAGTAGGAGCACCAGATAGAGATGACCGTTAACGATAAGATTGTAAATAGGCTAAGAATGTCTTGCCATTTTTTTTATCGACACGTATCGAAACTCCGATTCGTCGCGTTATTCTACACAGTGTTTCAGTCTATATCGAACGTTTGCCTATGATATCTTCGATGACGTGCAGCTTTAGTTGACGCAAGAGAATGCGAGCGCGCAAAGCAAAGAACAGTTCACGCCGCAGGACATCTTTATCCTAATTTCCAAGCCACCAATTTTACCCCGTGCCTCCAGTTCAGCTCGAATCAGAAGTACGAGAAACGCGAAGACTCGTCACGTCTAAATTGAAATGAACATAACATAACCTCTAAAAGAAACGCCAACCTTATACATGTACATAATACGTGTCTATGCTACATATAGCTATACTCAAATACATTTGACCCGTTCGCAAGTCGCCCAGGAATAGACACGATGCCCTTGACTCTTACTAGATCCGATTGATATAAATCGATTGATCTTCGACCTTCTATCGATCTCCAAGACAATCGTTTCTTCGGGCCCCAATGTCCTCCATGTTGCAGCGCATATCTTGGCAAGTCAAAATAAACCATGAACAATCAACGTTACACGTCAGCTCGTAGTCCCAGCCTTGTAAACAATACTTCAATTTCCTAGCGATGATCTAATACCAAATACATACTCGATCTTCTCTCAGCTAAGATTCCTATGTGAAATCTAACTTATCCCAGACCGTCCAACTATTTGCTGACTTGCCGAACAAGTCCTTCCCTACTCTTCCTTCCTTATGACTGGATTGTCGATCGTTTTGTGGTACAACTTGATTTCAGCTTGGGGCGATTCACCTACTGCTCTTAGACTTGGCCATTGGAGACCGTTACGAGATCGGACATGATCGTATACGATACTATAGACGGGACACTACCTTCTTAGGGAAATCCGCGAGAACCGTCCGCCATTTCCTTAAGCGTTGTAATAGCAAGGAAATGGCGGACGTGCTTATAGAAACAATTGAGAGACACGTACAGCCATTTTGAACTTGGCTATGAGAAACTTTATCGATAAGTGTCGTTAAGCTGGAACTTCGGTATTGATGTGAGATTTTTGGGTAATTATTTGTTAATACCAAATTTGTACTTCAAGGTAGATTTTTTACCCATTTTCACACATTACTGATTTGTGATAGTCAATTTTATACTATTGTACGTGTAGCATTGAGAGAGTATGAATTGCTCGCTCGAATGGCACTTGGTGAACGATTGACGTTCGATTGACGAGTCTATTGACTTGCAATCGATTCACCGGCAGGATCTGCCGACCTCCACTTTCTTTTTCTCGAGGTGTGAATTACGTGTGTATCTATAGAAATTGGGTTTTGGTCTACTTCCTACGAGGACCGTAAGTGGCGCTGAGAGTCGAGAGAGAAATTGTTTGGCAAAAATTATTTGGATTAATTAAAACTTTCAATTATATTTTCGTCACCGTTCCACATTCATGACTGTGCACTAGGCAATGTCGATTGATCGTAACAGTAAAGTACTGACGTCACTCTGACAAATTTTGAGACCAAATCGCTCCAATAAACTAGACAATTATCATTGTGATTTTAAGTTTGATTCTAGGAAATTTCGGCTCTTTCGAATCAAAGTAGCGTGCATTGACGTTCATTCGATTCGATCTCGTGATCATTGTGAACGCACCTTTAGATTCGAGAACGTCGAAGAAGACAGATCGGTGGAAACAAATTAGGACGTTTGTGTGTTTGACGGTTCGTTGCTACCAATGATCCACTTCTGATAATAATCTTGGTCTGTGAAATTTGTTCGAGACTTTGACTCGTCCTTATATTTTATAATAACGCCTCCTGAGTACATTGACAAAAATAAATGAGACGAACGTATTCGTGATTGCCTGGTTACAATAGTGAAAGTTGCATGTAACCAGTGTACTGTTACGCCCGCATCGTTAACTCGAGCACCCTTGTAAAACACGGATCTAAATAACGAAGTAAAAAGAAACTGGGTGACTCTAAGCACCCAGCCATATAGAGTGCATATCAATATCGATCTCCAATGATATCTCAATCTGCCACCGTCCACGAATTACAAATCAATATATTAATTCGTACTAAGCACTGCCAAGATAAAATATAAATAAAATAAAAATGAATCACATCAGTGACTATTATTCAAACCCCATAAATACCCTACAATCCCAATATTATACTGTCAAACCATACGATACCTAATTCCATAAAAATTGTGTCACACGATAATTTCCCTTATCTAATTTTTCCTATATGATTTCTCACATTAATCAATTCTGCCCATATAGGTCCAGCCGACCGTGTGAATTAGCAAAATAAGAAATTTACGCACGTCCCTCAGTTTATAGGTCGTTCTTTAAAAGGTCTTGGCAGAATCGTATTTCACTTGGGAGAACAACGCGGAATCGATGTTCCGGTTGTTTATGAGCCACGGGATGGTCTATGCTCTGCTGGCTGGCATACTGGAATGGTTAGCCACCTGTAGAGTTCAGGAGGTCGTTAGGGAGGGTATACATCATTAATAAAGCGTAAGTGCGACAACTGCACTGGGGATCATACGAGACACGTTAGGGGACACGTTAGGTTGCATATTGGATCACACATATGTACACACACGGTATATAACTGCAGCGAGCTACAATCGAACTAGACTACGTACATACATATTATCAATAAATTTTTATTATCCTGCCTGTACCGTATCTACCGATCTAAGCATTCATAGTGGAAACCACAGGCGAGTAATAAAGATACCATTAGCAGATAACAGCCAGCAATTGTATATGTCAGTACCAGAATTCACGAAAGGACAAATAGAAAAAATTACGTCGTTCCCTCTGACAGGACAGGACGTCAAGAGGCTGTTGACTCAGGCAGATTTTATGGTCCAGAGCGTATACATCCCCGTGATCCATCTTAAGATTTTACAGTAGGTACTACGTCCTGTGTAATCTTATCACCAAGACGCCGCACCAGATTACCGTACTGCCTGATGACTTCTTCATTAGCGATCAGAATGACTTTTCCTTACGGTAGACTGACGTCATCGACCGCGGGATGATAGTCGTTTTCATCGTTTTTCAAGGTACAATGCAAGGATTATGATAAGCATGTACTCTGTTGTGATTACCCAAGGATAGGTACATCTTGTCGCGATTGCGTAATTAGTAGCATAAACTTGATGACTAACCTGACTGCAAGTAGACTTGAGGACCGAAGCGCGCAGATACTTGCTGAAGAAAAATTCCTGCAGCGCCATGAATCCCATGTGACAAAATCTGAACTAGGATTCCCACAACGAGCACAACCCAGCCCCAGCCGCCCTCAGGGTAATAGTGTTGCTTCAAAGTGAGTAGTTGCCGGAGATCAGCAACCAGTCGCGAAGTAGGTCTTCCGGGAGGTGGCTCGTTGCTACCGACGCCGCTGTCGTGCACCGACAACTGTGGTAACGATCTACTTCGATAGAGAAGAGATGCTACTGGGGTTTCTTGTCGCTGCTCGAACAAGTACCTCTTCGAGTGATTATCGTCGTCAGGAGAGTCTCGACCAGTCTCAAAGTACTCTGGTCGAAAAGGGTACTGACTGGCTGGATAAGGCGATTCACTGAAGCTCTCACACCTGGGACACTTCTTGGCGCCATCTTGGAATGACCTATTAGAGTATTTCCGCGCGTCCTCTTCGTGGCTAGGTGATAGACGATCCAGATGATTGATCGTAGCGAAGGGCGAGCCTGATCTTGGAGCGATCTTATCCAGCTTCGAAGGAGCAGAACCCTTGGGAGAGTTTCTGTCGCCCCTGGAAGGTTTCGTACGATGTCGTGGAGAACTTCTACCATTTTGGGGATTTCCGTTTCTGTCAAACGACGATTTCCCACCTTTGATCTCGTGATGCCTCGCGTCCTGAGGTCTGACTAGGTCACAATTGTCGATTGGACTTATTGGCCCGAAACTGAACTTGCCGTTCTTTCTCTTACCCTGAGAATATCCTCCGGGACTATGTGACTCTGGTGTGCGTTCCCCTTGGCTTCTTGATTTTGAAATTTGACTCCTGCCTCGCGTGCAGCACTGATCGCCATTTCTTTCGGACTTCCTATCTGGTTTATTAGTTCCCTTCCCGTATCGATCCTCATTTTTATCCCGTTTGACATCCTGACTCCTCTCGCCCCTTTCGATGCCTTCGTGTCTTCTACCTCTAAGACCGTCGCACTCAAAGTGCCTGTCGAGTTCTTTGGAATCACGGGATACGAAGAGCGACTGACTCCGCTTGCGCTCCACGTTATTCTCGGGACTCTTCTCACCAATGAACCTCGTACCCCTAACAAAAAGTCCCTTGAGTCCTTTTGGCGAGTCTTGTCCCAGGAGCAGAGTCTTTGGCAAATTCCTCTCGCGATTACCTCTATCATGTTTATTTGGCGAGTACTTTACGACTTCCGGTTTAAAGACATACTTCGTCGGACTCTTCGGTATCTTCACAATCTTCTCACTGTCCGCGTGATTAGTCCTGCCAGGATCGACCTGAATAGCGTCCATTATCTCAGGGCTTTTGAGGATTTGCCCTTGGCAGCCTCCAACGCCCTCCTACCCCTTCTACCTCTCGTCAAACACACTCAACACACTTCATGTCACGTATCATCCTCGCCACTAGGATTTGCCCCATTTTCACACACCTCTTATAAATACCGGATCGCGATCACATTTTATAAGATTGATTCAGCCAGAAGGGAGTTTTCAGAAAAATCGGCCCTTTGCCGGATTTCAGCTATGCGCTCGTTTCTTCGCCCTCCTCGCGTCGATGAAACTTGCCAACTGGAACGAGAGACGCGCAATTCGATATTTTACGCTCGATCTACCTGACTCGACCCTCAACCCTGCTGCAACTATTGACCCCGTTCTTGACTCGACTATCAACCATCGTTTACTCCAACTATTTATCAGAACAAAAAATTACCCTCACTCCGTGCGATTCACAAGCAGCTGATATACGAGTAATGCATTTCGTTTCTCTTAGAGGCTAACAAAAAGTCACATCATATATGCTCCATGTAAGCTAATGGCGGTGACACGTCAAGCGTGGGTGAATTTGGACACGTTGGTCCCAGAGAATGAGGAGGACGGTTAGAGATCGGTATATAGAGAATGTTCAAGGGGGAAATAGGAGAGGGAGGGAGGGAGAGAGAAAGAGAGAGAGAGAGAGAGAGCGACATTAAAGTCGTACTCATACCTTTAACTCACACTACTTGTGGCGTTCTCAATGAGCAGTAGGATAGCGCTCACTTTTACCGGTCCAGATTTTTTGTCCGACAAGATTCGCGCCCACCGAGGCTGCGACGCGTGATTTACGGCTGCGGATTCCTGAGCGGACGCTAGAAATTAAAGGCTGCGACCGATAAAACTGTCCATAAAAATTTCCATAAGATATGGCAACCGGCACGATTAAGCATCCAACACTGCTCTGTAAAGTCAGCGCACACTTTACATTGTGTTTTGCCTTTTGACTGTTCGCCTAGTTTCCTCCTAACTCTGCGTCACTAAAACCGTAAGACTTCGACTGTCAGATCTGCTTCATTTTTATTTAAGATTTCTATAGCGATACAATGACATCTCCAAAGGACAGTCGTACAAAAGATTTTGTGACAGCTAACAAATGCATTGATACACTCGATAGAATATTCAAACAGAAAGAACGTATTGCTCCTCCCATGAAATACAGCATCTCTTTGGAAACTTTAGAAATTCCTGATTCATCAGATTATCTACAATCTACGGAATAATAGACTTGTTAATCCCTCGCCAAAAGATTGTCAATTGTTATTGAAATTTTAAACCCCCAAGAACAAGTAACGTGTCTAACTACATACGCTCTACGTGAATAACTATACAACAGTCATTACTCGTGACTACAAAATACATTATCATTAAAGTCCCCACAGAATATCGTACCCGATAAACCACATGCACGAATATCCAGAGACATTAATAAGAATATAACGCGAAATCCCAACCACTGATAATAAACCCACTGAAAAGGTATCGCTGAATTTGCATGGCGTTATAAAAGATCGTCCGCTCTCCATATAAAAATCAAATCACACCCGATCACTTGTCCCGATAAAAAGACCAAGAAAAATAAAGATCCAACACAAAGCTCTCGTAAATCGCAACAGAGCTCGTCACAGCAGAAAAAGGTCTCAGGGGAGTCAGTCTAATAAAACAAAGCCGATCGCGTTAACTATTATACAATGAAAAGAGAAGAAAAAATACATTAGAAATATACTCGAACGAATCGCACGCTCGACTATCACCTTTGAAAATTGTCCTTTCGACACTTTATCGTTGACGCACCTGCCGACTCGTCGTTATACTTCATAACGATTCCACGATCGTTCGCGAACATTATTCGCCTTGCGTATCCTGTCTCCGATCTGACATCTAGTTCACGTTCGAAACATGTGTAACCGTGCGTGGCGCGTGTTGAGCATCCGATGCGTATATATGCATGTATGTGTATATATATATATATATATCTATCTATCTATCTCTTTTTCTCTCTATATCTACGTATCGAAATGTACGTATCTCTCGCGTGTTGCGTGCCCGTTTCCTTCTCTGTTCCGTAAAGTTCTCTCGCAGGATAGCAAGAGGGAAAGCAGCGACCGAGCGAGTCGCGGGTCGCTCGCGGACTGCCTCGGCTTCTGCCGCTGATCCCACTTCGGAGTTCGGACTCTCAGTGCCGCCGCAGACGTGTTGGTTCACGGGAGTCTCTCTTCTATGCTGCGAAGTCTCGGTACCTTAGCTATACCTAGTACCTCCACTTCTTCTGTTTCTACTCTATATGTCTTATATATCGTAGACGCACGTGCACGCATAGGCGACGCTCCGCGTAGTCGGTGTATTCAAATGTCTTATTATATGTATATAGGTATAGTTATACGTATGGGATATCCTTGCGATCGATCCTAGAGATTTCGTGATGCTTCACCGAACAAACTTAAATTGTTGGGCCTGCCACGTGCTGTTCGCCTCGTTAGTTTTACAAGGGGGGTAAAGACCGGCGAGAGCGAGGGGTGCAATATAATGGATAACGATAAGGGCGGTTTCGAGGTAGAACACAAGACTGGTTTTATTGTGTATGATAATGACTTGTATCTATTTATAAATTTTTATGGTCTTTCACTGAAACAGCTCAGAGTGTCTTTACTTGAGACTAAGTTCCACGAGGTCAAAGGTCGATAAGGGTTGTTTCAGTCGGCAGAACATTCTCGAGATTAAAACGTTGTAATTCAAGCAAGATCCTTTTACGATTTGGGAAACCGTCTACTGCAACCCCTAAATATATTATCTACGAATTCGTGGCTTCTTTCCAGCATTTTATCCTCCACCTTTTCACCCTTTCCTCTTTATGTATCTTTCTACTGGACATTCTCTCGCTCCACGAGAAGCATACCCCTAGGACAGTAAATCAGGGGTTGCGTTGACGCGACCCTTGTAATTACGAAAGCTCACCCATTTTAGTAGGGAAACGATAGCGAGCTAATTCCACGTACGTGTCATCTACCCCTGAAAATAATTGTTTACCGTCAACGAGTTAACCACATCCCCTAGGTCATAATTGTTGAGCAATTATTTGCTCGCTGAATAAAACAATTAATTGCCCGTGGATTAAGAAGGTGGCACGGATTTACGCCACGGGGACTAATTGACCAGTTTCAAATAATGAAGTTTACCCCTATTGTCCAAAATTTCGATAGTCCTCAAACACGGTCGTTTCGTTCCAATTAAAGCTTCGCGACCCTTCTTGCATAAGGAATATACGTGAATACGAAATCGTACGAAATGGATCCACGTGCCGATGACTGAAAGAACTGAAAACTGATATCGGTACGAAATATCGAATGAATTGTTAAATTTATTAATTTCATTGTTCCGTATAAAAGTCATGTAGAACAACCTACGCGGTCATTAATTATTTCAAGCTTGCTTCTTTTTTTTCTTCCATTCTGATTTTCTCCGTCCCTTCACTGCTTACCGTATGCTTCTGGCCCCACTCTCGTCACCCTTGCTCTACCGCTCCTTCCCTGTCGTTTCGCTCTCTTACTCTCCATGCTCCAGTGACACAAATAAATTAACAGCTATTAGGTGACAAAACACATCCTGTCCAATAATACGGATAATATTTCTCGTTCGGTTTATTCTCAGAGGACTCGCGTGTACGTGCATAGGAGTCAGTATGGAGGTGGATGTGCGAGATATTAATAAGTCATTTCGAGACGTATGAATCACTAGCGTGAGTCTGAAGAAAAAAAAATATTTCAGCTATTGTGTGTAATTTATCTCGATAATACGAATTGCGTAAAGCCGTATTGAGATTCGATACTTTTGTTCGTGGGTAATCGAGAATGTGTAAGAGGGGTCATTTTAATCGAGGTCACGTTAGATTTTTTTTATAGCAAACTTCCGATCATGGCATGTGCGTGAGAAACTCAGAATTTTATGCCTCGTATAAGTTTATCGAGCTTTGCGGAGGTTCGAGGTATTTTTAATCTGGAACACGAAATCTTGGTAACGAGACTTTACCTAAACTACGTTTTTTTTTTTGTACCTCGTGACATCCTTTGAGGAGAATTTCGTTTTTTTTTCATAGGTCGTAGTTATACGGGACGACTCGACTGCTTTCAATGAAGTCATTATCGATAATTCATTCGTTACGCTCGTACCTGTAATTTACGTAACGAAATAAGCACGTTCGAATTTGCATGTAGAGGCTTTGCGTGTTACGACTAATTAGAATGACGAATACCGTTGCTTTGGACTTGTCCTGTCTTTATAGCAAAATTTCAAAATCCCTGTGACAATTTATACTTTTATTTTCCATTCAATAATTTTATTCGATATTCCCTCTTATATCGACTGCCATACCTATAGGAGCGTAAAGGAACCCTCGAGGCAGGATAAAATAAAATTAGAGATGGCCTGGACTGGGAGGTGGTTGGGTTGAATTGAAGTTAAAACGCCTTGGGTTGCAAGGGAGAATTTGTTTAACCATTTTCAACCCTTTTTGACTGTTGAGGCAAATAAAAAGAATCCAAAGTTCCGATCTGACTGGATTAAGGTAAGAAATTTACTGTGCTCGCCAGTGTTGGGGGAGAATTCGCAGTTAAACTCTCCTATAATTAGTTAAGTTAACTGGGCTTTACAGTAGTGAAATTTGTCAGTCCATTTTACAGTGTGTTGATACGGTCATTTTAGAAATGAAAAATTTGCTCATACTTATTTCTCTCTCTTTCTTGTATGATATATCGTATGATATTTCGAGAATGATGTATTATATTTTACATTGATATATATATATATATATATATATATATATTAATCAATATAAATCTTTGTCCTTTCTTGTCGCCAATATTTCTCTTTTTTTTTTCCACCTACTTTCCAATCAAACGTATCTTCACTATCGTTCGGCACTCACGTTACACAGTGTAACAGTACGTGACATACGTATACGTCATTCGTATATTTCAGTACGACAATTATACGTATCCTTTGCAAAGGGCTGGCGTCACGGCCGATATCAGTATGGTATCTCTTGATATTTATGGTGTTGTTACCTCCGAGTTCTCCCCATACGTATAAGCGGTGCATTGCATGCGGCTTACCGTACGAGATACACATGGACGACTAACGTATTACGCAGTGCTTCTAAGCACGACACATATCGTGACTTCCTTCGCCGTCTCCGTCTTTCCTTCTCTCATTCATACCCTCTCATTTATTGCATATATATATATATATATATAGTCTGTTCTCTTTGATAGCACATAGGACTCTTCCCCGCTATGGCTTTCATTCCCAATTTAATAGCGGAAAATGCTCCGAGCCAAAGTCAATAAGTTGTCCCTCTTTATTACGTGGTGCGGATAGGACAGCGACAGTAGGGATGGAATGAGGGCCGGGGGGGGGGGGGGTGTAACCTACCCTTGCACCAACGAATCTGATTACCGTTTCTATGTAATTCAATGTAACAACGATTTCTTTCGGTAACTGTGTGCATGGACCTTTAGCTATATGTGTATATGTATATATATAGGTACACGGATCATATTCCATAGGAGGAAACGTCGCGCAGATGCAATTTAGACAAGGATCGAACGTTTGGATGAATTTTTCAGTGTTGACCACCTTTTTTTTTTTTCTCGTCACTCCCAATTTCGCGTACGTTGGAAATTTTTTTTTTTTTTTTTTTTTTCCCCGGTATTGTCAACAGTCACTGGAAACGAATCGGATTATCGTTCGTACGCGCGATTTAACGTTGGTCGCATTCTGCGTACTGCCTGAAGTTTTCAGTTAGTCCGATTTGTAAGGTAGAGAATCGATACCCGCTTATGCAATGAATATTAGCCATACCTGACGTAATTTTCGTCGTCGCTTTTATAATCGTTAGTTTTGGATTGTCGTAAAAAAAAAAAAAAACAATTTCGTTCGTCAGTCTCACCTAGCCTGACTTAATCTTTACCCTATAGTCGCCACTGCGCGACGTCGTGGACTTGCGGGGAAACGCACGTGGCTATACGACGGCTACGTCATGCCGTCGGCGGGCAACGTCTGTCTCTTATCTCTCTCGTATCCATAGGGGACGTCCCGACGCCTACGTAACACGGGTTATCGATCTGATGCCGACGACAACGTCCGAGGACTTTGTAAAATAAAGCGCAAATATATTTCCCATAGCGGTACGTAGGGCTAGGTGGGTGAGGTGGGGGATGGGTGGTACATAAATAAAATTCAAACAAAACTTGCGCAACGAAACGTCATCGAGTCCGACGAGGGAGACTCGGTATTAGCGAATTTCATTTCGCACGATTGACATATGGGATCTGCTCGTTAATCCCGATAAAACGCGGCTCGCTGTTTGCTTTGACGAAAACGTGACGTAGATAAACCCAAAACACCCATCCCACGTTTCACCGGTGCCGATAGATGGTCGTTTTCTTTGTTTTACCTTTTCTTCCCCCCTCCCCCCCCCCGATCCCTCCTCGCAACCCTACACTACTCAGTATTATTATTATTATTATTTTGTTTACCTACACACAACGTTAACGCTCGGGCGTTTCAGGCCGAGTCACGAGCCACGTAAAGAATGATTATTGAAAACTGCTACCCTTATTCGTGCTTCTTTCATTCTTCGTTTGCTCTTCCTTTCTTTCTGCTACCCACGCAACGGTCCCTACCCGGAAACGTACGCCTACGTCGCGAACCGTCGTGAACGCTTCTTTTACGTTTCACGAGACGACGTAACGCAGACCCGCAGCTACCTTCGTGCCGTTCAAAGACTCGTTCACTCGGTTTACTATTGGACTTTTCACGAGTCGATCGCCACATGCGATTCACGTATTATCATGTACGGTTGGGCTAGGTTAGAGGATCAGTACGTGACACGAGTGCTGGGAGGAGTCCGGTTGGGTCTTGAGGGTAACTTTTTATTTTTTGTATTGGCGAACTGAGTGATTTTTTAGAAAAAAAAAAATTTTTTTTTTCTCTTTCCAACCACGTCTTTTTTTTTCAATTCTCATCTACGCCTGCTCGCTACGCCCGGGACACTGTGACTGTAATCGACGGTCCGTGCACGGTGGCGCGAATAATCGCTCGACTGCGACACCAACAACAAATTACTCTCGACCCTTTTCCAGCGCTTTACGACTACGAGCACTTAAGGCTTCTTCTCTCTCTCTCTCTCTTTTACTGTGCTGGGTGCGAGTAGTCGAGGAAGGTCGAGAGAAAGAATTGGACTCGGTGGGATTGAGGGAAGGAGAGATATGGGATGGGCGGGGAGGGGGGGGGGGAGGACTCGACGCTACCGCGCATTGAGATATTCGGCTCTCTTTCATCCTCCAGGAATAAACTGGACCGGCTCTTGCGATTCTTTCTTGGTAAATTCTAATAATGAATTTCCTAAAAGCAAAATGGCGTCGGGTTGTTCTTGGCTGGTTGTATTATTTCTTTTTTGTTATTTTTAGAAGTGGTTGGAATTAATTAACGAGCGTCGGGAGGAGGTAAGAGATCGATGACGAGAGATGATTTGTGGCTCGGTAAATGGATGCTGTTTATTATTATGTTGTTGTTGTTATTATTGTTGTCCGTCGTTAATTAGGGGTCGTTAGAGAGTTTTTATGTAATTTTTGTTTGTCACTTAATTTTTTTTTTCCCCTTTTAGGGGATGTTGTCGATATTTATTAGTCATAGTGTGTTTTCTTTTATGCTAAAAAAAAAGTCACGTGCGCGTACTCGAACTGCACGCACGCGGATAGATCTTGCTAACAGATGGCGCCGATCACGGCGTTTCTCTCCGCTTGCAATTTTAGCTCGCTGCAGCGCGAAGGACAAAGCAGCCGCTGTGCATCGTAGCGCCGACGGCGAACTCGATTCGAGGTAAAAATAGAAGAGACCGAAGTACGACGACGTCCATCTCCGTACAAGGAACGTAGACATAGGAGCGAGAAGCAAGGGAAAAACAAATTTGTATAAAGGAAAGCCAAAACGGGAGACTTTCGTTGCTGTCGGGTGGAAAGTAAATTTTTTTTTTCTTTTCGCTTTAACGATCTTTATTAACGCCTTTGGACTCACCGCAAAGAGCTCGAATGGCCGAACGTCATACTCGTAGTTTTAAGTATTTGCGGGGAATAAGGAAATAATAATAATAATAACGAGCTATCTCGGCTACTTCGAGTATCCCATACGTCGATTGGCCTGTTTACCTTGTACATACGTGCCACGTATGGCATTCAGAGTACATTCCCGGGCAAAGGTTTCTTTCCACGTGTATAAATTGAATACACTGTACATCCCATAGGGTATAGCGTGTGCCAGCATATACAGCCATATAAGGAGGTATGACGTATACGTGTCATGGCAATCGTCCCGAAGGAGTCGAAAGGCCCCTGGATACACGGTTGCCTCGAAAGTAGTTACGGTACGCGTGTATAGCAATGAAAGCTCCGTAGTTCACTTTATTGGCAAAGTTTTCGATCGGAGTCCCTACAGGATTTCGATTGTCCCTCGGACGGATCGACCGGCAGGGTCAATAAACGACCAAGAATGATAAACTGAGAGAAAGGTATACACGCGTTTTATTTGGATATTGACAGTGATGAAAGTTTGAGGAAAAAGACATGGTCGTAATATACTTTTCGTATAAATCAAAATGGCGGGTGTGTCGGAATAGGCGTTCGCGATGGTAAGGTAGAGAGAGATGTTACCTTGAATTTCGGTTGACGGATACGTCTGTCCTTGTCTTGTGCACGCTGACGCACGTACGTTCGTCTCTCTCGCGCTCACGGCCGGTATACGAAATACGAAAAATTTTCACAACGATCGCTCGGTCGGTAATTGGCAGGTAGCCAATGTGCTTGTAAAATCTTTTTTTTTTTTTTATTTATTTAGTCTTGTTCAACGATACTACGACCGTCGGCTATAGGGATCTAGTATTATCTGTGTTAAGTTTGACACTGACGTTTCAGCCGGTATACCATCTCTTATGTACCTAAGAGATACATAGATCGCATATGGTGCACTAAACCGTCCTATAAATCTTGAAATATTACCAGTAATACGGTTCTTCTGTCGGAGCCTTTCGCATAAGGCGTAGGCATTTCCCATAAAGGAGCAAATGGCTACTTGGCTGATCGTAAATCTGTGTGGTGCGGGGAGTAAAAAAGTATGTATATATATATATATATATACACACACACAAAAATCACTGCGACTCTACGGTAGCGGACTGCTGGTGTCGATGTCTCGTTCTTTCTTGAAAATAATAATAAAGTAGATATTAATGTCAGGTATATGGCTCGACGTATGCTCCTCTTATATGTAAAATGTACTGTGGGACTGAATCGTAAAAGAAATATTATGAATGAACCGAAAAGAGCGTGACGCTTCGTCTGCGTTCTGTGGTTTGCAACGATGACTCACGTATTACGGGAATGTATTTATAACCTATAACGGGGTGGCTTCTCGGGCGTCTGTTCGCAGGCAAAACACGTGCTGCATAGTAGCCGGGATTGTAGATCACTGCGAAGCTTCTAAAATTAACGTAAACGAGCTTCGGCTTCGTCAAGTCCACTGTCACTTTGGAGAAACGGTCGTGAAGGTAACAGCTGGCTGCGTAGAAATATTTGGCGCGGTGTGTTGCGAAAAAAAAAAAAAAAAAAAAAATTGTTATTTTTTAACTTTCTTTTCGAACGGAAACTCGAGTCCTTACGATGTGCAGTAGCGGAATTGATTAGAGTGGCAGAGATTTGGCGCGGAGTTTGAAATGTTTTCGTGTGATTTTTTTTTATACTCAAAGCCAATTGTATTTCAATGCCCCGATGCTCGCAGAGGGAATGTGAATGGAACGATGGATCCTTCGGCCGTAGATTCGGGGGAAACGTAACGAATTGATTTTGGTTTGGAGTGGATATTTTTTGGGAAAGTGAGGGGAAGGGCGGGTGGAATTTTTAATTATGAAAATGGCGCCCGGTTGAACTCGAATCTCCTACCACGTGGACGGACGTGTACGTTACGGCGTGCGATGTGGGATTCTGGGTATTTTTTTTTTTGCGTTCAATCTCAATCCTGTTTTTTTTTATATCGATTAAAACTGCGTGAGATTTGTTTTTGCTCGCGACAGAACGCGTTATTGACTGGTCGATTATCAATTATACCGGGTGTCAATTATACGAATTATTAACTTTTACGTCGCGATCAAACGTTGGCTTGTGTTCCGGTCTGCGGGGATTGCGTCACGCGCTAGGAACTTTGACGAGGGTTTTTTTTTTGACTTTTGACTTTTTTTTTTTTTTTTTCAAATCGTCTACCCAATCATTCTTTCATTCGACGAGTCATCTCTGACTCCTCGGATTTTCAATTTTTACCTGTCAATCTTTTTTTCTCCCGTTGCCTCGAACGATCCACTTTAACGTGTACAGCCAATCGGAAAATTTCATCCCCCGACGCTTGCCGCGTCGGCTTTCCTAAATTATTCCACGCTCAACCAAGGAAGACAAACGAGGTGGATGCTTTGGGAATACATGAATCGGTGACCAGATGGATGTGTAAGATTATCTTTAAAAAAAAAAAAAAAACAACCCTCATACGAGAAATCAAATTTGAATATTTGACTTAAGGTTTGGACGATATTTTATTCACCCTTCACGATTGACTTTACATTCGCTTTGTCTCTCTTATCAAAAAAAATTTTCGTTGCTTCAGTCACGAAGCGTCTTTATTGACCTTCTACATGAGCAGTCGCCATCTCGGCACCCCAGAAAGACGTCGCGACGCTCAGCTCTCTCTACCCACCCCAGTTTCCTCCCACGTCCCTGTAAATACAAAAAAATTATTTTTACTCAATTTTCAAAAAAAAAAAATTTTTTTTTAAATATTATTTCACAAACTTTTCACAACATCTGTACCTACTCAATTTATACGGACAAGCTGTATGTGGCACAGTAGGATACGAGGTTCTCGTTCCGGCCACATCAGTATTCATATATTCGACCCTTGAATCCACACCCTCCGTGTAAAATCAATACCTAATGAAATCAATGTCCTCTTACGAGTGCATCCCGACGCTGATTTGAATTCTCTCAATGACGAATTATCCGTATACAAACGTCACAGCATCGATAGCCAATTGGCATCCATAGTTGATCAAAAAAAAAAAAAAAAAAAAACAGCGAGCATAAATTTCAATTAAAAAATTCAAATATAAATTTTTTTTTTGAAAAATAGTACAATTTTCATTATACCCCCCCCCCCTCCCCCACACTTCTCCCCTGTCACCAACCTTTCACCGTACAAGTCACGTGACGTACTTCGACGTAAAATATACGTCAGACGAAATCAGTGTATTGTCTCCTTCAAGTTATACACGTACAGCAGCAAGTCGCCCTCTTGATATTTTGAATAATTCCTTTCGTTCAATATAGCATTACAGGTCCCCTATACGAATTCCCTGCCCTCTTCAACGTGTCCCCGAGGAGCTAGAGGGGACAGCGCAGTCTTACGGGAAGTAAAGCAGACTGCTCGAAGCCACACCGAGAGTCATCTGGGAATACAGAAAGAAAAATACGTTAAAGAGACAACAAAAAAAAAAAACAGTAAACCCATTATTTCCTTTTCTTTTATTTTCGTCACGATCCTTTCGCACCCCCTCCCCCCCACATCCCTCTCCAGTTTTCAAAGGGTTTCGCGTAATCTGCCATGTCGCGTGGGGTATTCGTATGTGTAAGAAAAAAAAAAAAAAGACAACACCCCGCGAACGTTACGCGTTAGCCAGACGTGAAAAATAAAAGAATGAAAAAGAAAAAAAAAATTGTCCACCTTAAAGCTGCCAAGTCGCGCGAATTACTTCGCGGCGAAACATATGACGGCTCTTGCCGGCTTCTCAGTGTGGGAGCTGAAAATATTTTTATTGGCATCTCTTTAGATTTTGGTATTATCCTTTTTCTTCATACTTGTATATATATATATTTCTTACTCCTCCTACTCTACTGCTTCACCTTTGACCTCCGCTTAAATATTCGTCACTGGGCGCGGCTCGGAGACGCTACGTTTAAATAAACGAAAGCCAAAGGGCGGCGGCGTCTCTTGACGTGCGTAATTCAATCTGCGCGGCTTTGAGTGCGCGACAGAAAAAAACAGACTTTTCACATAATAACAATAACGTAAACTTCGGCAAAGCACAGCGCACTCCTACGTCCACGTAGCCTGCAACCGGAAACTGGCTTTCATCCACTATGGTTACCACTGTGAGCCTCTTGGTTTCACTCGACTATCACATTTCCAAGCAGCGTCCGCCATCGTTTGCGTATGTAATAATATCGCATCCCACTTCCGCCTCGGTCATTCTGTAGGTCTGGTCGCTACTTACTCGCGACTCCCTTTATGAACTTCGCAGCAATAATATTTAACGTCATTCAGCCCTCGCGTGAATTAACGTTGCCGTATTACCTGTGTGGAATTAAAATTTAACGAAACGTTATTAATTGCGTCCATTGCTTACTGGGCCGAGAGTCTATAATTAATATATAAACCTTTTTAGCCAATTTCATATATACGTATATTTTTATATAATTAATCACGCTTTTCTCGTTCTATTACTTGTTGGTTTAGCAGCACGTGCTGTATATATATATATATATATATTCCTTTGATTCTTTGTCATGGAGGAAATGACGTAGGTGAAGAGGAAATATCCGGAACAGAAAAGACTATTTGCTTCTAACAGGGGAACCTATTGACAGAGAGTATCAATGCGAATAGCATGAGTGAGAGAGAGACAGAGAGGGGACCAGGCTGAACTATTTATCTCCAATAGGAAAGCAAGTCTGACAGGAAATGTCGATATAAATAAATATAGCATTGAGGATCTTTCTCGACACCGGATACACGTTCATCGATCATCATTATTCTCGGAATTGAGTGCCAGACGGTGGTATCTCTTATCGGTTTACATTATGGAAAAAAAAAATTCTCTTGTCGCCCGCTTTCGATAGTCTTACGCCTATGCGTACAACGTACGTATATAACGTATGTGGCTGAGAACGAAATTACAATGTGTTATTGACACGCGTGTCTATGCGCGTGAAAATTAGTCGTGCGCCGACGGTCCGCAAAGCGACAAGGAAATTGCATTCGTCCAGTCGTCGAAATACGAACGCGTAAAATTATCCTCGTCAAAACATTTTCATTGAGCTGCCGGCCCTCTAACGGGCTAATTTGTAACCCGCGTACGGACTGAATTAACGCGAGGTTTCGTGCGTCGCGAATAAATGAAAAAAAAAAAGAAACAAATCCACGTGTCGAGCACGTGACGTTGGACGATCGTTTTGTACCCGTGCGATTTGTTCGGGCGTAGTAGAAACACGGTATTCCGGGTGTAAGCTCGTCGGGAATGGATTTTCACGGTGTAAATTGTGAACGCGGCCATTTTGTATTGGACGTTTTCGACGCTCGAGAATATCGGCGTGATTGTAGTCATTGATTACGTATACAGTAGCGGGGGGTCGCGAGGAGAATCTTTCGTATCGACGGTTCTGATAAGAGAAAAGGAAATTTTATGGCTGAGAAGGGAGAGGGGGGTTGAAAGTATCTTTTTTTGGTGGGGGGAGCCAACGTACGTTGCATCTTAAAACAGATCGATGCTTCCGTGGGTTAAGTCGATGCACGTGCATGGTCAGACGATGCGGATATACTGTCTGACTACGTACCGGTATATATGTATCTACTTGACGTATAGACACCGTGTTAAATTTATATGGACGACAAGTAGTAGACATTGACTTTTCTTTTCAGTGGCTAAATTTGACGAATTTTTTTATCGCTCTTAAACCTTTCACTTTTTAAGGTTCTCATAACGTTATCATTTTTACGGTTACTGATATCAGTGCTGTGTATTATATATATATGTACATGTATTGTGTGTATATATATATATATATATATATATGAGGGTCTGAGGGGTCTCCTTTGGGAAAACTCGCCAGAGTTTTCTTATTCTTCGAATCTTCTTCCTTTATCTCATCCACCCCTTTCTACCGTGGCGACATCTGCTTCTTCCTTTTTCTTCCACCATTCTCGTTCTTCGAGCCGTCCACGTTTCTGTCGCTACGCGTTGGAGCCAAAATAGAAGGGTCGAGCTAGCGGTTGGATTAGAAAGGACAGGAAAGTTTTGTTCCGTGGAAAAAGTCCTGTTGTTGTTGTTCGTTCGTATAAACTGACGATGCCCGTCGACGCCAACGCCACGACGCTGTAGCACAGCCGTATACGGGGGGTTGATGGAACGGAGGGTCTAACTGCTGTACTATAAGGGTCGATTTCTCGTGGAGGAAAAAGAAAAAACTCCCACGGCGAGTAACCGTGTACATAAACGAGGGTTGAAGTATTTAATGGCTGCTCGTGGAGAAATAAATTAGTAACTTCGGACTTTTTTTCTTTTTTTTTTTTTGAGTTCTCACGTACTTCTAGCTTAGGGTCCTTTAACGTACCTGTACAGCTATTTGAAGAGACGATATTTCCCACAGGAAGACACGTTGACTTTATTGGCTTATTTTTATGATAATATATATATATATATATTGTCAATAATTTTACAGCGCACCAACAAGATGAAAAATTAAAAAGTCTACGTGACCGCAGTGCGCGGTACCCAGGGACCAGAACGGACCCATTTACCTGGACCGTGTTAAGAGTACCGCATTGCAAGCACACGTGGTCCCTAAGCCAGAAGCTCGCCATTTAAAAGAAGCTTAACATGAATAATAAAGAGAACAAGAGAAACGAGCAGGAAAGGATAATATCACGCGAAATGACACTTATACATAATTTTAAAGCAAAAGACATTGTATGCATCGGTACCAAGAGCCGTAACCGTAGGGATGAGTCTCAAGTATACATACCCCATGTATATCTATGCTATAGCTAGCACTGTACCTACGTACAGTACTACCAACAGTACCTACCCCCTACTGATGCAGACAGGTCGATCGCTCGACAGCCTAGCTAACACGTAATTAAAACTTTTCAAAGGGCACAGAGAGAGAGAGAGAGAGAGAGGGATGTGAGGAGTGGAAGGTGGAGGGGGGATGGGGTTAAAGGGGTAGGTCAGGGGGGATGTAAAAGGGAACGGAGTGAGTGGACTGGCCGGAGGAGGGAAGGGAGTAGGTCGATTTCCAAAGCGTGTTTAACCGATTTTTTTTCTCCCCCCCCCCCACCATCCCCTATTCATGGGGGTTGGTTGTGCCAGCAATATCCGGCCTAGAACGTTTAATCGTTCCTCGAGAACAATCCGAGAAAATGAGTAGCGATAAAGGCTGCCACCTCTGGTAAAGAGTGGGGTGGCAGGGGGATGGTCTCGGGATTGATTATCGATAAGCTTTAATTATCATTGGGGATGGTTAACGAGTACTTCCAGTCCCTATTAATATCATGGTCAACGAACGAGGCGACGATAGGCCTTTAACACGGACGTTAAGGGAATTACGAGCTGACCCCCACAAATCGCTATTCTCATGACAACGAGTCCTTTTACACGTGTGTTTGTTTGACGTCTGTCAGTGACTCGCGTGCCGTCGGTAACCACGGCTGTCAAAAACGAAAAAAACTCACGTGTATCTGCCCGACTAATCGGCATCGCGAAAAAATCTTTTCTGATAGATTTGGTTGAGTCACTTTTTTTTTCTGGAAGGAAGGAATCGTATCGACATGGTGACGTCATCGACTAATTTTTTAATCAATGACAGATATAGGTGGGTGGGGTTGGGGTGGTAATATTTAGGTGTAATAAATACACTGTGGGTACAGTTTGAATCCTAGTTTGATCTCTGACCTTATTGTTCATAGACCAACGCGTAGTGGAAATACCTAATAACGCTAAAAGGTCTTATATATAAAGGGATGAAAAGAAAAAGGGGCCATTAGGGTGGGTTCACACGTGGCACGTGTACACACCGTAGGTGTCCGCCATGACTAGACGCTGGGCTAAGTAATGAACTAACGTTAATCCGAAATTAAGCTGGGACTAACTCGTCTGTTTACCGGGGGTTGGTGGGAAAGAGTAGTATAGTATAGAGATAAGGGCGGCGGGTTGGATTATTGAAAACGTGGCTTCGGGAACAAACACGGGGTGGCTTATCGTGCGGTAATACGATTGTTTGTATCCACGGTTAGAAAGATTGGCGCTGTCAAATTGTGAACGTGTATCAATGACTTTTCTTCGCATCCCCTAAACGGCCGTTATCGGCGAGACGAATTATTTTAAATAAATCGCACGCGCGACTACGTACGCAGGTTGTTGGAATTTCGCATAAATATTTTATCCCCGTCGACGGACCTCCTGAAGCGCCACAAAATGAAAGCGTCACCCCCAAATGGCCGCGGTACCACAGGTACACGCATATTACGAGGGGTTGATTGGTTATCGATCAATTCCCATGACCGAGTAATTGCTCGTTGCGCGGCATAATCGCCATATCGGAAATTACGCACCCCTGACAAAACGTCCAGGTAAATTGTACCTCGTGAATTGCACCCTTATACCTTATAAACAAGTGCACGCGTATTTACGGGTGCCGAGGAAGTGTGGTAAATTTTTTTTTATCATCCCCCGATCGAGTCAGTGGACACGTGAAAAAAAAGAGGTCTAGTCAGTCGTTAAATTTGTTAAAAAAAAAATTTTTTTTTTCCTAACCCCACCCCCAAATTCACGGGGGGTGGGTTAATGGGGTGCCAGGAATTGGGGGTTACTTCTTAATAATTGCCGAGGTATGAAATTAGCCCACATTAATCACTCGACCCTTCGTCCTTTGTCGACCGCTGCGATTGACACGTGGACTGGTAATCGTTCCGTCGCCAACTTCACGTTGTATATTCAAACGAGCCACTCGGCTCGTCCTACGTTTTTACCATTTATCTTATACCGATCGATATTCAGCCTGTCAATTTTAAGGGCCATCTTCCTACGGCCCTGGTATACCAGGTCTTGTATTGTATTTCTAGCTGCATAATTTCACGTGGTATAACGCGACGGTGACGTCACAACACGTTAATTCGAGCAGCGCGAGCAACGCGAGCGGAGTAAGTTGAGTCTGTCCGTGGGTTACATCGGCGCCTATGTAAATTAGACTTGACGAAACGAGACGTATAAGAATATACGACAAGCTTAACATTTACAGAGAACCCGTGGTAATTGACGAAAAAAAAAAAAAAAGACGAAAAAGCTTTGTCACGGTCATTAAGCTACCATCGATAAACTACCCATAGATTACGGCCAACTTCAGGGAGTCTTAACCGTAGAAGAAAATAAAGATAACGAGAGAGAGGGTACAAAAAAAAAGCTTAGCTAAGTAAGATTAAGCTCGTATCGAATCCGCACGAAGTTTCTTTTAAATCGTACGGACGCTGCAAAAACTCGGGCGTTAACGTTAAGGCGAGTACGAATTTTGGTTGGAGCTGCGTGAAAAAAAAGCTTGATTTCTATTACGAGGCAGAATGAGCGACCGGGTCGAGTGGCGTAAAAGGGACGAGGCGGGGACGAGAGAGAAAGTTTTCGAGTCGCGAAAAATTGAGTTTTATTAGCCGCCTCGTCCCACGACCCTTCCCCTCCGTCCTCCGCCCTCTTTCCCAAGTGTCTGTAGAGTTTTTACTAGTCTCTGCTCTGCAGACGGTGCCCTATCAATGCATACTGCAATTTGCTTCGTTTATGCACTTTGCTATTGATCGATTGCTTGTTGAGCTTTGTCCCCTGGGATACATAGACTGTGTGTGTATATATATATATATATATATATATATATATACGCTATATTCTTCTTCCAGGAGCCAATCAGCTTGTCAACCGCGCTCAATGAATTTCTCCACGTTTGTATCTGCCATATTTGTTTGGCTGGGGAATACGACTTGTTTTTGTAATTTATAATACTTTCGACTGTTATTAAAGTTTTAATGCATTCCTTCAATTCTGTTGGACTTTTAATATACCTGTAGATGGTTGGACCTTAGTGTCTGTTATTCTGTCTGACTTAGCTTAGTCAAGTGTGTTAAAAAGAAAAATCTATCCCACCCGTTTAACCTTTGTCAACGATGCCTCACTGTTACGTCATCTTCCTGCCGTCCAAGTCTCGCGCTCTCGTTTTGAACCGGGAGATTTGAACCTGATTTTTACGCGGTTTGGGAATAAAAGGAGAATGAGGGAGGAGGGAGAGATTGAGGATAAAAAATTTGATATACTATTCGTACCCTCTGCTACATCCTACCCCTCTGCACATTCTCGCTACCTGCTCTGTGGAAATAAACGAAAATCTGAATATTCCTTTGGCGCATACTGATGCGGCTTGGCACTTTCTCTCTTTCTCTCGCTGTACCTGACGCCGGCACGTCCGATAGCTGTGCGTCCTCTTTTCTCCTTCCCATTTGGGATGCACGATCGAATAGTAAAGGAACGACGTTGCGAAATCCCAGTCTGGAATAAAAGAGCCAAATATTGGGTTATAAGTGGGGGATGACGTAGGGGAGGGTGCGGGGAGGACGGAAGGAGGGGAAAAAAGACTAACGAAGGTCGTCGAATTGACGTGATAAGAAGCGTGTAAAAAATTAATCTTCATAGAACAAGGCTATGGGCTTTTATTGTCTACTGGGGTGTACAGAACAAAAAAAATTGTACAACCCTCCTGTGACCGAATTGCCATTTTCGAAAAAATTTGCCATTATTCAAAGCGAAAAATTGAAATTGAAAAAATAAAAAAAAAAGGGGGGAGGGGAGTATAAATTAAATATCGTAAAGAATTTTCAAAAGCTTCGGAAATATTTTTCCCAATTGACATTTCACATATTTTCGTGAGCTTTTTGAGGGCCACTTTTTTTATTCGTACCGACATATATATACATACATACGGGATGGTCCATTTACCAAAAGATCGAACCCCCATTATGTATTCTCGTTGTCGGTAAAGATCTTGGCTGTTACCTCAGGCGGTGACTTAGGTCGCCAGATATAGGTTAGGGTATCCGCTACCCTGAGAACCTCAACCCTCCGTCCCTTCTCTCCATATATCATAGGCGTTAGAAAGCCTCCAACTACATCTGGAAAGTACACTGGGAAGCTGCTTCTGACCCTTTGGAATCTCTTCCAGGGATCCAGGAACGATTAATTTCCCAAGCATCTTCCCTCGGGAAGAGTAAAATCGCGTTTCCCCGCTCTTTCCTACGAGGAGGTTAACGCATAACAGTAACAAAGAACTTTTGCACCCTTTTACCACAAAAGTCCACCACCCTCTTTATACCCTGTGTGCATCTTTCGCAAAGAGCTTACAACCCTTGTGTCTATATATATATATACACAAGATAGCCACTGGATAGCCTTATTCCAGATACTACCTTACATACAGATACTGCCTTAATGAAGCTAGATAAGCTTCACCGGAAAGCCGCTAGGTGGCAGATGCGTCGCCTTGAAAATAATTTTTAAACTGTATCGATACCACTGCATCCCTTATTGGATAAGGGTAGCTCTTAGAATACGTAATAGAATTTGTGTTGGGTACTGTTATTATTATTAACCGTGCAGGGTTTATTTTTAAAAATGTTTTTTTTTTTTCTTCCTTATTTAATCCACTGTCCTATCCTTATTTAACGTCTATTTACTCGCGTGTAAAACTGCAGCAATGTTCTCGTAATGAACCACTGGGTTGTCTCTGTACGTAAAGCGCAAACTATTCCGCAGACAATTGTCGTCAACACATTCCGTTTATCGGGAAAAGCCCTGGTATTTCGAGAGCGCGAATTCCCGGCGTTATTCCGTTAATTAAACTCCGAACACGTGGGGATAGTCGAACCGGTTGACAAACACACAGCCCCTGTATAAAACAATACGACACTGATATTTATTACCCGATATTAACTGCACGTCGAAAATTTTGTTCTTTTACGTCATAAAACTGTATAGAGGGTGTGTCGACCTTTGACACGCTAGACAATAAATAGGGTTGATATATGTAGAGTGGATAAGCATGATTCGGGTATATTTATGCCAGGTGTCAACCCCTTGAAAAGTATGAGGAAACGCGTGCAAAGGGGGCAACGAGACTGGAATAACTAGAGTCTTGCATTTACGTATAAAGTACACGGGGGATGAAACTACCCCGGACGCAATACAATTTCAGGATATTATCGCAGATTGTACGTCAACCCTTAAACGTTGCCGAGGACTAGCAGCGGCAATATTATTTCTCCAACTTGGAGAACATAATGGGGCGTGCACAATGCGCTTACCTTGACTCTTATTACGACTGGGTTACGTTAGGGGTGATGCGGGGTTATCTGGCGATTTCACCCGGTGTGCACGGGGTTTAATGTTATCGCCGAGGAGGTCATCGTATGGACGATGATAAAAATTTTTAAGGATCTGCTCAGTCGTCCGGGCGAGCAGTGACTATCTGAAGGGGTGAACTTGAAAGTCTTGGTGAGGGGGATGAAGGAAAAATTAAGGGGTTGCAGTACAAGAACGGGAAACGTGTAATGGCGTAATAGTGGCCGACAGCTAAAATTTCAGGGGTGCAGTAAGCATCGGCCTCGGGACGACAGCCCCGACGGACAGGGGTTGAAAGGGAGTTGATAGCAGGGGGTTTCGACTGAAGGGTTGCTGAGTGGTACTAGGGGTGGTGAGTGAAGGGCAAGGGGTGCATTTGCGAACCTATGGGATTTTGTCTGCAATGCTTTTACAATGGCTCGTACGTAGATTTGCACTTTCTGAACGCATCGTGTGTGATAGGACCTTTATCTGTCTGTCTATATATGCTGTGTGGCTTTACGTATCCCCGTGCTTTATATATGCTTCGATTTACAATGCACGATCCAGCGACCGCAGACCTACCTACTCTGGTAGTGTAATAGCATACGCGCGTTAAGCGTAACTCGATAACGGGTTATATAGGTACTCGTGCGAATGGCTGCCCGCACGTGATTTTTGACGCGTCTATAGGAAAAGAGGATACAGGAAAAAAAAAAAATATTGTGGATCAGCCACGATACCTTCGGTATCCATTACGTGCGAATCCGTAGCGGTTTCTGTGTATGAATTTGATTTTTTATTTTTATAGTATTTTTTTTTACTATTTTTTGCTTTTTTTTTGTTTTCGCCATTTTTGGTCTTGTTTTAACGTTAAAGAATTATAGTGAGTTGCTATAAGCAGTTTTTCACCTGTGACATGATTTTGGGGGTAGTACGAGTTGTTGGGTAGGGCGAAATTTGTGAATTCGTATGACATGGGAGAAAATGGTTTTTTTTTTTTTGGTTGGAAGGGAATAATGGATAATATGGGGGATACAATAAATCCGTGTTAAGTTTACTGAAATATCACGAGATCGACTTCTCTTAATGGACCATGGAAATAAATAGTATGCAGATGAAGTAGTTTTGGGTGTGAAGGCCAAAGTGGAAGTTTTTTTTTTTTCTCTTTTTTTGAAAATATTGGAATATTGGGGAAAAAAATTTTTTGTCACTGCGACAAAATCGTTATTCCTCCCTTGTTCTGGAACCTATAGGGATATTCTGAAATTCCCTAGCGTACAAGAACTACCCCTTCTGTATCGTACGCTCTGTAATGCTCCACGTGGCATCCAGTTTTCCTCCCTTTGATTTCCTTGCGCAAAAGCCATTGTATCGTGGGTCACGCGTTCCCTCTTGTAAACTACCCCCTAACGCTTCAGTTTGCTCTGCTCCCCTCTGGGGTTGAAAAAATTTCCACTGCACTATTCGCGCAATCCTTTTTCACAGGCTCGCCACGTTTTTCAACGACTAGACTGCAATAGCAGTTACCAACCTAATGTATATATTTTTTTTTTATTTTTTTTTATACCCTCGCTATAAAAATCACATTTGCAGCTGAACAAATTTTTCACTAGCTTTGCCAGTCGAATTCACGTTGATAAAACGTAAAGTCCCTAGATCCAGTGCAGACAACCTTATAGCGTATAAGAACATTTCTATCCTAACTGACGTAAGCAGTCAGTACAGTGCCCGGGGTGTTGGTATCTTGTTTACGCAGGGACGTACCGGCAGGGAGTCTGAGAGTCTAAGGGTAGTTCGTAAGGGTGGAGTCAATAGGGGTGGATACTGAAAGGGAAAGGTGGCCTCTGCAGCAAGACGATAAGGATTGACCGATCTTAGGTCTATGGTCTAACAGTCATAACTAACTATTCCCTAGTGACGTAACTAGACGCATCGCTAGGTTGGTATCGCGCGTAAAAGTAACTAGGGATCTAGTTATTTATAGAGAAAAAAATTTTCACAAGCGATCAAGACACTCGCATCGATCCCAATTATTTCTGGGCGTAGGTCCGTTAATAATTCCCTAGGCTCTCTCCCTAGTTACTTTCGTTTTTTTTTGTTTCTCAACACCTACCTCGCTTATTCATTATTTTCCCCCATAGTCTCATTTGACACGCGAGGCTATCTTCGTCGCTAGGGACATCGCGCTTTCAGGAGCCAAAAGGAAATTGTGTTGTTTCGTTCGTACGAGCACGCGGCATAATAACGACCGGTCGATTAAAGTGCACGCGCGGCCTTTAATTAAATGACCGGGAAACGGTTGGTACACGAGCGACGTGAATTTTCAATGAACGAAATTCCATGGCGACGAGCTGTTTCCAACGTTTCGTTATATCAACGTTGGCACGTGACACGTCAAATAGGGATTCTCGTACCTAACATCGATGTAACCCGGGATAAAAAAATTTATTAAAAAAATTAACTCAGAAATTCATTGCGAATTATCCTAATGGTCGCTTGGCCGAAAGCGTCGACAAGTATCCGCCATTGTAATTCGACCATGTAAAGTTACGAGGAGTTCATGGCAATTATTCATAACAACCCTTAAGCACGACTGCGACCCCCCTGTAGAGAATTGTAGTATTTATCCGTAAATATCGAAAACCTGTGGACGCCATGACAGTTTAGTAATCACGGTTTATCAAGGATCATCCTGTATTATTGTACACCCTATATACAAATGTATATATAGACATACAGTATATGCGATATCAAAAGCGTTACCCACCTTCAATTCAAATCTAATCTAACCTAACCTAACCTAACCTTAACGTTAGCCTTTAACGTTAACCTATACTGCTTTCTCCTTAACATGGAAATCTCCCTATATCGATGTTGGACTTACGTATCACCACTTATACACTAACCCCGGTTACCAATCTCCCATAAATTACGTAGCTTTCGATAGCGTTCGATTTACCATTGAACGGCCATTATAGGGACGCGGCTTGTTTACAGGAGGTAAGCAAACCCGCAAAACTAGGTCGAAAAAGTAGATCCCTTTTATTCGGTTCTTTCAGCGCTTCCCATTTTATGGGTATGTGTGCGTGCACTTGGGTTTACATATGTAAACAGGAAACGGTGCTTCCGCGATCCTACGGTTTGAGTGTTTGCGGGAGAGAGGGAGATAGATAGATAGATAGATAGAGGCTGAACTTTCAAGAGTTACAATGGCCGTGCTAGGCGGTTTACTCAGGGCGTTTATCAGAGTGGATAATAAAGGGGATAGTTAGCGAGTAAACAGAAATTTGGATAAATTGGGAAAAATGAGATTTCAATTAAAAAAAAAAATTTACTTTTCCATTTTTCTTTTAAGGATGCTAATGCATTTTTTTCGAACTTTCTTTCAGCGAGTGCTTTCGATTCCTATATAAATGACGTGAACGCGAAATGCCTAGTGGTACGTAAAGGTTTCGGCGGGAATTTCAAATCCCACAGGATTTTCCCTGTGAGTCAATTTTACTAGTTTTCTTTTTCTTCCTATTCCCTGGTGCCCTTCTGTCTTCTCGCTCTCTTTACCTTTACTTGGGTTTCCGGGACAGACGGCCCTGGGCAGATATATATATATATATATTTTTTTCAGATAAATTCCAGAAAGCTTTTTTCATGCTAATAAGATTCGTGGGCTAGAAAAACCCGATACGCGCGGGCGGGTGGGGGTAGGGGGGGGGGGCTGCGGCGAATTTCACTCGGAAACGAATTTTATCCCCCCACCCCCCCCATGCCCCGTAACGATTCCTTTTTTTTTCTATCGCAAAAGCCGTCGAGCGATGGGTGCTGCGACGCAGAGGGGTCAGGGGGCGTTCGTTACCGGGTTCGTAATTCAATATTTTGGACGACGCATAGAGAGAAAAAAAAAAGAGTGTTTGTAAAACGGATGAAAAACGCAAACGGATAAAAAAGAATTGAAGAGCGAACGAGAGATACGGAATATCGACGAGGTGTTTTTGGGGTATAAAAAAAAATAAAATCGCGATAGGGAAATATTGGTCGTTTCGCTGTATGTGCCTGTAATTACTATTGGTACACTCATTTTTCAAAAAATCCTTTGATAACCAGATTCATTTCGCTTTTTGACAATATAAAAAAAAATACGCACGGCTTTAAAATTTTACTAAGGGCAAATCGTTTATTACGTATATTGATACTGGCTGGAATGCTTGCGTCCGGGACGAATTTAATTTCTACAAAGTCCTGAAATTAACGATCGATCATTTGAATTAAACCACGACTGTCTCCCATTTTCTCCATCCACCTGACGCAATCAAGATATTTCTGGTGACTCTATTTCCGTGCATATTGACTTCCCCTACAGTACGGCTACCCAGTGAGATAATTTTGTCGATAATTTTGAAAAAAAAAAAAAAGGGACCGGGCCGAAATACAATTTTTGGATAAATATTTTATCCCGTGCCCAACGCCCGATTCTCGAAGATCATTAAGTAACCGTAGACGCTTTTAGACGTCGGTTTACGCGCACACGATATCCACTCTGTTAGCTTATCCCATGGGTAATCGTGGAGATTGATCTTTTAGGGCTTTTCAAAAAATTCTGGCTTTTCATCTCACAGCAAGGCTTTTATCCTGTTCCAGACCGAATTGTCGCAGAATCTGCAGCAGCTATCCGAAAGAGCACGTTCCACGACAGAATTCATCCAGCGACTCAAAGGAATGACGGATAAAGTGCACGTGAGTATGCGCCTTTACGTTCTATGGGTTTTCTTTGGGTCACATTTGGAACAGGGTAGGGATGTCCCCTACCCATCCATTCCCTTGCTCTGTGCAGGGAAGAAAGACAGAATGCAGGTAGTCGACGCTTATGGGAAAAAAAGATGGCGGCTGGTCAAATATTTTTGCTCAAAATGTACCAAAATTTTTGTAATACATATACCAATCCATGTATGCGAATAACCATAGAGATGCATATAGGAAGGACATATGTATTTTTTTTTCAATAAGGAAATTATTCAGCTACATATTATATATATATATATACTCTATGTACTATGTATGTACTTGAGTCTATTTGACACGAAACAAATTTCCGTAGCCGTACGAGCCGCGCTAAGTCGGTATAGCTGCAAGAGTCCGGATTCCTTAAGCCGAAAAATAATATAAACGTGTACACAGTGAAACGCGGCAGGGATGATTTATCCCGCTAGTCCACGCAATCAAACTTGGGAAACGAGCGTCGAAGTTGCTCGTCCCTCGTGAACGAGCGTCACGCTGGTGAAAAAATAATTTAAGTAATACGAAAGTAGTATGGAGACTGGAGTGGAGCCGAGTGAAACTCAAACATACTGAGTGCGCTTCGTGTAAATTGCCCCTTCCCGAAACCACCCCCCTTAACCCCACCCCAGAGTATTCTAGTGTAATAGTATAGTAAACAGTAGAAAAATTTTTCTCGATTAAAAAAAAAATACCTTAACACCATTAATTAGAGTGAAAAATTGTGGTAGACCGTAAAAAAAATTTTTGTAAAAAAAATGTTTTTTCTTTAAAATTCAAAAAACTAAAATTTCTTAGTTACGACTAGCAAGACGCTAGCAGACCATACGATTGCATCTATCGTCAGATTTTCTTATACAAGTGAAATAGTATAGTAAAATGACAACGTAGGCTGTTACGATCGAGAAGTAAGAAGCGTGACGATTTTCGTATATGAAAAGTGCAGGCATCCCGGTTCCAGCAATATCAGTCGTATTTATCGTAGAATCATGAAATAAGTGGAGCAGCCGAAAGAATTAGTGGGGACGAAAAAAAAGGGAGCTTTTCAGTTGGATATAAATAGAAGGGTCGCGGCTGAGTTTTTTTACGAGTCCATATATACTATATCCTGCAACAGTATAGTATACACACTATACCCTAGTATAGTCCAGTATACACTATACCGTGCTATAGTCTACCATACCCCATAGTATAGTATATAACAAGACGAGAAAAAGGCGTGTATAGATCCGGGAAAATATAAGGCAGTCAGGGGTTCAGAGACAACGACGATGACCCTGACGAGCGACTCCGTATGTATTTCCCTAATCACATCCCAGGGTAACCCTAATGACGTCATAAGTGATTTCGAACTCAAACCAAATCAAAATTTTACGATAGACGTAAAATCGTTGATTCAATTAATAAAGAAAAAAAAAAAAAAAAAAAAAAAAAAAATTCTAAATCTGCCCTATGATACAGGAGGAATGCGTCACCCTGGAAGAGGAGGTCGAGGAGCGCGTCAACACCCTGGTGAATCTTCTTCAGGCTAGAAAATCACGGCTGATCGAAGCCGCGCGAAAAACAGGCGACGCCAGGTTGCGTTCGCTGCGCGACCAGGTCGCCAGGTGCACCAGTCATCTTCAAGCCACCACAGCCCTTTTGACCTTTTGCATCGAGGCCCTCAAGGAGACGGACAGTGCTGCTTTCCTTCAGATAGGAGGGATGCTGTCCGTGAGAGCAGCGACGGCTGCTGGTTCCTGGAGCGGCGCCGAGGGCGTCCAGGAAATAGCTAGGCTACCCCTTCTGGATTTGACCCTTGACGACAAACCCCTAAGAAGGGCCATCGATCAGCTGACCTTTGTCCAGCTTAAGCGTGAGTTAATTATTCTGGATTACCTTTTTTTTACAATTTTAATTTCTAGAGATTCTCCCACCTTTCGTTTGGTTCCTTTGGTACCTTTCGTTGGATCGTATGTACCTGTGATGCGTTATACACGTACCTTGTTATTACACGTGTGAACATAGCTTTAACATAAGGATTGTGCCAACTTCAGGTCGTACATTTAAGCTTAATAACACGATGTGTGTATATGTACGTATATATGCTTTTGGATAAATCACGTGTCAAGCGTTGTGTAACGTGTGTTGTAATGTTGCACGCAGCATCCGATGGAGAAGATAGATATCCGACAACAGGTAAAAAATCAATCAATAAAACATTGATTATTTCATTAATTTATTATCGATCTTCTATTTACCTTTATAACTAGTGCAATTTCAGGAACGATAATGGGTTCTATAGATAGCATATACTGTTATCAAACATATGTATATGTCGGTATATGATTTTACGTAGAAAACATATCTGCTTATAAGCCCATGTATTAAGGGTATCATGACGGAATATAGACTTTTTTTTTTTTTTTTCAAAATATTTATCCAGAATTTGAAAAAACTTATCGGATCAACGATAGAATCGATCTTGTACCATTTATCGTTAGAACGGTGGTTTTCTGGCTTAAAGGTTCTCTCACACCGTACGGATCCTTTATTTCTTCGGTTTCACATTGCCAACGACATTTCCACAGCAAGTCTACCTATGCTTCCAGTAATCCCTGTACAGTAGGTATAGGCAGAGCCATGTGTCGCTCGTCCTACGAATTCGCCTTTATGTTCCCAGCAACGCTCGGGACAGAGGAGGGACGTTTGCGAAAATGTTCAACCCACCCTTTCATCCCCTCTGGTGTATTATTAAACGTCCGGCGAACCACCAGACGAAATTTTATTCCGTTTATTACGCTTTTGTGGACTCGCACTAAGGGAAATGGCCGCGGATTTACCACGCCTTTCTTCGTGTCGTTTCTATGTAATACATATTCGCGAATACAATTGCGGATTAAAAGCGCGATACTATTTATTTCCATTATTTACAACGCTTTATCGTCTCCATCCATTTGGGAAATTCTTTTCATCCTCGTATAACTGCGCTCGCTTCCTACCCTTCGCTTTCGGTACCAACAACCCCTTACCCTACTGGCTCACGGGTTTACGTTACTACACGCGATTATTTCCTGACGAGAAAATCCAGAAATACCAGGAAATTGAAAGATCAGTACCACGAAGCTTTTTGACGCCGGTAAATATTATCTTTGAGGGGTGATTTTTTTTTCTTCCTACCCTTATTTTATATACTGCCCGTTTATCGCGAAGACCTGAGGCTACACAGGCCCCTAGGTCATTAAGGGTGTGTTCGTCGTCGTGAAAAATTGGTCTCTGAATAATATACCGAAATAGAACGAGGGGTTGTGGATTCACCTTTACGGTAAACACACGGTAGACGGTACTTCGATTGGATCGATTAGAATAAACGATTATACGTATAATTGATATATATTTATTAGGGTGATTTTTCAAAATCTCTTTACAAACAGCAAAGGCGTGGAAATTACATTTGGGGAAGGGTGGGTTCGGTGGGTAATGAATTTGATACTAGGGGAAAATATCTAGGGAATTTTTTTTGGCACTGTTGGACATATGTATTTTTTTTTTTTTTCCCCACCCTTTTGTCTTTATCCAACAGTTACTCGACTGTAGCTCCACTTTGAGGTGACTTCTCACGAAACGCCCAGGTTCCCCAAGGGTTCGCGTGTCTTGGCTGATACTTGGACGAGTTAGCTTCGTAACGTTTTAACGTTAAGCCCAGTGGACCTTATCGCCAGTCGCGCGACTTATTTACTCCCGGGCGATAAAAGTTTCGCGCGTCCTGGACAGCGTGGAATTTTTCTTTTTAATTCATTTACCACAGTCCCTTTGTGAACGCCACTTTATTCTCGCTACGTTCACTTCGACGCCCCTGTGTATAAAACGCGTCGTCGCCTCTTGCACTCCTTCAATTTTCTCACCGTTGAAACCTTCAACCTTCAATCTTCCACTTGGCGCTGTTATTTACGTCCTTTTCAAGAATTCTCAAGCACCATTGTAAGAGTCGAGGGCAACGAGTCAAGATTGCCAATAGACAGGGGCGCGTATAAATATAGATTTCGTATGCGCCTCAAGGATCATGCCAGACGCGTATATAAAGTCTGCCATTAAATCCTGACGTGCTGCCATCTTGAAAAATTGCATATTTATTGTGCCATACGACACGAAAGAATTGTCCCGGGTATTCTTGAAATAGTTGTGAAAATATTTTGAAAGAATTTTTTTCAATACATTTTTTTAATACATACAAATTTCTATACGCAAATCATTCAAATCTACGCTTTACCACTTACGTGAGATTTCTTTGTCTTATGCTTCTAACTTCAGGTCTGTATGCTGTACCGCGTTTGACTTCACTACGTAGCCTGCCAAGTTCTCTAATTCCTTGCTATTACGTCTTTCCTACTAGCTTTCGTAATCTAACGTAACATTAGGTTACCAAACGTAACGTATATACGTGGCAGTAAGCACGTCGTGTTACCGGAATGTCTCCTAGTCGAAAAGCTCAAACAGGAAGCGACGCCCGGGCGTTCAGGGGATTTGAGCTTGCAAAAGCCCTTGATACCTAATGCCACCCCTAAGCCGGCAAGCTTGCTGATATCTGTGGCACCTATACCATTATACGGTATAGGGTAGCTTTTAAGCTCGACGAGACATCGAAGCGCAACGGATACGAGGAAAAGCAGAAATGCTTAAGTGCCCAAAGTTCAAAGGACACCGAATGTGTATTGTAAACGGGGAAAAAAAAATATTTTTTTTCAGCATACCAAATAAATTAGGAAAAACATAGAGAAATCGATATAATTTTGATTTTGAAAATTTTTAAAAGGCCAAAAAAAAAAATATTTACCGTAAAAATCTCTCGTTCGCATAAACCCTGATATCTTGCCAAGGCGTCCTCACTCCTTGTCCCCACGGCTCGGCTAATTTTACTCGCAATTAGATTTCACCCACCCTTTTACCAGATTAATTACACACCCTGTATAAAGTGACGTGAAACGTCAGCAGACTCTATTGAAAATGTTATTTTCAATTAGCACAAAGGATTCGCTCGACTTCGAATCGTACTCGTTGGTACGCGAAAGATTGAAGTCAAAGACCTAATAAAAATTGGATGTTTGAATTTATGATTTTAATTGATCTAAATTCAGTGAATCGCTGACGTTCAAGATCAATTAAATAATCAAAGCTTTACGCAATCAGGTATAAATACCTTCGTGAAATTTTATCTCGAACTTACAAAATCGATGCTGCGCATCTATTCGCACTCTTTATATTCCCCGTTACAATATCCCTAGGCGTTCTGTATTTTTACTAGGGAAAAATTTCATGCCGGAAAGTAATACGGGAGTTGAAGTCGTGTATAAGGACAACGTATCCAGACACCTGTCTGCCTCGAGTAACCCAAGTGGAAACCTGACGTAGATCCGGCATTCGTTTGTACGATTTTCTCGAAAAATTTTACTCCACCACCAGGAGTCACAATTCCGCTCAGCCATTGGACACGAGACAGCGTATTCGTCTTCTACAGCATCTAACATGGGTTCTAGAAAAATTTTAAGGAATTCTAACATAAACTTATACGAGACTAACAGACCTAAAAAATTATCGTCCCAGCTTATATTATTACCTTTATATACTTTTCCTTGACTTACCAAGTCCTTGGGTTAAGCCACGTAAAGCAGTCGCAGTCACGAGAGGATCGGACCGGATCGTCTGTACGTAAAATCTTATGAATTCGATTAAAGTCATTTGATTTAACGATTACTGAATGATTATGAATTTTTGAAAATCTTTCGAGTCTATTTTATCAGCAATAATCGTTCGCGTTTATGGCTCCTGGTAATCGCCTTTAAATAGCTTAGTTCCGTACCGGTGCACCTTGATGGAAGATGAGGGTGGTTTTGGCGTGGAATAGGATTTGGTTTTAGAGGGGTAGTTTTGAGATAACCAGAGAATATCCCAGGCAGTATAACTATATATGAATGGAATATATATGTATGTACGAGACAGGCTGATATCTTGTCTTACACGAGTGCATGAGGCTTTCCTAGCATAATGCAAAGGGGGTTGAAATCTTTGATGGCGTCACGTTTCATCCCTCTCAAGTACCGTGAAAATGTTATGCAAGAGCACGACGTCCTGGATAGGATAATTATTACTGGTGTCGAGGGATGGGCGTGGCGACATTTGGGGGATGCGTCTTAAATTAATAAAATTTTTTTACGACCCTATAAACATTTTTTTTTCTCAATTTTAAACTAGTATGAATATTTTTATTACATTTGTCTATATCTATAGGCAGTCGTGTTTGTCATAAAAATTATGTCAATCCACCCTGTATGAAAACACCCTGTACACGCTTGTACATACCTAGGTGGTATTTAGGGTTGACGATGATTTACCCTAAAATCACGAAAATCACCCAAACAATTCATCCCTTAGACATTAAAGGTGTAAGGGAAATTTTCTGTAAATTATATATAGAGAATAGCTATAGTGTAAGCTTATTATGATTATTACTGATATAAACTTATATATATTTTATGCAAATAATAATAATATAATAACAATAATATCATAGAACCCAAAACGTTTCAAATCATCGCCATCGGACCATCCCTGAAAATTTATTTCGCATAAATTCCAATCTTTCATCCCTTCCAGCACCAGGTGCGCCGCTTCTCATCCCCGAGGAGTGCAGCGCAGAGAACAACAGCGTGACCGTCGCCTGGCAGCCGCCTCCTGGACACGGGATTGGCGGTCAGCGTGGTCCTGCCATCGAGGGTTACTTATTGGAGCTGGATGATGGATGCGGTGGTGAATTTCGGGTAATTAATAATCATCATAATAACGACGAATTCCATGAAATACAAATTTTCTCATATAAAATTTCAACGTTAAATGTCAAATAAGAAAAAAAAATCAAAATCAAATTTATCAACCCGAATGGACCAGCGTCCGGATTACTTCCTCCAGGGTGAACACCTATCTCGTTTACGAAGAACCCGAGGTCAACCGAGTTTAAGGTATTCGAAGCGCCACCTTCAGGACGGATCTAACACCTCATCGGCGTTTACGCGAGACGCACAATCCAATGAGCATAACCGGGAATTACAGTGAATCCCCTGGAGGAACGTCTTCTGCGAGAAGAAGCCATTAGAGGCTATACCGAGTCGTTTAATTTTAGGGTCCATTTAATTCGCTCTGATTGCATTGTTAAATTAGACAGTAATAAGCTTTGTCAGTGGACCCTATAAACGGCTGTATGTAAAATTCCAAAAAAAAAAAAAATCAACCCCAAATCGATATTCCTGTCAGCGATATTTTTTTTATAGAAAAATATGTTTGTTAAATTTTTGCAAAATTTTTTTTTTTTTCACCCAGGAGGTTTACTGTGGACGTGAAACCATCTGCACGGTGGACGGATTGCACTTTAATTCCTTGTATAACGCTAGAGTACGTGCATTTAATAGTGCTGGGGAGGGTGAATATTCCGAGCTGATCGGCCTGCAAACTGCCGAGGGTGAGTATACCTAGGGGTGTGTTTATATAACTTTTTTTACGTGAACGTTGAAACGTTAATTTTTTTTTTACACAGTGGCGTGGTTCTCATGGGCAACAGGCGCTCCGGGCGTTCCCCAGGAAGTATCGGTCTCCGAGGATGCTATGAGCGCGTCCTGCGAGGGTTACGAGCACAGGGTGGTCCTGTCCAACGTCGGATTTTCACGCGGTATACATTATTGGGAACTGACCATAGATCGTTATCACAGCGATACCGACCCTGCGTTCGGTATAGCAAGGGCGGATGTATCCAGGGACCAAATGCTTGGTAAGTTTAGATTAAGAAAAAAAAAAAAAGAAAAAAAAATCATTTACAAAATTGCACTAAGTCATTCCAAAAAGAATGACCGACCTAAAGAAACCAGCTGGTGGGTTAGTAGTAGCATTTAATAGAGAAATTAAGCCGGGCTTTATAGGGGATGAAAAAGATACTGTAAGGGGTTAATATTACTGGGGAGTAATAAAAATTCAATGTCTTTGGGGCTCGTCGTTTTTTACGAGCGTCCTCTTAATTAATTGAAATACGACCTGAGGGATGAAGGGGGTGGGTTGGTCGGACATCAAGTGGAATCTCAGTGGTTGGCGTCCCCGACGCTTGAGATTACCTTCCAGCGCAATACCTCCGTGCTGGCGTATCGGATTATTTATTCGATGCCCAAAGAGGGTGGAATGGCTAATCTACCCTCGTTCATTGACCGAGATACCAGAGTTGAAATTTATCTATTCCTTTTGACTCCAGTCGCTGATGTTCGGCAGAGATCAATAAGACTGGCCGAGCAATATTTTATATGTAATAGGTAAACCCGCATATCTCCTTGCAATCCGGGGTCGTCTATCTGTAATACAATCCGACTGACATGGGGTTGCTATCCGACGTCGAATATTCCTATTGGGCGTGCGGACGTTGATTTTAAAAAAAAAAACATTTTTTTTTCCTCAGGAAAGGACGATAAGGGTTGGAGCATGTATATAGACCGTCAGCGTTCCTGGTTCATGCACGGGGGTGGTCATGCACAGCGGACCGAGGGTGGCGTCCAACAAGGTTCAACCGTAGGTGTCCTCCTGGACCTGGACACCACTCATACCCTAAGATTTTTCGTGAACGATCAACCCCAGGGTGGCGTCGCCTTCCGTGATCTTTACGGCGTCTTCTACCCCGCCGTAAGTCTTAACCGTGGCGTCACCGTCACCCTCCACACCGCCCTGGACGTACCAAGACACCTGCTCGCACCGCACGACGAATACATTGGAGACCTACTTCAGAGCTAGGGGTACCTCACTGTCCTGAAGAAGGGTCTTCTCCAGGAAGTCGATGCCCAGGGGTGTCAGGACAGGTCCAAGGAATCCGAGGGCCAGTCGAGCATCCTCGAGAAGATCATCGAGGAGAACTGAAGGAGTCATCCCCTCGTGGATACCTTGGAGGATCTAAATCTATTGGCACCCTGGACCGGGGGGATCGGATGCTGCCAGATGAGAGGACTTGAGACCTCGAGTGGCTCCCCTTCGTTGCATTTCTTTCAAGACTGTACTTTGAGCGATTTAGAACGTTTTAGGATTATACACGCATCGTCATATCGGTATTGTTAAACGTAGGACACAATTAGATATAAGATTACTCCTTAGTATAAATAAGAGTATCGATATATAGATATAATTTGCGCGTAAGAGAGAGAGAGAGAGAGAGAAAGAAAGAGGATCGGTGCCTCCAAGAGTCCATTGTAATATAATATTAACTTACTATTGATACGTACAGTATGTATGACTATTAATCATAATTGCGTTGTCCATTTCTAGTCTACTTAGTGATTCCATCAGAGTATCTTTAGTTCAAAATGTTCCCGCTAGATTTTCACTTCCTGTCCAACCGGCAGGCTCGTTGTTCTCGTCCAAATCGTATATTAAGGGATCGTTCGAAATTCCGCAGGTTCAGTGAGCTTTAAGTGCGCAGCATTACAAACGAGAGATTCATCCTAGACTGTAATGATACCCTTTAAGGGTGAAACTGCTTTTCCGAGGGTGCTTACTGAGCGATATGATATATTAGATGCTGATACGTTCATCGTTTACATAATTATTCATTTAGACAATGCAATTACATGCAGTACATGGTAATGACGCTAGATAACGCGGGGAATGACTAGTTAGTTTTAATCGTGAGCTCGCGAGGATAATAAATAATTTATTTTTGACATTTTATTCTAATCTAATATATTATATTCTTGGTATCCGTGTGTCTCTTGCGTTCCAGCATCCCCCGGATATTAATAATTGACGAACACGTCAATCCGATTGTATATAATTGTATATATTATGGATTATTATTAATGCCGATTACAATTGCCAATAGTATTATTACGAAAATCTGTACTCGACTAATAAATCGCCGGTAATAAGGATAATGTGTATTTAACGCGAGTCTATTTTTTTTATCTTTCTTATTATATCGTACAAGAGCAAAAGTTCAGTCCAAGATCCTTTTCAGCCCCAGGCGCTTTTACCACTTGGATGGTACCCCGAAAGCCCAGGGGTGAGTTTTTCGAGAAGGTATATGTATTGCACCTTACGGGGTACATGAGGAAGAGCGAAGGGAGGGTAGCAGAAGATTCCTAACAGAACGAGATGCAAGGGTCGTAGAGGGTTGGTCTCGATTTCCGTGGTCCTGTAAATGGTGGAAAATATTTTTCTCTTTTTCTATATTCTTACCTTCTACGCTATCTTCTCTCTCCGTCTCCCCGACCGCTCCTACCCTCCATTTACTTCTACCCTACCGCGGACCCAGAAAACTCCCTCAGCCTGTTTCATCCCCTTTTATCGTTCGCGATACTCACGTCGAAGGTTAAACTCCGGACGGATATCGTAGGAGCAACCCTTATATACCCCAATGATACACCCCATGATTTTTTCCTTTTCTTATTTACCCCCTCAGCTCCAGATTAAGCCCCATGGTATTTCCAAAATCCCATGCGTGTCTCCCAATCTTTCTCGTCGTAATCACTTTGTTATTTGGAAAGCAAGATATATTTTTTTTACACACACATCCATCATGTACCATGTTACGTATCAATCGTATATCAAGGGTTGATTTAAACTTGCCGACAAAGTGAACACATAAGTAGGCACTGAGCGAATAGGTGGGATGGTGGGGGTAAGGAGGGGGTAGGAGGGTTATCAACTAACAACCAAGTGGTCAGACCTTTTCACGAAGTGACTCTATACCCAGAAGCCACTAGTGTGGTTTCACCTTTGACCCTTGTCCGAGACGACCCTAAGGGCAAATTCCACTACCAAGGGTTAGTACGTATCAACGTAAAAGTCGTTTTGGGACGGCGCCTCGAAAATTCACAAAATTTCATCCCCCTAAAATGCCTCGTAAAATGGCAATTTCGAAGAGTCCTCGTTCCCTTCCGCAGCTGTGTTATGGAGAAGAATTTTTGAGAATTTTTTTTTTTTTTTTTTCATCCACCCCATAACAATCAGGATTTTACCTACTGTCGCCTAAGGGTTGTAATCGTGATGAATTTTCGTCGAGTAGTTACTGGTGTCGTTGAAAATTGATAAATTAATAATAATGTATATATGGCGAATTTCAAGATAATGAAAAATCCTTATCTGCCACGTGGGTCGGAAATTCCCATAGTCTTACCTGGGGTAAACGATGTTCATTTATTTATGGTGTTTACAGGGTGTTTCAGGGTTGATAGCTACGCAGGGATGCACAAGGTGTACCCGTGGCAGTTGCCGCGGATCTATTATTCGCGAAGGGTAAATATGCAAAGGGTGGCCCATCGATTTTCCCGGAAATGGCAGAGCCTCCCCACGAGTATTTGAAAAGGGGTAGAACGAGAGAAAAGTCAGCGTTCTACACAGCAACCCCTAAGTCAGTCTAATGGGGAAGCTTTTGTAAATCCAAGGAAATATATTTGATTCCATCGAAAAAAATTCAGTAGCATTTTTTTTTTTTTTTCACCACCCTTATCTCTTATCGCCCGTCTCACCCCTGCTTGTCCGTTGCAATTCTTAGAGATGTTTTACGACGGATAACGTTACCAACCCTTAATTAGTACGTGCTCTCATTCTCGTTTCGATTTTTATAATCCAGCTTCACCCTCCAGCCAAGCGTCTCAACGGCAAAATCCCTTAGCTCGCTAATTAACAGTCTGAGACAAAATTATTACCCGGGGGGTGGGAACAGGGGTGTTCTCGTGCAAATTAGTTCCTAAGGATTTTCCTGTAATCTTGACCAACCACTGTACGCGAAAGGGATGAAACTCCCGTCTCTCTTTTATTCTCACCCCTCGTCCCTTAACCCACAGAGGGTAGTTTGCGAATTACCGAGAAATTATATCAGGAGTAAACGAACAAAAAAAAATGCACCAGGGCCGAAATTTAAAGGGGGCTTAAAAAAAAACCCCACGTAATTCCCATAGTAGATTTTATCACAAAACATCCCCTTCGACTTATACAAAAGCACCCTTAATTCTTAAAATAAAAAAAATTCCAAAAATATATTTCTTCCTAAATCCACCCAATATCCGTAACCACAAGTTTTATATAATTAAAAAAAAAAAATAGAGATTTTACCAAGATATTTTATCCTCCAATTGTATTATTACCAATAAAACATATAATAACGTTCCTAATATCCCTAGAATTGACCAAAGTACAGGGACAAAAATGTTGACCGTCACAAAACCAGGAATACCAACCTACAAAGGAAATACCCATAGAAAGCCACTAGCTCCATCACCATTGTTGAATAGCCCGTGGCAAGCATACTGGGCATCTGTCTTGTACATATATACTCAAATATATATATATATATAGATATATATACTCTCTATATACATGCCCATACAAACAAGACTCCATGTACATCAGGCATCCCCAAAGGGAAAGCATCCACCTACAACAGTTTAGCCAAGGGGAATGGCCCGTTATAGAATCAGCATGTTTCCCCGTAAGTTCATTAGGAAAGTAGCACTTATAGCAATTGCAAAGTTTGATGGCAAATACAGAATTCATTTGTAAATGCAATCTAAAGGCAATAAACAGTGTATACAAATAGCCAAACAGCCGTGACGGTCGGTCCAGACATATAGGCTGGTACCTATAGAAAAATCAATAAAAAAAAAAAGCAGCGCCATGTTACCCTTAAAAAAAATTTTATCGAACTAATTAAAAAAAAAAGGCATCAGCGACCAAAAAACATAATCAGGCACGTGCGATAGGGCCGGTAATGAGGTTGTCATAAAATAATAATGGCACCCCTAGAGATTCCGTGTAATAAACTCGAGAGAAAGATGATATGCAAAATCATATGGTGTACCTATATACATATGGATATATGGTGAAAGGGTGAGTTGACGCGAAAGAGAGGGGATGAGATCTAACAGAGGGTGGATGATGTGGAGCAATGCGAATATAAGTGAATAGGAAAAAAAAACTAACGAGACCCCTTTGCGACGGGGTTGCGGATGATACTGAAACGGCAATGGGGATGAAAATAGGAATGAGAATGGGTATGACGGTGTAGCCTCGGGGGTAGTTTATCCATGGTATCCATAGTCACCCTCAGCTCTGGCACCCTGAAAGTTCTCTAAAATTTTGTAATTGGAGGTAGCTCTTGGGGCACGTATAACTATATGTAATATATATATATATATATACTTTTGTGTGTGTGTGTGTGTGTGTGTAGTGGCTATACAGGGTTACATAAAAGTATCGACCATCCACCCCATTTCACCCTTCGAAATACCATCCCATTTGTGCAGTAACTATACGTAGAGAATACGATACGTTTCCATCCCTTGAATCTCATACAGCATCTCTGGACCACATCTTCTCGGTTCTTCTTACTTACCCTTTCTTATTTTCATTCTTTTTCTCTTTCTCCGCACCCCTCCTGGCCGCTATCCTTTTCTTCTGGCATAGGCGAGACAGGGAGAGTCGTGGTGATGATATAAGCATGGGCGACTGTGGGAACTGCGAATTCTCACCCTGCGATAATAAGGGTTGGTGAAATAAAAAGAATCTGACTATACACCGCTGTACGGTGCGGCATATTAATAATGCAGCACGTTCCCGGTACGGGTTGTAGAATTTATATATATATATACATATATAACATATAAAAGCGCCTTCACATTGGCTGGATGAATTTATATTTTTTAAAAGCCCAAACGTCTTAAACTTATTTTCTTTTCCATTCCATCGAGTCCCTTTTCTCCTGGTATCCTGGAGCAGCGTCTTCTAACGACCCTATAGGATACATTGGGCACGATTATGGGGGTTGATCCCCCGTGCTATTTTTTTTTGTAAAAATTTGTAAAGATAAAAATAAATGATGCAGCCTAACCTAACCTATAATTTATCTTTTCCTCCCGTATACGAAACCCCATCTGTTCACTTGGCCATGGACAATGAATAGAAAGAGTGGCAAAAGCCACCTACTCGTATGCCCGTATCAGACGTAGATTCTATAAATATATTATTCATCGACACTTCCTACCGGAAGTCTACGTGTCGTCTGTCGCGTTTCCATGGGCGACTAATGTAATTTAAAAATGCAACGAACGCATCTCGATTCATCCTTCGCGAGACTAATGTGAATTTTACCATTAATATTAATGGTCGAGAAATATATATATATATATATAGAAAATTTTTTATTTATGTACTGTGCATTATAATACCGGTTGTGTACTTTAATATACTTACTTTAATATGCTTTATTATAATGTAACGAGCTCTGCTAGCTTTTATCTCACAATCTTCTCTTATTAACGCCCAAGGACACCATCCCAGCAATTTTAATATTTCCGAATATAGAGACAAGAGTAAATGAAAAATTCAATTTGTCTGGAGACGCCAAAAAATTCGTCCACCAAAATTTCTTTCTATGCGTACCGTCTATATTTTTTATACGCGAACGCACACTTTTTCAAGTAATTTTTTTTATCAACTATATCCTCTTCTTCCTGTGCTAACGGTACGACGCTGCAAAGTTGACGAACGTCGTAGAAAGTCCAAAGGGCGCCATATTAACTTTCGATAAATAGCCGACATATCTATATAGTGCATTTCCATTCTGGTCTACATACATACATACATATATATATTTGTTTTTTTCAAGCCATCTGAATCCCTTATTTATATGAAAATTTCAAGAATTTTCCAATCGGCTTTTCTGCGTCGTATCTTGCACCAAGTATCCCACCCCCTTCCCTCCACCCTCCGCCAATGCTCTGCAGCGTCGAAATTTCTTCAGACAATCGTATATCCCTTCTTATAGATATATTTTATATATATATATATCGAACGGTTTCGCTATCTTCAAGTAAGAGAGACAGACGTATATAAAAGTATGCAGGTACACTCGTAGTCAAAAGAAAAAAAAATAGCTTGGTAATAGGAGAAAAAATATAGATGGTTATAATAGTCACAGCTATCATTAAAACTATTGCCGTTTAATTTCAGATCCTCGTGCAAAAACCTTTCGGCTGATTTATTAGGACGACAGGAGTAATTTTTGCCTACAGTAACATAGCGGTCGGCAGTTTATGAAAATGGAGAGACTCCCCGTCGCTTTATAGCTGCTAGCCAGAATTTGCCACTAGGCGTCAGTTTAGCAAGGGGAGAATTTACAGGGGAAAAAAAAAATGTCACTAGTCCTAATGAACGTAGTGAGAAAAATTTTTTGATTTTTTTTTTTTCAATTTTTTGGTACCAAATACAACAGGCATTCTGTCTTAAGAATTCTTGGTCTGTCTAGTTTTTTTTTTTTTCGACGGATTTGGAAGGCACGGTATTCTTTTTGTCTTTGCCTGTATTTCAGACTCGTGTGAAAATTGTGGTAAATTTATTTACGGAACTGACTGTAGTATGTAAATACGCAAGGTACATGCGATCATTGAGGATCATTATCGCTTGGCAATATCGGGAATGTCAGAGGGAAGGAATATATATGAGAGTATATATCTATATATGCCTTATACCTGGTATGTATATACATGTGTATTACGTGCCAATGTATATATGTATATATATCAACGTATAACCTATAGAGCAATACGGTATACCCCATTCACTATAGAATCCCATAGAACTCACTATAGTGCAAATTCGAGAGTCGTGGTTACCCGCTGGAATTACGAGTAATATAATTTCTTGGTTATTTTGGAATTTCTGACTGAGTGATATTCTCTTGTTACTCGATAGGATCTTCGTGCATTGGTAACTCACGCGGGAGCCGTGGGGTCTACGTAAATACCGCCACCTGTCCTCCCTCGCGGTAACTACGGTTGTAGATGGATTACAGCGCCGTTGTGAAAATTTCATGCGGAAATTTCGAACACCGTACGGACATTAAATTTTGGATACGAATTTTTGGTATTTCTATATATAATCGTACAGCTAATTGAATTCAAATGGTTTGCTTGACATTTAATTAACGTTGGTTTCTGGAAACGACAAGTTTAATGTCTCGACTGACATTATATAGTAGGCTTAACCAAAGCACTGAAACCATGGTGGCCAACTCTATATTTGGAAACTGATCGATAATGTAACAGCACTATTTAAACTATTAAAATCGCATAATTCATCGCTGTATGTAAAAATATTGAATAACAATCATAATAACCATGTAGGTTGAACAAAAATTCGTATTAATCCAAAATTCAATTTTTTCCATAAAATCAACAACTCGTACCGCGTGGTTACTAGGGGAAACAGGGTCGCAGTGGAGTTTTCAAAAAAAAAAAATAGAAACGTCTTCGAATCGAATTATCTTGACTTTATTATAAAAAAAATTTTTTTGTCAAAAAAAGTCAGAATAAATTATCTCGAAATTGCGAGGAATCGAGGGAATGAAAAATTGCTAGATCGACAAGTAGATTTTACACTTGCTCGAGCAGACTGGCTATACCCCTTTTTAGATGAAGGGTTATACTATGTATATGTATATGTATACTATATATATATATATATACTTAGCTTTTATTATCATGATAGTATACGACCCTTGCACTACTATTATCCATGTTTACGATATAGCGTGTATGTCTCTACGGACTGTATTATTATCCTAGTAAACAGCAACGTAATTGTCCTATCAACTATTATGTCGGGAGAATAAGAGTCGGCGTCGTCTCTTATGGCCGTAATACGTTTTCCAAGAATGAGGCTTAGGGTTCGTTAAATGGACGGTATAGAGATCAATGAGAAGCCATTGTTAGCCGTCTACTACTGTTCCTATATATCCTAACAAGGATAAAATCACCAATGGTCAATAGCTGCCGTATAGCTGGGTAAACCATAACGAATGTGGGTCGCCATTACCGGAAGTGGACGGCGTGTCGAAAACGAAGTGAAAAGGCCGGAAATCCGTGAGGTAACAAAAAAATGAAAAGAAAAGGTAGTCACGACTAGTCTAGTGCACGTAGGTAGGTAAAGAAAGACGTGGTGAAGGTCGAGAACGGTCGAATTAACCAAAGAAACAAACATCCGATGCGACGGAAGGTGAGAAAGATGGGAGGATTTTTGCGACGTGAAGAAAAGAGAAGGTTGAAAAATACGTAAAGCGAATAAATATATCTTATCACCATATTCCCGTGAGATTTACGTAAAACCACAATTTTCAAATAAAACGACGAATACGGAGATCCGATTTACGAGACGATTTCTCGTGCTTGCCTCGATACCGTGATTTACTTTTTTTTTTTATTTTCTATTTCTCACCCTTCAATCGCTGCCTTTCCCATTTCTGTATGACATTCTCGTCTCCATCAAGTCCATCCCTTTTCGATTTGCTACTCGGCGAGAACGCACTTAACGGTAGCACTGTTACTATTACTATATATATTACGTAAAACCAGCTACTGGGATACCTAGTACGTGTATGATAAAAGGGACTGAAAGTAAGGGGTAGTTTCCCTATAAGTGCGTACATACGCGGAAAACTCACGTGCGAGACTGTCGTAGCTTGGTAGTTATACACGTAGCCATCTATGGGCGTTAAGTAAAAGCTATCACGTTAATGGCGTCTGGTCCGTGACAGAAGCTAACTCTGTGACCCGTCTCGTCGCACATCGACTCATTGTCCCGTCAGGTTACGGCTTTTGCGTGCTTGTATTGTCGGAAGCGTTCGGTACTTCCACGCGGCAGTTACTTTGAGAATAATCAGGAGACTCACAGCCGTGAAAAAGGTTAAATCAGAACAGTGTATACAATGTAAGAGAAACATAACCTTTCGACGACGTGCACGTACGTAGACGTGTGTTACGCAAGAAAGTGAAATTCTATCCAGGATTTCGTGAGCCTTTAAAAGATTTAACAAAGTAAACGCAGAGGGTTTTTTCGATCAAGGGTATTATCCTCCCTCACACCATTAAAGGGTTAGCAATGGCATTAATGCCTGACGGATACCATAGTGCAAGGCGTTACTCGAGTTACGAAAGTTAGAAGCCAGGAAAGTGGGTGCAACTGTAAACCCATAGTGAAGTTTCATCTTTCACCGCAAAACCGAGCTCAGGAGGAAGTGGAAATTTCTCCTTTCTAGCAATGAGGTTGCCAACAGAGTTTATACGTCATCTCGTTCTAGCGCCATACTCATGTACCTGTCTTTCTTAGTACGTACAGACTCCTTCTTTAACCACCTTCAACAACTCCTCCTGGCCTTTCGACTGCTCTGAAGGCTTCGCCAAGTGGTTTTCTAATGAAATAACTTAACTTTTCTATCTGCTACGACGGGCAAATAACAGTTGGCCCTGAGTACATCCCCCTTGGCCCGGAAATTGTTTACGCCGTGTAAAACGAAAGGAAGGAAGGAAGGGACGAGACAAGTGAGAGGAGGGGGAATCCAAGTGAAAGAAAAAGAAAAAAAGGAAAACGTAAAACTCCAAAGGTAAGACTGTGTCTTGTATATATGATGTTTCTCAAGATAAATTTATTTCTACCAGCAGGCAGCTTCTTATCAAGAGTATATGTAGATGTTGTAAAAGTGGACCAAGGAAAGTTTAGCAACCGTTACTCTAACTAGATGGCTAACTAACCGCCACTGCATATCCAATACAATCCTACAGGGTATCTACCACGTGACTGCTACAATCCTTGGAATGATTGTACCTAGGCGTTGCTGGCCGAGACCGCATGAATGGGCGAGTCTTGCTAATTGCAAAAGTTAGTCCGTTCCGTTCCAGCCTGAGAAAGAGGAAAACTCCCTAGGGAAAGATATATATACTGGGAAAGCCATATATATATATATATATACACGTATAGAAGCAGCAAAGAAAGGCAATGCCTATTTCCTAGGTCTCAAGTAAACAAGGTAGGTAGATGGATAATTGTTTCAAACGTCATATTCAATTTCACGGGTTAATGTCCGTGGATAAAAAACAACCCTCTGGCATTTTATATATTCTTTTTTATTTATTATCACCAGGAAATTGTTACCTGGTAATGGCACAGTGGCGAGCAGTTCTATGTACTCTGGACTCTATGGTCAGTGCCTTGTGGAAGGTCTAACGTGAAGGTAGTTCCCATGAGAGTAACGTCCGTCTGGTACAACCCGGTTGGCAGTGAGACAATGGGGTAGTTGGCGATAACGAGAAATTCCCCTACTAGAAAGGGGTTGATAACGACGTTCGATGATGATGAGAGTCATCAGAGATATGGTTAGGTTTTAACGTCTAACCTATTTTCCTAACCTTTACCCATGACTGGTATGGAAGCGTTGTCATTTCTATGGGGTTATTGGACAGCGCACCCTTATTCCGCAAATCCTCAAGCACCAAGGGAACCCACTAGACACTCTCGAGAACACTCCTGGGACTGTAGGTCGGGTAAAAAGGGTCTTTTGAAATTTCAAAAGTCACGTGACTCAAAAGCACCCTAACATGACTACTGAGTATACACGACGGCCTAGGGGACGTTTGACCGAAGTATCAAAATATCAAATGACCTGATATGAAAAAAAAAAAATTAATTAAAAAATAACTAACCATAACTACAGAAGCTTTTTTATATATTTTTAAGTAAATTACATTTTCGATAAATTGCATACCTCCAACCACAATCATTTGATAGAACAAGCAGCTTCTTCACGATAATAAAAATACTACACTCTGCCTGGAGGAAAATCGTCCATTTTATCCCCAAGGCATTTCTAGGGGACAAAGAAAAGCACAGTTAGTTCTGTCAAAGTTCTACGACAATATGGCGGCCAACAATTGTATCTAAAACTCTCATCCGTCAACTCCCAGGTACAATAACCTCATAAACCTCGAAACTCACATAATGAAACTCAACCAACCCTCTTCTCTCTTATCCATTCTACTGATACCCTCTTCTACATAGTATATACATATATATATGTACACATAGAATTATATCTACAGAAGGCTTCTGATGCCTGATTGCTTTCATGCTCACCAGACTCCCACTTAATATTAATGTAAGCATCAGCCAATTAACCTAATCACATTGCAGGACTACCTCGCCTGCTACTCAGTGCTACTCAGTCAACCTGCTTTCTTCGATCGATACTTCATAAAGCAGCTAATAGCAGGTACAGCATACACTCTAAATAAATGTCACAGCATTAAAAAATGTACATATAATAAAAGTAAGCAGTATAAGGCACAATTGAATTACAAAATCAGTCGATTAAAGAATGTATTCCTGAATCAAATTAAAAGACAGGATTATATTGTACGTATAAAAAGATACACGTGAAAACGTATTGAAAAGCTTTATTACAGTAATACGTACATTCCTGGTAATAGCAAGAGTATAAAAATGTATTTTAGAAGAAGAAAATAAATGAATCCAGAAACCAATGGAATATTCTAGTTTACCTCAATAAAATGAACTTGTTTTTTCTTCCTTCTTCCCTTCCTCCCTTCCTTCCTTGCCATGCAACTTCGTCCAAGGTAAATATCCTCTGCTTAACAATACCACAGTAAACCGTGTCGTTTTCGTATTCAACATGGAGGCTCTTATGCGGATTATCTCGTGGCCTCGCATAGGATTAGATTTACCGATGTAAACACGTGGGATCCTGATGCCCCAACGGTATTTCCACGGCTTGCATGTACATATATATACACGGTGTACGTATCCTTCTGTTATACGAGGATGGCTCCGCCAGTAGAATGGAGTTTGGTTTAACTTGCGTAAAACTCGTGTAAAGCGGCGAAACGGCCTGCTGTCCCTGTGAAAATCTGAAATTCATATAAGCAGTGGAAAAGTTGGTACCGAGCGAGAGACAGGGAAGTATCCATAGAAGAGGGGGATGGGTTATGAAAGTTCGAGTGAAGGGAAGGATGGGAGAGGGGAGGGTTGAAACTAGGGAGAAAAAAAGTGGAAAACACAACATGGCGTAACCACAGTTGGTAGATATGCACGTAAACCAGTGAAAAACGGTCTATAAAACGCAGCGACGATACATAAATCGCCATTTTGTTTTTTTTTTTTCTTATAATATCGAGACCAAGAAAAGTTCGCCGACGTCGACCTTTTACACGGCGGTATTTTCAAATATAAATTCGCCGGTTCCCGTACAGCGACAGAGCGAAGGTCTTTGGACGTTGCCAACTTCTCTTTACGTTATAACAAACCCAGTGCCTACGTACGTGTTATTCGTAGCAATAAATGAAATTAGATATATGACGAATAAATCGACATAAGAAATATTCATAATTAATATTTACGACTTTGTTAATTCATAGAGATTTAACCTACGGCGGTGACGCACGGTACGTAAACAACAAGTAATTGTCATTTTGTATCTGGTAATAATTAATGAACCCAGGATACACATAAATTTCATATAATCGTTATCTAACGACTGCCATTTTCATAGGAACGACAACCACGTGTAAATTGAAATTTGAGTGAATTTACTCTGGTGTATAATAGCGATTTGGAAAATACATATTAATTGACATGATAATCAAATGGAATCCATCGAATCAGGCAAATCCCAAAAAGCGTCCCTTGACCGATTGTCGTATAACGACAATGTAAAATGTCCAGTATGGTTTATACACGTGATACATAGGACAGTAACGTTCGACGGCGGAAACTAATTTTCCCAAGTTGAATTTATCGTCCCGACGCCACTGGGACCTGACGTATGGCCTAGGAGTCCAAGTCCCAGCGGTTCAACAGGATAAATCCCATCCATAAGGCCCCGGGAACTTTTCGCGAGGAGTTACTATAACTGCACTATACACACGCTATACCACGTACACATAAACTTCGAGGAACCAACGAAATAGTGGATTATAGTTTAAAGTGGAAAAGTTTCATTTCTCCTTTAGAATATCTATAGATAAGTGATAGTTCCAATTATATCTAGACGGAGGATATTGGATCTAGGATCAATTGTGATCGATATCCATCATACATATATATATATATATACACACACAGATACAGTAAATCACCAAGTACTATATGAGAGATCGAATGTTTCTCAGGAATTGGATCTGGCCGCTATCTTCCACGTATTCCCTGGCGAGAATACTGACGCAATATTAAATCCTGAGGAGTCGAAAAAGTGATTTATGGATAGCGAGACGTCGCGGCGCTCGTGAAGAATGGCGAAAGGGTGGGGGAGTATAGGTATAGGGGTTCGGGAGTGGTGGAAAAGAGTCCTCGTAAATTCTTCCAATCACCGACAAATGTTACCAATTCCAAGACGAATGGCAACGGGAAATCAGGCGGGACTAGCGACGTGCGTTAACGATCCTCTGGGAATACGGCCAGTGGCGAAATAATAAATGTACGAGCGATTGTTTTTCATGTATGAACGTTTAGGTAGGCCGAGGCCCATTGTGCTGCATTGAGTGGAGATCGTGATGGCCATTGGGTAATATGTATTTTCAATAGAGGCGCCAGAGCGTATATAGCTGCTGTGAAGATTAATTAATAATTCCAATCAAATTGTATTAATTCAATGACGTTATTTATATCTATAGATATAGTTCGATTGATTGTGCTTATTGGAAATGGACTGTATGGATAATTAGGTCGTGGGTGATATATAGTTGCTGTGTTAATAAGTATTTTTTGTTTTAATGAGAAAAAGTTGAAATTACGTGGGGTGGTTTTTTTACCCTTGACTTTGATTTTGGGGGAGAGTTTATATTCATAAAAAAAATGACGGATTAACGAACTCATTGACTGTAAGGCATTTGTCATTCAATGTGACGTAATTGATTTCGTGATAATTGTTAATATCATTGTACGTGAATTTAACGTCGTTTCATTTGCATATCACTAATATCGGTACGTGATGCGCATGATATTATGCGAAGGACTAATGGAATTTTCGAGGGTGAAGACAGTGAGTTCCCATAGGTTATGTAATGTAGTGTGTATAGGTATAGATGGATGAAAATGCGTAGTGGGTTAAAGCGTGTAGTGTTTTGAATTTTCCTGCACACTCACTGTGGCGCCATCTGTGGGTGAGACGGCGGAGTATCAATCGAATTAAAATATTCTCGAGAGCCGGTAGATATGACGATGGCTCGGAATGAAATTAATTCAATCGTAGCTACGTCACTTAGGTAACGAGGAATCCTCGCAATTTTATTTTCTAACTTTTACAACCGTCCTTCTTCACCTTCTCAAGCGACAATCGCGTCGTTCGAATTTCCTGTCATGGAGCCAACATGGCAAATATAACCTCTCTCGTGCAATTAAAGAGCAAATCCATTGGGAGACAGGTGTGAGAGACGTAATAAAAATTATTAAATCTCACCGGAAGCTGCGATCAATTTACTGGATAAGGAAGATCAAACAGTAAACTGAACAGGGACGTGGAATTCTCACTGTGAAAATTTCACACTGTCGTATCTATATCAATACTGTCTGGCACTGCGAAAAATAAAGGGAAATTCAATATGGATGATCTTGGAGAATTAAAATGGCGACAATGGTATTCGCTTGGTAAGTAGTCTGTTGGAACTATTTACATATCTTCCTTAATAAAAGATTTAACTATTAATATCACTATTTCCAATATTCTATATATTCCATACAATAGATAACGATTAATCATTTATTGGATTTTAATATTGATCTAAAACTCTGTATAGAACAGTCAGGTCTAATCTTATCCACTGACAATCACGAACGTCTCTTATAGGCTAAATCTCATGCATCATTCAAAAGTAAACACGATCCCAAATCCAACAGCAATTAAAGCCAACACGATCGTTTTCTGAAATCGCGTTTCCACCTATTCCTTCCATTTTCCCAAGAGAAGGCGTATCTGATTTGTCACCCTTAAACGTAGTAATCGCATCGAAGGCCGTAGGCACGCCAAAGACAGTATTGCTGGACAAATGGCTCTCCAGGGACTAGCCGGGATTTGCTCCTGGGAAATGTTGGCTAGACGATAGCTAAACATTGATGAACGTTTATCAGGTCAGTACTGATTTTGATCGTAGATCATTAAAATACAATTCACATTAAAATGATTGCCTTACATAACCTTAAAAATTTACATAAATCCTTAGAAACAATCATAAGCAACGTACAATCACTGTTATATATATTAATAATTTCTATCTGTAAGACACGTGCCTTTTATTTATAGTTGCTTATGCTTCGATGTGAACTCACCTTTATCACTGGATCGTATCCTATATATGGACGAATACGTTTGACAGGCGTAGGGTGTGACACGTATGCACGCTCGATTTACTGGCAAAGTAACCACTCAGTAACCGGTATCACGAAGCCACAAGCCTCGTGGATTACTTGGGACGGTATCTATTACAGTGCAGCCATCCATTGCACTGCACAGAACTGCACTAGTCGGATTACGATTATTAGTGGATTTGGAAGGGTAAAGTATATTTCACTGAAATAGATTGAACCCACCATAGTTTCACTATGTTCATTAACCACTTCAAGAAATCACTAAACACTCTTCAATTTGTATTAGAATTATTATTATAAACTTTATGATTATAGTGAACAAAGAACTTCTTACGTAACAATTATCCGTAGCATTTAATTAAAATGGTATTAAGAGACTTTAACAATTTTGCAGGTTATGTGAAACTAGTTTTATATGTACTCACTGAGGCTCTGCTTTAGCAATGGAAACGTGACTTTAGGTATTACCATTAGGAAGCTTTATGTTCTGCCATTTCGACACTGTTGATATTCTGACGTAATTAGAGGAACGTTTTGAATTTCTCAAATAATTACAAACACTATCGCGGATGCATAGAACATGGCACTGTATTCCTTCCAGGCATTTCTTGGTTCGTTCGTCCGTGAAAATAGTCGTTGCCAACCGTACAGGCTTCGATATTACTAGAACTGTATATACGTAGACAAGAATATTCTCCAGAAGCAGTAAAATATTCCATAGCGAATCCCAGCGTTTCCACACGTCCGAGTTTCTTGACTCCCATCTCCACAGAGCTTTTTCTCAACCTCACAGCCAGGTACTACGGCAACCCAGGTGTTTACCGCACGACGACTACGTCCCGTAACCGCCTCACGACGCTTCCATGCGATATACTTTTTAAGCAACAAAATGGAGGCAGACAGGCTGGCATACATAGAGACTCAAGCATAGAATTTGGAGCAGAAGTTCCTGCATTCTACGTACGGAATACGTGTGAAACGAGCTTAAATAAAATTTCGTATGCTTTACTCTCTCTGTCTCTTCTTCAATGCCGTTCGTAAAAATACGTCGATTTTCTCGTGTCGCCGATTCAGATTTCCTTCCGACGCGCGCGTGTGGATGCGACTGAATACTCGGATATATTTGAACGAAATTTACGTAGACGCGACGCCGCTATATATTTCCATTTTTATTTACCTACGTATCCTTTCCTCTTTGAGTGGGCAAAGCTAGTAAAAATTGAAGTGACCCGGCAAATATCACAGAAACTCATCTACGGGAAGCTCACCGCCAGTCGACCATTAATTTTATTCCGTCATTCAATATTCCATGGGAATTTTTCCAGGCATTACCTGCAATCCTTATATCTATATTTATCCATAGACTGCGGCTAGCTACGTGATGGAAGGAATTTTGTGCTAGGGATAATTGACATTTTATCTAGAGTTTTTTTTTTTCGGGGGTTTCCCCTACTGTATTTCCCTCTCTCTTTCTCGAACCCCTCCAGTGCCAGTGTCGAACGTGACGTGCAACTCGAGTGGAAAATAAAGGTGCACGTGAAAATGGCTCAGTCCCGTGTACAACAGAGCGTATTTAATTCCTTGACGATGGCTCGTACGAGTTTCTTGCTTGCCAGGATACTGATCAGCGCACCATTATTTAAGCAGAAAGGGAAGAAGGGATACGATAAAAATGGTTTCGGAGGGTTTATTTCTACTTTCGTCCAACAGAAAGAACTGGTAAAAAGAAGCACGGTAAGGTTTATAACCTAACGCGTATCGAGGGGCCTCACGCCATTGCCAGAAGCCTTAATCTGGCTTATGATGCTTATTTTTATCATATTTTTTATGAAACAAAACTGACAGGAAATCAAATATATATATACACACACACACACACACGATATGTGCTATGAGGATAGAAATGGATCAGCTAACGTGATATAACTTGCCGAAAGCATTGAAATCGGTGTAAAGCATAATCGATGCGATATTGCCAGAGAAATTATATGGATTTCCACGTTGGTGCGAGGTTAATTACAAAAGCTCCTAGCGAATCGGCCGTTAAGCTTGCCACTCGCTAACGGGAAAATCGACAATCCGTTTTCCCGGCTGGCGAATTAACTCGTAACAAAATACTAATTACCTGCTGGCACAGTCCTCGTTAAATTTACACGGCCTATGTTCCTCTTGCTCAACGGCATCCCAGAGTTCTGTGCGACGACGTATATAGCATAGTGAATTTTAGTGGCCTGTGTAAAGTATAAAAAATTGAGGATTTCCAAAATCACGAGAAATTCAAGAAAACTTTAGAGGGCGGATATAGTGACGGGAAATGGTTGGAATTCAGACGGAAAAATAATTTTGAGGAGATGGAGTAAAAAAAACATGGAATTAATTATGCAGATACGAGAATCTCGTTTAATTCAAACGCAACGAGGGACCGACGAGTAGGAAGAGGAAAGAGAAGTCTCTTCTGTAAACGCAGCTGGTGAGCACGTTATTTAGGGTGGAAAAAAAAAAGAAAAAAATGACAAAGTCCCTTCATCTCATTTTTCCCAGAAGTTTAATGCATTCAATCTCAATCCAATCCGTGCTTAGTTTTCAAACGTCCAATCTCAACTTGACTGGACTATCTAGTGAAGAAAGTGAAAATTAAAAAATTGCTGATTTAACAAAAAGTTCATATTTGTTCGCACAGTCTGTTTCGAGCCAGAAATGTACGTTTCGGTTGGCCGAACCGAATTAATTTGATACCCACGAATAATTGCTCGAAAGTGTGAATTAACCTCGTTAGTGATTCGAGTACGAGTCAGAATACAATAAACAGAATAATTAGGTAACATTGCAAATGTCTAATTCAATCCTGAATATTTTCAGAGCTCTAATTAAACATAAACGTTCAACAATAAGCACCATCAAAATATCAGCAACAACCCTGGACACCCTAACAGTACATATATAACAAAGCATTAAAAAGTTCCCCGCTAAGAAAGGGCAGGTGAAATAAAATTTGAATTTCCCGCCATTGCCAATAGAATATAAAAAAAAAAGTAGTTTTCCAAGTGTCTCCCAATCACTGTATAAAAATCGACCACGTTCACCTGTATATACAACATGATAAGCATTTCGATCTTTTAAAAATCCGAGAATTCCTAGTGATTTACGTGCGGCAAGGTTGCCGGTACTGAAACATTTCCAAGATGACTGCGATTTGGAATTCAAGAGCGTCAGAAAAAAATAAGTAAATTAAATTTCCATTTTTATTTTCTCAAATTAAAATTACACGTACTAAATGTTACTAGCTGTAAAAAAAAAGTCCCTAGACGCAATCATCGTTCTACCACCATATTCACGTAATCCCCACGTCCTCTGATAGATACAGTAATTCATCGTTGCATCCCTTTGAAGTGGTTTCATATGTTCCTTTTTTTTTTACTCTGGTATACATTCTTGTTTACCCCAAACATCCCTCGCCCCCTATGCAAATGAGGGGTTGGGTTCTTGGACGCACGCTAACGCTATCGACATGGCTACTAACAGCAGTGGCTTCTGGGTAGCGTCACGAGAGAGGCAGAACAATAACGTCACGAGGAACTATTGACTAAAAGCTAAATTAAACTAAATTAAAGCGAACTAAACAAACAAACTAATCCTTACGGGCTGCCGCGAAGAGGAGGTATCAGCGGCGAGTTTGCATTTGTGGGAAAACGTCACTAGCGCCTCACTGAGTTCTGGGACAAAGCTTTGAAAATTTACCAAGTGAACTATTTCTCTCTCTCTCTCTCTCTCTCTCTCTCTCGAGAAGTATTTCCACACTTCTCGGTAACACGCTGGAACGTTCTTAATTAAAGTGTAGGAGAAATAGAGAATCGACGATCCTACGGGAATAAGAGTCTCGTCAAGGGATTCGTTGCTACGTCGATGGAATTTCCAATTTACTTGATTCCGTTGGAATAGATATACACCATAGATAAAAAGATAGTAGTAGGAAATGTAAAACATATTTTAATATTTTTTTTGACTGGAATAAAAATGTATGAATTAAAAAAAAAACTGTTTCGTTGTCAACATTCATTATTGACAATAATATATATAGCTATAGTGTAGATATTGAAGTTCAGGTAATATGTCACTTCTATATGGAATATCTATACCTTATCGATTCCGCATCGTATTCCACACGTTAATACACAATGCTACGTATATATCAGTGCCGCGTGCAGTCTAGCATAGCATATTCGTAGAGACATTGGACGTATACAGAGACAATAGTTCACTTGGAATTTACCTACTAGTGGCGACCTCATCAATATACGTACATAGGAGGAAACAATCGGGGAAGTTGAAATTACGAAGTGCAGATGCGGAAATGCCGACACGAGGAAGGAAATTGTTATACGTATATAGAAATGCTGATGCAACGTCCGCCATGTTGAGATAACCTCAAAACTTGGATAAACGAATTCTCTGAGAGATATAAATAATATAAATTATCCAAATGTTCACGTGTTTGATTTCATTTGATGCCCTGTATAAATATTAAATACGTTACGTCATTGCGTCAGGAATTTAAGGTTATGTTATGTAAGCTTGGAATTTAGCGAGATGCTTTGATCTTCTTAATCGTTCGTATAAATACATTTTAGTCACAAAGTTATTCACTGACGAGTGTTCTTTGATGACAGGGACACACGTATTCCGTCATGTAGTTTGACCCTGTTTAACTCAACGAGAAAGAAGAACTAGTGGCGAAGACGGCCTGAGATATTTTAAAATTGAACCAGGTTAGGCGCGAAATATAAAAATGAGATATCGCCATCCATTTCGTGGGAATCCCCTCTCTTCTGTGTGTTATATGTACGTTCGCCGTAGTCGCAAGATACCCTCCTCTTTTCTCAACCGCTTTCACATCCCCTGGAAGTTAAAAAACATTTCGCGCCAAGTATTCAGGGCGTTGGCTGGCATACTGAGAGAAGGTATTTTTCAAAGCAGGCAGTGAAAACGCATCGATGAGATTTTACCCTCCGCAACCAAGCAGACGACGGGCTTACGTGATGCTTTTGTCAAGAGACTAAAAAAATATTGATAGGTTATGTTACGCCCAGAGCGTGAAATTCGTTCTAAAATCAGCTGGATGCAGGTCCCAAGCCATATAAATATATGGAGGAAGTGAAAGTCTGTATGTTTTTCATAATTATTCTACCCGAAGGAATTTAACCTGGCTAAATGTTTATGTTAATTCCCGTTAGATGGCCAAAACTTTGGAAACTCTCATAACTGTATTCAAATGTCTACCACAATTATGTGCATTCGTTATACGCAATACGTAACGCCTGCATTAGTACGTACCGGTAAGATGAAATACTTGAAAAAAAAAAAGAATTTACAAGATTAAAGGATACGAACTGCCAGGAAGTTTCCCATTGAGTTGGCAGTGCAAGAATTCAACGTCGTAACCGTTAATACTGTTTGGCTAAATTTTCATAATTCTAATAACAGTCTTCGTGGCGACGACCTCAGAGGGGCGAGCCACACTGGATTTATATCCCTCTTCCACACTTCCTTACTGTCGAGGGTGTTTTTAATATTCCAGAAACCTCTCCAGCGCCACAGTGAAAACGGTTCTTAACAGCAGAAGCCATGGACTCCTCCAATGCCACAGATCGCCATCTAGATGATAGTACTTGTTTTTTCTTTGTACAGACGAGGCGTAAAGTTACTCGTGTCAAGCAGAAGAGTGAAACGAGTGAGAGTTTTCTAAGAATAATATCCTACGAGGGTTTCTTCTTCCACAACAAAAAAAAAGAATAACATTTTTACAAAAGGACTGTCGCTAAAATTCATAACGAATCTCACAAAATTAACGGTGAGTATTTTGACGCTTTTGAATGTCTGATTAGACGAGCTATTTTAAATCGGCGATTACGAGGGGCCGGAAACACACGAATCTTTCCGAACTCCCTTTGCGAAGGGGCAACGAAGTTAATCCGACTACAGGACGTTGGAGTCTGGTTGTTTTAGCTGAGGGTTAAAGCGAGAAAGAGAGAAAAGACAAAAAAACCAGAGATCACGTGGAGAGGAAATGAAGCGACTTTACCCAACTCGTGTTTTCGTCATTACTGCCAGTTTACTCAAGTTTCTTTTGAGACAGTCGTTTTATCCTTATCAAGATTATTTCCTTAAAAGCGAATAGCAGTGTTTGAACTTAACATTAACGAATCGCGTGTTTCGTTACTGATAGGATCACCTCTAATACAAACAATTTTTGGTATTATTAACTCATGAAATTTCAGTTTTTTTTTTACGTCATTAAATTCAACCAACTTTTTACTTCAGTCATACATGGCGGTGTACGTAACTTCGCCATTATACTTTTATTATTTCAGGTTACAAATATTATGTAATTTCACCGTGTATTTGTCTTCCCCCCAGGTTATCTCTCACGCAAACTCTTTTTAGAGACGCAAATATTCACTTATCAGGCTTTTATTTATTTCACTTGTGTTAATCTTGCCTCATGAAATATACGACGGCTTCAGATTTAACGAGCGACCTGATTTTATTTTCTATTACCAGGGAAACGCGATAAGATCAAACTTTACGACGGTACCGTAGACCATGGTGATCGCTTGGATAAAGTCCTTAATAGATGCGGGATATAGAAATGCACTTATCATTCACGGGATGAGTGCGAGGGACCGCAAGCGCGAATAACATATTTACAATATTCCTAACCGACGGTCGATAAGAAAGTAACAATGGCAAAATGCTAGAAAGCATGTCGCTATTAAATAAAAGAAGTGAAAGTACGCGCAATGTAATTCATTTTAACTAGCAGTAACTTTATTAATTTATACTAGATATTATATGTATGTGTATATATATAATATATGGTGTACAAGGAATCGCATAGAAAATAGTTAACTCTGTGCAAAGCGGCAAGTTACTACAGTTTTGTTTTATGGATATACACAATATTCTCATTATAACATCCATCTTTGCCCTTAATTCAAGATGAATTACGTTTTCATTGATGAAAACATAGCTCAGACATTTTTTTCTTGTAACTTTTCAACCTGTCATATTCGAGTTATCTTTGGGTTACAAAATACAAGACGAATAACAAAATTAAATTGAGCATTGCTCGGATGGCAGTAGCAGAGTTCACATTTAGGAATTATGAAGCATCTTATTGAAAGCATTATATGACGTCTCAAGATCAAAGATTAATTGTCTGACCTGGGTTTCCGATAACTCGTCAGATGCAGACATGTTGTTTAGGGTTTGAAGCCATTCGGCAACTTTCTGCTTTCCATCGAAATCACTGGGTAGTATACTAAGACGATTCATAGTGTCCATTAAGTCTCGAAGATCTGGATGAAGTTCATCCATAGCTTTTATCTCCAAGCGAAGTTTGTCCATTAACGTGATAAATAGAGAAACGATATCAGCGATGCACTTGGAGGTATTACCCTTGTCGTCCTTAATAGTGATTGGTCTGTCTTCTTTAATTCTTTCTAGCGCAGCTGGGCAATCCAACCGAAAGGCTCTTGCAAAGGCATCGATCGTGGGAAACTGATCACTCTGCACTTGTTTGAAGGCTGCTTTGTATTGTACCAGTAATTTGCTGCAGGCTGCTGTATACTCCTTGGGAGTCACACAGTCACGAATATAAGCTTTCTCCAAATGTTGTAAAGTATTTACAACAGCATATAGATCTGCTTGGTTGTCATGCTTCTCACGTTCCCTGGCATTCTTGTACAATTTTACCTCCTCATAGAGTTCTGGTCTGTCCTGACCTATTGACATTGTCTTCTGAAAAATGATGTTAGGTATACATAAATACTTCTTAAATCTTTAAAGCCTTAAGGGTATTGAAAATTGAGAGGTTAGGTTGTCAGAAACGTGAAACTGTTTCACGGCATCCTTACAGTTTCTCGTAAACGTCTGATTACGCAAGATATGTAACACAGTGGATTCTTGAAAAACAATATTAACTTAAACCTACTTTGCTAAACTCGGGTCATGACTTGACTTGATGACACATAACTGACAATTAACTCGCATGCTTGTCAACTATTTAAGAGGAAACAAACATTACTTACTTATATCATTAGAAATTGCGCTGTTACGCTAATATAAAGGTGATTTACCTTTTTACTGACTGCTACACCAAAAGTCGAAATTTCTATAGATAAAAACACAATAATAATAAGCTTATATCACGTACACTTGTGAGACATCTGACTGCCTCTGACATACGATATACCATCAATGTACTGTTGTTCTGCTTTACCGACTGAACCTTTAAATTATAAGCAATCAAATGTTACTGTAATAAGATTGCTGCTAGTATTATCCCCACCTTTACATTTCATCCCACTCCTTGTATAAAGCAATCATCATTCATAATCGTCGATAAATTAAATTAAATTTGAAAAAATATAATTACCTTTGAATGACAAGCGAATCTCTTAGTCATTTACATTTTTTCAATTATATCTCGTATTAACAATTATTTGCACTACAAATCTTTATATCATATTGTAATCATATCGTAAATGACTGCACGATTAACGCTTGTTATAAAATGAAGTATTATATATCTCGCTGTAATTTTTATGTTTACTGCAATTACTGAATGATTTATTTCCTTTGGCATGACCAAGAATACTTATAGGACGTTTGAAAGACAGAATACAGTAAATGATTGCGTACATTCTCAAGGAATTCTATTTAATGAGTTTATTACTGAGTAACTTTCGCCTTTTCTGCTAAATTTGTGTTAATCATTGCCCTGCCATAATCATCTTCTTCAAGGAACATCACCATTTGCATTAGTAACTTTAACATACAGTAAATATTTTGGTAACGCGCAGCATTCAACGTCTTAAAACTAATTTGGTATCACATATATTATTACTTACAATCGCACAGCAAACTGTTTAAAAATTAAATATTTCCCAAATCACTTTTGGTTTTTCATTCTTAAATTTATCTTGGCAAGAATCTGACATTTTTTCTTCCATTATGCATGGACAATTGAATTTCTGCAGAATCTCTTCAGTCCCTGTTGCATCTGTAAAATTTGACTCTGTCGCAATGAGTCCTGTTACATTCTTAAGATTCGGTTTTAATTCAAAATACAGTACACTTAACACCATTTTATCAGAATCGATCACTTCCCAAGGTGAATAAATTTTCAATACAGTCCCCTTATTAATATTAACATTACCAACAATCTCAGGATTCGTTATTACCGTTACTAAGTTACTTATCTTTCTCTTTAATGATAATCTAAACATTTTGCCAGATCCTGAATTAGCAATATTACTTAGTAATTGACTAGGATCATCGATTACTAAACCAGTGATAAATTGTCTGTCGCATCGAGTTGAAAAATCAGTAACTGTTAGTGATATGTACTGAGTAATTACATTCTCTTGTATTTGTGACATTTGATGACGCCAGATGCGCACGTATGATACTTGGCTCTTCATCAGCATCTGTAGCTTTTCCACCAAACTTCCTCTGTAAAAGCAACATAAATGTTAAAGCAGGTAATTTGTATAATCAGTTATAGAAACTTACTTCCTTGCTTTTTTACGCTTCTTCCCAGAGTTTAGCAAAGTCGGACCGGATATAGTTTCATCGCAGACTTTTGGTGGAGTTGTGTCTGTGCTTATTGCTACTTCCGTATAAGCTGATGATGTTCTGGTACCTTCATTACTAATGGTTGTGCCAGAAATTTTTTGAGATGTTATTGTCGAGGGCGCTTGTTCTGATTCAATCGAAATATTTTGCTCTGTTTCTTTGGAACTTGTTGATGGACATATGTGAAAGTTTCCGTTAAATGGAAATTTGATCTCATTCAATGGAATATTATTACATTCCATTACAGCAAACACATCTTGTGTCTCAGGGTCCTCTATAATATCACTGATAGTTTTGTCACTATCACTTGTGGTATCGGGTTCGTGCACTGTATGATTTGTACTACTAGTTTCACTCTCCTCAAATTCTATGCATTCAGTATCTGTACTAGGCGACATTTTAATCAAACTTGTTGGCTTGTTTATGAACCTACTTTGAAAATTTCCTAGTAGAGATTTTCCAGGGTAAAACTCTGTCTTCTGTGTCACGATTTTACGTCTATCGAATAGACTAATATTGCTTACTTTACATCTCGATAAACCTGCAGTAGTTGATTTGTTTTGTACTAATAGTGTATTCATATTTGTGTCTGTAAGCTTGGAACTTTCTACACTAGAGGTATCAACCTTCTTTTGCTTGAATAAATTATTACGTGCCTTATGTCTTCTATTAAAGGTGTAGGAACCTGTACTGAGAATGGGTGAGCCACTAGGAAGAATTTGCACACGCACTGATGTGTTTTCTCGTGTATATTCAGATTCTATTATATTAACATCTTTTGCACAGTGTAGAGTTTTATCATAATCAGTAAGCTCGCTATTTACAACTTTTGTATGTGTAATGTCAGACAAAACAACTTTTAGTTTCTTATATTTTCTATGGGTTTCCAATATTGGTGATTTTTGCTTTCGTCTAAGGACAGTGGTTTCAAGTATTGGAGATGCTGGATACAGATTATTATCTACGCCTGCAGAATAATTGTGTGCCTCAATCCATTGCTGAACCAATTCTTTCTTCTCAATATGCGATACACTTGTTGAATCCAGTCTAGGAATAACATTAGATTCTTCATCATTCTCATTGTCATACTCAGAATCAGATATTTCTTCATTAAAGTTCAGTTTCTTGACATATCTTGGCTTGGTATATGTTGGAGAACTTGAGTGAGCATTATTCTTGGAAATGGTTTCTTTGATGTTTGACATTGAAAGAGCAAATTATGCAGGGCTCTTGGCATAATCCAAATATAGTTTGTTACAATTGTGTACACAGCAAATAATTGTGTAATGGCAATCACTAATAAATGTTCTTCAGGTACTCTTAGTCTATGCATGTAATTAAAACTGCATTCTAATGAATGCTAGATGGTATACCTAATCGAATGACTTTTCCACGTCCATTTAACAAACAGAATCCTTACATTCCGTTTACTGCGTATATTCGTTCCTGATTTACCTCGTCCTCAGTAATACACGTATTTATCCCATATTTTTCTTATAATCTACTGAATAAATACACCGTAATATCAATAACCAAGACAGAACTCGCGTTTTACTTCTCAATAAATATGAAAAACTATCTTGCTTTGTTTCTTCAATATCAACAAGCAGCCATGTGCGTAAACGGCCATCTTGGAGTTGTCATGGTAATGGCGAGTCGCTAACCATAAAGTAACAATTTAAAATCTCGTAAAACTAAGTGCTCTTAGGAATAAACCATTATTATAATGGCTAATAAAATATACCCCCCATAAAAAGAAAATATTACACAAAGCATCGTATTCTTAAAATCTATAATAGATATTACTTTAAGAAAACCAACATACCGACGTTTCTATGTAACAGACTTTGATTAAAATAACGAAGCACATCCCTCGAGACAATAAATATTTGTATCAATAACTATAATTAAGAAAGTCTCCTAAATTTAAAAATTCAATAATTACTGTTATCTATTACAATGACCAATTTACCTCAATAGGCGTAAACAATTACAAGTAACTCCTATCATAATTCATTAGCAGTCATTCCTGTATTTGCAGTCTCAGAAAAGTATGAATTTATAAATTATTAGAACAATCGTGTAATACAAATAATTCTATATGACAAATAGAAAGATAACATCCATATCCAATCGTTGCCTAAAGCCCAATCACAGATATGTCAAAGTAAAATGATAACCAGCACATTCATCAACATTCAAAGCCTAACGACAGGCCACGTGAAAATAAATCGGCAAACTTGAAGTGCGTACAATTACCGTTGCAGAGTGTCGAGGAACCCCTTTTATATTAATAGTTGAGTGACTGTGGAGGTGATGAGTGTCCAAGAGAGGAGAGAGGATGGTGACGTTGCAGAGAAGGACAAGGGGGTCTAGAGAGTGAGGGAGGGCCTCAAAATGATATATAGGAGGACGGGATGGGATACTCCGGTTCCCCTGCACGTTGTTTCAGTTTCACTTGGCGATGGAGGCTACTTACTCCGTCTAGAGTAGTATTTCGATACATATACATATATTTAGAGAGAGAGAGAGAGAGAGAGAGAAAGAGAGAGAGAGAAAGAGAGAGAGAGAGATACATAGCGCGAGAGAGTGTGTGAGTGAGAGAGAGCAAGAAAGAGCGCGAGCGAACGAAAAAGAGAAGAGAGCCATAAAGCGTGAGAGGGTTAAAAGTGCCATAGGAGAAAGAAGAGATCGAAAAGGTGACTAAAACTAAAAAAAGGATAAGGCTCGTACAAAGAAAAATTTCAAAAAAGCAAATCAGTTACAGTGTTGACCAGCAAGCAAAAATGTAAAATTCTTACATGAAGTATTACGTCCCAAGAACTTATTATTCTCCCAATACACCTTGCATCCGAATGGCTCAATGAAAATCTCATAAAGCCCTAACGATCCTAACCGGACGTCCAACTATGGTGCAGTGATATTAAACACAGCTACTCGTTCAAGAGTATTCATCGTGCGGATCTGAACTTCCGAGTGCCCGTTTGCCTGGTTCACATTTTATTCGCTCCCTCTGGTACACGTCAAAGGGGTTCTCCACCACGTCCTCATCGACTGGACACCATCTTCACGTCGGCAGCAGAAAACTTATATAATTCTTGTTCAAGACCTTCACGCAGGAGTATGACCCTCGGACCACAAATCAAGACGTGATCTTCATCAACCACAGCAACGTCCTTGGTAAGATGCTCTGGGTAGAATATGAATACGTAAATCAAATATAGTCAAAGCATCCGTTGGTTAAAAGAAATTTGAAAAATTACATACAACAGTTGCACAGAGGATCAGCCTGATGTGTCGTAGCTCAGAATGCGATCCAAGTAAACGGCAAGTGGCGAATGTCGAATGTCGCGTGTCGAGGGCGAAGGCGAAGGCGTGCGAAGCGGGATGACATTGTTTGCACTCGTGACGTCACTGGTAATTGTAACGAACAATAAAAGAGGCATACGTAGATACACGACGTGCGTACGTCTACACGTACGTACTTACGACAGGAGTCTAGGGTTACTCTGCGGTCGAGGACCACATGAAAGCTACACAGGGTGTCCTGGAACGAGGTCATCCAATTTCTTATTAAATTCAGTGCGAGTAAAATTTCGTATCTGGATCTATAAAAAAATATATATATATAATTATCGATCAATATCAAGATTTTATAAAAATGTCATTACTCCCCTGTTTCATTCTGTGGTTAATTCTTTTTTTGTTCATCTCCAATTTCATCATTTCCATTGATATTTATCTTGTATCTGAAAACTACGTAACTGATCTGATTTTATTAGGCGGATACCAAACATGTGCTTGTACTCGTTTACTGTACTGGCTTCTACATATCCCCAGGCGTCTGTAGTCTCTCAATCTCGCAGTTTCATACTATATCCACGTTTCTCGAGTCGCTCAGTTTCTTAATTTCGCGATTTCGCAACGATTTCTCACGCGGTGCGCGAGACGCGGCCATAACTGAGAGGCGAGAGGCCACGGAGATGAGGAGATGCATTGTTTGCTCACACGCGCAAGATCAATCGGACCGGTAGCCGTTCTTCCTACACACTAGAACAGTATGTAAACGTCTCGTGCCCGAGCACGAGGTACTTCCGTCCCTCCTCGGACAAAAGTACTTTACGAGCGAAGCCACTTTAAAGCCTGACAACAGTCCATTAAAAGGAATAAATAACGGAACAGAAAATTCTTTCGAATTCATCTGGCCAGTCGAACCGTTTATATAGCATAAGAGAGGAGTGATTTTTAGGCGGGAAATAAGAGTCAAATTCGAAAAGAGAGAAAGCGTCTAGAATCGTTTGACTAAGAGTATGTTCCGAAGTTTACTGTCAGTACTGTATATAGAGAGATGTAATTACTTTTGTTGTACTGTCGGTAAATTTCGGAACACACCCTAAATAGGAAAGAAATGTCATACTGTTTTCAGACGAGTCTGGTACAATCCGATGTGACGAGGAGAAGCCGAAGATGCTAGAGGAAGTTGGACGTCAGGAAATCTTCGCAGGAAACGGTTGAGGTGAAGCGAATAAAAGAGAGCAGAGACTAGGAAACATGTGAGGCCCGTATAGCATTGTCGTGCCTTATCTGGAACTCGTGAAAAGTGTCTGTAATAACCTATACGAAAATACGAATCGTTAATCGAAGTGCAACAATCGACCACGTGACGAAAGTCAAAAGTGAAACTAATCGAAAAAATTCTTACGAATCCCGCGCCGCTGTTTTCGTTAAGTGAACTAATAGTGTTGGAGTTACAAATGGAATTAAAAAATCGTGATAAAAGATGGTGATGGAAACGTGTTATATTAAAGTGTCATCAAAGTATTCACTCTAGCAGATCGATCTTCGACCTCGAGCCGATTCGCTCCCTCGGAGTGAATTGAATCGCGTAGTACGAGCAGTGCTGGTGCGACGTTATAGTGTTGAAGTTAAACAGTGAAAAATTGTGAAAAACGAATAATTTTCTATGTACACATATATGTATATCAATCAGTAACAGGAAGATATATTAATTAATAATAAATAAAGTAAATAACGATGAGTGGAGGACATGCCGAGTGAGCCAAAATTTGACACGGCTTGTCACGTATCCTCAAACCTGATCGTCAATCGGACGATTCGCGTGAGAGACTCGTGCGGGTTCCTCACGGCGAAAAGATGAGCTCCATAGACTTTGATGAAGTGTTGGTACACGTGGGAGAAAAAGGTCGATATCAAAATATCATGTACTACCTCCTTTGTATACCAGCAACCTTACCGGCCGCCTTTTTAGCATTTTCACAAGTGAGTCAAATTCATGCTAATTTTCTACACTCTGACAGACTAATGTCACTTTACTAATGTTGTTTTTATTAAGTCAATTTTACGTTATTAATTATTTAATTAATTAATCACTTATTACTTTTAGGTGTTCGTAAGCGCGTCACCGGAACACTGGTGCAGGATACCAGAATTAGACAATTTAACAAGTCTATTGAGTCTTGAGGAACGCAAGGCTCTCAGTCTGCCGTACACTGTCAAGTCTGACGGTAGGAGGCAGTATTCACGATGTTACATGTACGACGTGAACTACACAGCCGTCATCGAGTCCTGGTTGTTGAACGATACAACGAACACATCGCAATTGCTAACCAGGTTAACGCCACCGCCGGAGAGCAGTCAAACTTGGCCGATCAGCAAATGTCGTTATGGTTGGAATTACGATAGGCGGGATTATGACAGCACGCTCGTCACCGAGGTAAACTCTTCTCTTTTTATACATTTTTAGAGAGAAATAAAAGGTCGGTTGCTCGTTGTTGTGTAAGTAGTTTGTTTTCTTTGTGTGAGAGAAATAGTGGCAATGCTGTGTCTGCGGCATCTGTCATTTGCATAATCTTCTCAGCTAGGTTATGAAATTTCGAGACCCTATTGAAAATCTAACCATTCGTCTCAAACGTCTACTGTTGAATTATCAATGCCCAGCACGTCCACCAACATATTTCAAGTTAATCATTGTTAGGCTGAGTCAATATGTAGAAACAAGTCATTCGTCTACACTGTTAATTATTATACTAAGCATTAAATGTAGAGACAATTTGTTTATCTCTCAACGACTAAATGCGCCGTTGCTATGTTTGCGATTTATTTTTGCAGATGGAACTTTAAAATATAACCTTTAAGATAATATAAAAAATAAGTATGAAAGCTAAGTTTGTATTGCAAAAAACTGTGTGTAAATGTACACATGAAAATTATGTACAGTATCGACATTTTTTTTTACTCAAAAAATTTGGTGTGAAAAAGTTGGCATCCTGCTGAAGAACAATAGACTTCTTCCTCGTTTTCCCCTCTTCGATAAGAGGTCCAGAAACTTCTTAATTGCTCATTTCTTTCTGGAGTCCGATTTCATGAGACACTTTGTCTTGATATGTATTCCACTACCTCATACTGGTGGATCTGAATATTTTATTCGTGGAAGTCTCATCATTAAGTCGTTGGAGGATTTCATGGAAATGATAGATGAGCTTAAAAAGCTTCCCCCTCCTATTGACCTATATATTATTCCAAAGTATAAAACACAATGGCCAACGTTCTACATGCATCGTGGATGTGTATACAAGGACCAGTATTACACAAGAGAAGATACGAGTGTTACAAGGGGTAGTGATTAGTGACTCCAGAGGATGTTTCTCCAGGTATAGGGTAGAGAAGTATCCGAGTGACTGGCCGATCGGTTGCAGCTCTGGTGGCGTCAGCAATTGCCGACCAATTTACCTACCCCCGCATCCGGTCATGTGATACGTCACATGAAACACTCATGCAAGCCTGGAGCTACCTATAACCAGGGTATACACATCCTACAAGTAATTTTGCAAGAGTCTCTTCCTAAATCAACCCTAAGACACTTTAGAGGTTAGAAAATGTCCTAAAGAATTGTGTCACCATGAAAAAGGTACTGCAGGCATAAACAATATTCCATTACCTCCGTTCACATTGAACCTAGTAGTACTTCCGTTACTACATCCGGAATTCAAAATGACATAAAGAAATATTCTCATACTACTACTATGGAGTTATAAAGGAACACGCAAGAAAACCGGAAGCGGACGTTTCCTAAATTGTGATTGACCGGTAGGTCGCTCAGTCGATTGGTCGGGGCCGAACGGAAGAAGCGAGCCAGACCTCTCGTCATAAAACTGTTTACCGCAAACGAACCCCAGCAATGGCGTCTGGCGCGCGTTCCCGTTTACCGCGCATCCAGTAAATATTCAACTCGACTAATCAATCTCAACAATGCTTTTGTAACGTTATTTCATTCCAGTGACATCGACAAAAACCTTACGAGACAATCACCTCATATATAACCTTATATGACGTAGTAGATCCAGCAAAACAAAGAGACCGCATATGTGCACACTACCCAAAAGGCGGCTAACCAATAAATCACTGTGAACGGAAGCAAGAGCAGTTGCCCACTCGCCACTAGTACTCAGTGAAACAACTACCAGAAGATAGTGATGAGTGATGACGCTCTACGTATTCTACTGGAAGTGATCGTAGTACGTCTGTCACATTAGCATTCACTACGTATAACCATTATCCACATATGTATATACATACACGAACGCCATGCACGATACGTGCTATCAGTCACGAGTCACCGTCTATCTACATGCACGACGATCATTAATCAAACGCACCATTACTTAAACAAGGACTACCACCAGGTTGGAATTTTCAAAATCTTATCATTCTTATCATTAATAAAAATTTTGTATAATCACATTCTCTATTAACAATAGATTCATCTCAAGGGGATTGAATCAATCAGCCAGGAAGGTTCCTTCAGAATTGCAACCTTTGACCTACCCTAAGCAATGGAAGAAAAAGTCTTGCAAATGACCTCATAAAGGAAAAAATGTATCTGGCGAAGAGCCATGGTTGGACATTGCGAAAGAGCTTGCGGCTAAACAGGCAGAAGGACGTTGGGAGGAGTGAAGGGTCAGGTCAAGGGGTCAGAAGGTGAGGCAGAGAGAAGGGGGGTCACGCTCCTCCTGTCAACCGAGGGTGATGGACACCTCTCCCTGTGGGAGCCACGCACACTTTCACGCCGTACAATTCAAGAGCGCACACATCCCATTGAGGAATATGCCAGCACGTACGTCCCACCTAAACGTGCCTAATGACGCCTCGATGTATCGGACCGCGTGCAAACTCGCCATATTGAAACAAACCGGCAAACCTGTGAACCTATGAGCGAACTTAACTCTATGTTACATACGTGTATGGTATACCGTATAACTGTATGTTATATATACGTCATCAGGAATCCTTGTGTACTGTTCGTTGGATCACATACATATATACCTACGCATCATTATATACGCACCGTATGCATACGCATACTTTGCATACGTAGTTCTAACTAATCTTATGGTTCCTGCTTTGATTTATTATGTGTAGAGCTCGGCGATGTTCAAGCGAAAAATGTATATTTGATACCTCATGTTGTCATCATTGAGATGCTTTAATTGACGTTTGATCATATGACGTATGGAACGTTGATTAATGATAATTGTTGTGTATGTATGCGCGAGTGAGACCGATAAGAGCAAATTGGAGCAATGACTTCTGTTATTATTATTTTTTTTATGGAATCGTTGCAGTTATTTTTTTTACTTCTTTCTGACGACAGGCAAATGATTATTGTTATCGAATATGGGATTATTTAAATTGGATATTTTATTTATATCTTGTAATAAATGTCGTGCGTTTGTTTTAAGAGATATTATAGTGAGTTTCAATGGCGTCTTTGTATTCACATAGCTAGACCTCGTTTGCGACAACAGTTGGTGGCCCTCGACCTCTACGACTTTCTTCTACGTTGGCAGTCTCTTTGGGAACGTCGTCTTTGGTTGGATTGCTGATAAATGGGGCAGGAGGACTGCGTTCTTTGCGATTCTTTATTTGGAAGTCATTCTCTCCATCGCCACGAGCTTCAGTCCGAATTATGTTATTTATACGGCGCTTAGGACCGTCAATGGCCTCTTCTTCCCTGCCATTTACCAAATACCTTTTATTCTCGGTGAGAAAATTATCTTAATTAGTAAAATACTCGTATTTATTGTTTGTACGTTTATTCATATTTTATTTACTTATTCGTAGCTCTGGAACTCATGGGGCCAAGGTACAGGACATTTGCCGGTATGGTCATCTCTATGTTCTTTGCCACTGCTATGTCCTTATTGGCTTTATTGGTGAGTATATTGGCGTCGTTGTTTAATATCATTTATTATATTGTTATTGTCGCAATAATTATTTACAGGGTTACTTGCTCAGACATTGGTACACCTTATCATTGGCTACTTCCGTACCTTTTGTGTTACTGTTCAGCTACTATTGGATAATACCAGAATCGCCACGATGGCTTCTTAGCAAGAACAGAATAGACGAGGCAGAGGTCATAGTTCAGCATATGGCAAAGGTCAACGGTCGTAGAGTGCCAACGAATTTTTTACGAAAGATGGAGGTTCGTACACTGGAATTTATTACGTCAATGTGGAGGATCGTTTTCTGGTAATTGTAATCCTTACAGATGGATATATTGAAGAGGCAAGGTGTGTCGTGCAATGGGAAAAATTCTGGGGATGTTTCAGTCGACCTGGATGTCGAGAACAGACCACCACCTCCGTCGGCAACACCAATGGACCTCATAACGAATCCCAATATAAGAAAGAAATTCTTTATTCTAGCTTTCGATTGGGTTGCCAATGCCGTTGTTTATAATGGATTGTCCTATAACACGACAAATCTAGGAGTATCTGATTACCTGGCATTTTTCATTGGTACGAATCCTTGTGGAAGACTTTTTGTTACATGGGTTAACGCTAATATGCAATTAATATGCTGAGACATGTGTAACTTTGCTGAGGCACGTTCATGATATTGTTCACTACGTTATCAATTATTTATCTGTATATTCATTCGATAGGAGGCATTGTCGAGATACCATCCTACGTCATAACCTGGTACGCTATGGATAGAATAGGAAGAAGATGGGTACTTTGTATCACGATGCTCCTTGGTGGCTTTGCCTGCGTCTCCTGCATGTTCGTGCCAGAAGGTACTCACGACTTCATCTGTAGGAATTAGGAGCTCAGGATACGAGTCATAAGATTTCTTTGTCCTTTTTCAGATGCCGTATGGGTAACAGTGTCCTTGGCCATGGTAGGGAAGTTCGGTATAGCCGCGTCCTTCGCTGTCTTCTACGTCTTCGTCGGGGAATTATTGCCAACAGTTCTAAGATCCCAGGCGATGGGAATCGCATCCTTCATTGCTGGTATTGGACTACTCACATTCCCTTATATCGTACACCTGGCTGTATATTCAAGAGTCTTGCCACTGATCATCATGGGATCTCTGAGCGTCGCTGGCGCCCTGACTAGCATCTTCCTGCCGGAAACTTTGAATATACATTTACCACAGACCATCGAGGAGGGCGAGCTCTTTGGGGCTGATTTTAAACTCTGGTCTTGCCCTACGCTCCCTAGGTAATCTTTTTCAGGATTTCTATGATCTGCTGGGGATGGGTGTAGTTATACTCGTAGATGCTTTTATAGGAACTCGTCGAGAGAACACAAGTCGGATGTTCTACCCTTGAGGTACTTTGTCAATGGGCGACCCGACAGGCATTCAGCATCCTCGAAGACTGTCATACCGGAAACTGCCCAAGCGGAGGAGACCTCGAGGACGTGTCCTCTGCTGACCAGCCAGAACAATGCGGAGGACTTAAACACCCCGGTAGGGGATGAGGTCGACGAGGAGAAGCTCTAGGAGTCTTTCGGTGCTATCAGACTTTGACGCGAGCCTCTTTCATTTGATAACTACTAACGACTTTGTATTATATTATCAGTATAGGCACGCATTGTATTTATTTTTTTTTCCATTTATTATAATGTACTTCCTTTGTAAAGCCTGCCTCGAGTACGAATTTTTCTCGCGCCCGATATTATATTATATATATAAATATGCATCAGGACGATCCTGGCGATCGGTATAGTGTTTAGAGTGTTTTAGTGAGACTTTTCAACTGCCTTTTACAGGCCGAAACTCGATTCACTTTTCGAAATAAGGTAACTCGAGTGAAACTGGACGATACTAAGCTCGACAGTTTTTATACTTAAAATCTGAGCTCCCTAAAACTAGCAAAGCCTAATCAACTTTCAACTTGAAGATCGACCGGAAGACAGTGTTAAATAACCTAGGTAAAAGATTGTGGATCCAAATTTGTTCGCTGTGCGAAATTACAGTCATATCCGTCGTCAAGGAGAATGTAGATGTCGGCTGTTTTTGTTTGCACACAGAAGATAGCAGTCGATGTCATCTTGGCCCGTGGTACATCTCATCCTCTCGTTAAAGCACAGCTGGTACCAATTAATATTTAACACACAAGATGAGGGAAATTGTACATATTCAGGCTGGCCAATGTGGTAATCAGATAGGAGCAAAGGTCAGTTAATAAGTCAAACTGGCAGTTAAGGATTACAAGAATAAATTTTTTCTAAAACCACATTTTTTATTACAGTTTTGGGAAGTGATATCAGACGAGCATGGAATCGATCCAACGGGCACCTATCACGGGGACTCAGACCTTCAGCTGGAGAGGATCAATGTATACTACAACGAAGCAACCGGAGGGAAATACGTACCTAGGGCGATCCTCGTAGACCTGGAACCAGGCACTATGGACTCGGTACGATCAGGACCATTTGGACAGATCTTCCGACCTGACAATTTTGTCTTTGGACAAAGCGGTGCCGGGAACAACTGGGCCAAAGGTCATTACACTGAAGGAGCTGAGCTAGTAGACTCAGTATTAGACGTGGTGCGCAAGGAAGCCGAAAGTTGCGACTGTCTTCAAGGATTCCAGCTGACCCATTCCTTAGGTGGTGGTACAGGATCCGGTATGGGTACTCTACTTATATCAAAAATCCGTGAAGAGTACCCTGACAGAATAATGACAACATTCTCAGTGGTACCATCACCCAAAGTATCAGACACTGTGGTAGAACCCTACAATGCTACCTTATCAGTTCACCAGCTGGTTGAAAATTCCGATCAGGCATACTGCATCGATAACGAAGCTCTCTATGATATCTGCTTCCGTACTTTGAAACTGACCACACCAACTTACGGCGACCTGAACCATCTGGTATCAGCAACCATGTCCGGGGTCACAACCTGTCTTAGGTTCCCAGGCCAACTCAATGCTGACCTTAGGAAGCTGGCCGTGAATATGGTACCATTTCCACGTTTACACTTCTTCATGCCAGGATTTGCACCACTGACATCTCGTGGCAGTCAACAGTACAGGGCACTCACTGTACCGGAACTGACCCAGCAGATGTTTGACGCCAAGAACATGATGGCTGCTTGTGATCCACGTCATGGAAGGTATCTTACGGTGGCTGCTGTCTTCAGGGGCAGGATGTCCATGAAAGAGGTTGATGAACAGATGCTCAATATTCAGAATAAAAATAGTTCTTATTTTGTCGAATGGATTCCTAATAATGTGAAAACGGCCGTGTGCGACATTCCACCTCGTGGACTCAAAATGTCTGCCACCTTCATTGGCAACTCTACAGCCATCCAGGAGCTGTTCAAGAGAATTTCTGAACAGTTCACAGCCATGTTTAGGCGGAAGGCCTTTCTTCATTGGTACACTGGTGAAGGAATGGAGGAACTGGAATTCACTGAAGCGGAATCTAATATGAATGATCTGGTGTCGGAATATCAGCAATATCAAGAGGCCACTGCTGAAGAAGATGGCGAGTATGAGGAAGAGGAGGAGGGCGAGGAGAAGTAAAAACTCAAAGACGAATATTGGTACCATCGCGTTAGGATGCAATCGTTTTTCACCAACGACTTTCAGAGTGATCTATACTTTTACACGAAATTCTTATATGTTTATATTTATTTCTTATGCTTTTCTTCTATTTTATTTTTATGCCTGTGTATACGATTTATATTTATAGAGGCTAGATTTTGAGTATTTGTACCATTACGGAGAAATATAATACAAGGAACCGTCATTTTTGATAAATTTATTTTTCGAATAGTCATTCATTATGATAACCCTGTACAGAATGCATGGCAATTCAACAGACTCTTTGTTTGCCTTATGACTTTTTCATACATCTGTAAAATAATCACTATAGGCATTTGTTCCAACCGAATAAAAAACATCGTTCGTCATAACCCATGTAAATCAAAGTTACAATATTTTCGGCTCCAAAATTACGAATTTACAAAATTTTATTATCAAAATTTCCGGATTTCATTTAAATTATGAGAGAAATCGTACACGTTCAAATTGGACAGTGTGGAAACAATGTCGGAACTAAAGTAAATAATAAATTATACGTATGTCGTAGGATAACATTGAATTTTCCACAACTTCACAGTTCTGGGAAGTAATCGCAGACGAGCATGGCGTAGACCCACACGGAGTCTTCAGAGGAGAATCCGATTTACAACTTCAAAGAATAAATGTCTTTTTCGTCGAGGGTGCAGGTACAAAGTCTTATTTCATACCCAAAAAAGAAATTCAATTTTATTTCATCTCACTTAAGGACACAGATATGTACCAAGAGCCATCCTCGTGGACCTTGACTCGGGTAGTTTGAACGCCGCCCGTTCCGGACACTATGGCCGTCTATTCAAGCCTGATAATTTCATATCAGGTCAAGCAGGGGCAGCTAACAACTGGGCCAAAGGCCACTACACAGAAGGTGCCGAGTTAATAGACTCAACATTAGACCTGATACGTCGCGAGGCAGAATCCTGTGACTTGATACAAGGTAAATAAAAAATGATAAAAAAATTCATAAAATCAAAATTTATACCACATGATATTCTAGGGCTTCAAGTTCTTCATTCCATTGGCGGCGGCACTGGATCAGGAATGGGAACACTTTTGATAACAAAAATACGTGAAGAATATCCTGACAGAATTTTGAAAAGCTACTCTGTCATTCCTTCGCCTAAAATGTCTGATGCTGTAGTCGAGCCTTACAATGCTACGCTATCAGTTCATCTATTGATAGAGGGTACAGATGAGACCTTTTGTATCGATAACGAAGCTCTACACGATATTTGCTATCGCACTCTGAAGTTAGCCTTACCGTCTTACGGCGATATGAATCACCTGATATCAGCTTGCATGGCTGGTATCACCACCTGCCTCAGATTTCCTGGTCAACTTAACGCTGATCTGCGCAAACTTCTAGTGAACATGGTACCTTATCCTAGACTACACTTCTTCGTACCTGGATACGTTCCTCTAACCTCCAGGAGTTCGGCGCCCTACAAAGCTGTCACGGTACCAGAACTTACCAAGCAAATGTTCGATGCTAAAAGTATGTTTGCTACCTGTGATCCCAGGAAGGGTAGATTCTTGACTGTTGCTGCGATATTTCGTGGACTTATGTCCACTAAGGTATATGACAAAACAATAGTTTTTAGTATTGAAATTAATATTGGATACTTTTCGTTGCAATCTTTACCTAATTTACTATTGCAGCAAGTAGACGAGCAGATGATGAATATTCAGAACAGGAACAGTTCTTATTTTGTGGAGTGGATACCTAACAGTATAAAAACAGCAATCTGTGATGTTCCACCTAGAGGGGTCAGGATGTGTGCTACGTCGATATCAAACACAACAGCCATTCAGGAATTATTTAAAAGGATATCAGAACAATTTACTGCCATGTTTAAGAGAAAAGCTTATCTGCACTGGTATACTGGGGAAGGAATGGAGGAGAGTGAATTTAGTGAAGCTCTGAATAACATGCATGATCTTATATCCGAGTATCAGCAATATCAGGAAGCTGAGCCTGATGAAGATGTCATAGGAGATGAAGAAGATGAGGAACCGGAAGAAGAGGAAGACTAAGGACTAATTGATATTGATATAAGAAATAATGTAAAACGTCAAGAGAACATGAATGATACAATATGATATACAATAATTATATATTCCTTTGAAAAAAACAGATTTTTGGTAAGAGCCTTTGGTGCTCTAGCGAGTCTTCGAATGACCTCGTACTCGTGTCGTAGGATCCTGCCACCCCCAATCCCAAAAAGCAGCTTGACAAATCCTTTTATATTCGTTCAGTCTTCTATGTATCTATACTCGAGTATAAAAGTTAGAAAAGTAGCAAAACGCTTATGATCTTATAAATATGACTAAGTTAAATCCATCATAAATATATCCACAGTAACGCTCTTCATTCTTGCTCGCAGGTCTCAAAGTCATCACCACATTCCTCGACTTCAAAGTCCTCTTCGGCGGTGGCTTCCTGGTACTGTTGGTACTCGGAGACCAGATCGTTCATGTTCGACTCAGCTTCGGTGAACTCCATCTCATCCATACCCTCGCCAGTGTACCAATGGAGGAAAGCCTTCCTCCTGAACATGGCAGTGAACTGCTCAGAAATTCTCTTGAACAGTTCCTGGATGGCTGTTGTGTTTCCAATGAACGTGGAGGACATTCTCAGACCTTTGGGCGGAATGTCGCACACGGCAGTCTTCACGTTGTTAGGTATCCACTCGACGAAGTAAGGACTGTTCTTATTTTGCACACTGAGCATTTGTTCATCAACCTCTTTCATAGACATCCGGCCTCTGAAGACTGCTGCGACCGTGAGGTACCTTCCGTGACGTGGATCGCAAGCAGCCATCATATTCTTAGCGTCAAACATCTGCTGCGTCAGTTCCGGTACTGACAAGGCAGAATACTGCTGCATGGATCGTGACGTCAGTGGTGCAAAGCCAGGCATGAAGAAGTGCAGACGTGGAAAAGGCACCATGTTCACGGCTAGCTTCCTAAGGTCGGCGTTCAGTTGACCTGGGAACCTTAGACAGGTCGTGACACCGGACATGGTCAAAGAAACTAGATGATTTAGGTCCCCGTAGGAAGGGTTGGACACTTTGAGGGTACGGAAGCATATATCGTAAAGGGCTTCGTTGTCGATACAGTAGGTCTCGTCGGTATTCTCCACCAGCTGATGAACTGACAAGGTGGCGTTATAAGGCTCCACGACGGTATCCGATACCTTAGGTGATGGCATCACCGAATAAGTGTTCATGATCCTGTCAGGATACTCTTCACGGATTTTAGATATAAGCAAAGTCCCCATGCCAGATCCTGTACCACCGCCCAAGGAATGGGTCAGCTGGAATCCTTGAAGACAGTCGCAGTTCTCACATTCCTTCCGCACCACGTCCAAGACTGAATCCACCAGCTCAGCACCTTCCGTATAATGACCTTTGGCCCAGTTGTTCCCAGCGCCGCTTTGACCAAAGACAAAATTGTCAGGTCGGAAGAGCTTGCCGTATGCACCAGATCGTACGGCGTCCATCGTTCCTGGCTCCAAGTCCAGCAGGATAGCCCTGGGCACGTACTTGCCGCCATTCGTAGATGTAGCCACTATTTATGGTAACGGAAAAGAAGCGTTAGATAGGCGGCATTGTGATAAAGGACGGATTTCTATGTAGCGACTCAATCGCAAATCGCGTTCGCGTCAGGCATATATAACTGTACAGGCTAAACCAGGAATGATTGTTAGCCTTCCAAAAACTCATTTCAATAACCACCTACCGGAAATGCGTATAAGGTGGGGTCTCTACATGCATCGTTTGCAAATCAACTACTCGGACGTTCTGGCTTTACTTTCTCGCTTTGTGAATATATCGTCGTATACCTGGTTGCTTTGGTTAGCCAATGTCTAAAGGAGTTTCCCATAGTGGCAATACGGAGTATCTATTTCCGTCTGTAATTCTCCCTTGGCTCGGCTATTCTTTTATTATCTTTTTACTCTCCTCTGCCATTCTATTTCCTTTTGCAAAAGTGCCTTTCTATTTTCGCGCGGAATCCCCTTTCACGAATTCTTAGTACATCCCTGCCTTGTCGTAGAACTGTTACAGCAATGTGGCCGCTCGAAAGCTTATTTAAAAGTCTAAAAAATATTATCCTACCGGAAGCCTCGTTGTAGTAAACGGAAATTCGTTCCAGCTGCAGATCGCTGTCGCCGTGATAAATTCCAGACTGATCTATGCCATGCTCCTCGGATATCACCTCCCAGAACTGTAAACAAACATTAGGTGGTAACAGTTTAATGGCATCTAGAGTACCAGACGCCATTTTCTCTTGATTTAGTTCACTATTTTACACATTTCAGAAACATATTTTATTCTTAACCTACAAGCTGTCACTTCCTCTACCAGGTTCAGTGTGATCGAAAAGTTACTAGAAACATCCCTATATTTGGTAAGGGCCTACCAACTACGAGACAGTGCAAGTATAACATGTCTCCAGACAAAAATAGAGGGAAACCAAATTAACACAGGCTTTGCCCCCAAGCCTGATGTCTCTTTACATTTCTCTTCCCCACTTATACCGTCTTCACTATTTTCTCTGTTTCTATTAATAGTAAAAGCATCTGCAAGGAGGTATAGATACGCATCCAGAATGCATCCAGAATTCTAAAGTTCGTGTCTCTGTGCGTATAATATATAAGTATATATAAGAACCGAGTATATTTCATTAATCGAACTCTCACAGCATTCTCTACAAAGTCTAAAATCACATGAGAAAACAGCACTAGTTTCTTACGGTATTATTCGACATTTAAAATTCCATTGATTTGACCCTAGAAAAAGTCTATTCAATTTTCACGTACAATGTTATGCTAGGTATTCCTTTCTTGGTGCATGCTCTGAGTGAAGGAGTGCAAGAGACTCCAGTGTAAAAATAACCTCTTGGAATCTCGACCATCGTTGACAGTAGCCACACTGATATATCGTCTGGTCTAGACAGCGGAATTTGGAGAAGGGCAAAACAGTGATAGACCATGGATTTTAACAAGAATTTTTGTAAGTACCAGACAATATTCAACATTTTTAAATTACATACTTCCGTTTTTTCATTATCAAAAATATTTGCAGATAGAACCTATATAACTGCTACGTGTCTCTATCGTGCTTGAGGAAATTCCAAAAGAAGAAAAAAATCGTCCATAAAATATTTCCGCACTGCGGCACAAGTATTCCTGTGCGGACTTGGTGAAGTCCGTCATGCGGAAAATCACTCAGCTGGTGCAACGGTAAATTCTTCTTGATAGCAAACCTCCTTCTCGGCAACATGGACATCTTTGACTTGAGTTGGTGAAATACATTCAGAGAACAAAGGAACAGTTTTTCTGACAGAGAATGAAAAAGAGAAATAGGAAAGGAAAAAGGACAAGACAGATCAGACGTAATGCGATATTGAATTATTTTAAATTTACATGAGAAAGTTTACCACTTGTTTCTTATGGGGAAATTATACCATGTAACCGTTAAGAGTGTATTGGTACAGAATCAATTGAACAATTTGTGGGATCAGAAATTGTAGAATATATTATTTACATGTAGATAGTCATATATTAATATATTAATCTAGCTTTAAATTTTCAAAACAAAATAACGTACAGACTTTTTACCGGTACCTTTGACTTTGGCTTTTAAGTACAGTCACGCTCAAAATTTTCTACCCTTGAACTTTCTTTTACTCTTATTCTTCATCTTGAATGCCACCGAGCAATTGTGGCACGAGCGTTCAATTCGCCGCAATTATTTTTATTCCTCAACTTGAACCCTCAAGGCGACTTCACAACGGTAATCTACTATACATATATATACTGCTATTACATATATATAATATGAGTCGTGAGACTGAGTCACACGGATATTTTCTCATTCTGTTCGTTAACACCATTGCGCATTTATTGTCAAAGGGTCACTAAGAGGGAAATTCTTTGCAGGCCTTTTGGAGGATGAAAAATGTTCATTTCCGTAATGGACCACTTTTCTGGGAACAAGCAGAAGATAACACACACCCTTTTTTTATCATATTGGACGAAGCAATGGTATTGGGGACAAACAAATTTTAGATTTTATCAAGTTTCCATTGTCTGTTATTTTCTCTAATTGATAAGAGGCTCAGGCAGAGTGACTCAACTTTCTTCGGTACTTGCATAGACTGTACTTCTGTGGTAAAGAAGGTAGTACACTACAAAAAGTACAATTCCACGTAAATGACTCATAACTGACTCTGGTAAAATTACCAGGAACGATTAAAGTCACTAGCACGTGAAATATAGGAATTTGATAAGATACAATTGTGATTGTCAGAAGCATGAAAAAAATTTGAGTAAGTCGAAAATTCGTTATTCATTTTATTTGATTGTTTTTCTGCTCTATTAAATTATTGTCAGAATGCATGATTAAATATAATAATTATAATTGATGATATAATCAAACCTATATATTACTTGCTAACAGATATGAGTCTCAAAATCAAAGGGTGCAAATTTTAATGATTCAATTTGTCACGATGAAATTGATCAAGCGAGTCTAAGCAGTTGGTACACAGTGTATATATGTATACATATATGTATATAGGCAGTTGCCAAGCGAACCAAATCGTTCAAGGCGACTTTTTGTCCACGAGTATTCAGAATAAAGGAGTTGCCGTCTATAAAGCGACCTATCTCGCGTGTTCAAGTAATTAAGAGCATAAAAAGTGATACAAAGCAAAACGTGTTGAAATAATGGACCAAACGGAGACAAGAAAAAAAAATGTCTCAATAAAATCAAAGGTAAAAGTATAGAGTGCTGGTACTGATATTCCAAAAATTCAAGGCAAAAAGATCTACAAGACTCCTAGTACATTTATCAAAGACAAAATCACAGCCTGCAAGCAGCTGCAGTTGCAGTAACCAAAAAGAAAAAGAAAATTCATAAGCTGTACTGGAAAAGGAACGAAGACTGACATCTATTTATAAACAGTCGTCTTTTGAGGTACTTGGGTATTGCATGAAAAATAAATAGTACCGTCTCTACTCCTTTACTTTGTTATTGAAATTTCACAAAGATTTATCATTATATTCAAACCATGTATATATTCATATATCATATGCGGGTCTTCTGACAGAGTGCATTGTACGATTAAACCAGTGGCCATTGTCCCCCGTTTTAGTGCTTATGCGTTTTTAATAAAATTCGTAGGATGGTTATAATAATTAAAGAAAATATATAGAAATAATGAACTTACCTTTGCGCCAATCTGGTTACCGCATTGGCCAGCTTGCAGGTGCACGATTTCCCTCATGATTTCTTTTTCCTTTCCTTCACAATCAGTCGCCCTGATACCGGCGAATTCTCCTTTCGTATTGTTGAATAGCAAAAATCAACTGGCTTCCAAAGGTGTTCAATCCTTACTGGAATACGTGCTCTCCTGTCTGCGGATGCAAGTTCAATGTGCAGCTAACAGATGACACTGGCGCAAGTGCAGTGTGCAAGCTGAAGACGGCAGGACAGCGAATGAGAAGAAATTTCAAAGTGGAATGGCTCGTCACTTCTAACTCCACTCCATTCGTGTCGAGTCGGTCGGAGTGGTTCTCATCGACACGGAGGGGATTTCCTTCTTCTGCTTGACTAAAGAAACTTCGTGCAGCATCCCCACCATTGGAAGCTTTTAATACTCGTCAAGACCGGTGCAAGAGAAGTCTGTGATTACTGGAACGGATTGGTACATCGTACGAAACGAATTTTTAGGTTAGAAAATATTCGAATCTGTTTACAGTAATCGTTCAACGATTATACTAAATTATTCAAAGATGAATGTCTTTTAGTAACAGAGAATATACCGTTGGGATTGGTCATCGACTTTTTAAAGCTGGCATCTTACTCAAACACCGGAAATGCATCTACAAGGAGGTCGTTCCCTTTCTTTCTTGCTCTCTTAGTCTGGTGGAGACATTTAAAAATAGAAATTGCTCCTGACTATTCTCATTGTTACTCTTTATTTTCACAGTTTCCCTCTATTCTACTTTCACAAACAATCATTGCTGCTTCTGTTTCTCTTGTGTTTTCGAGTTTCCTTGTTCTTAGCCTATCTCACTTCCACTTTGAATTGTATCCTTTTCTAGCTAAAGTCACTGCTAATTCTTGTAGAAGCTGTGTGACTAATTGCTCAATTCTTCCAACACAGCTTAATATATAAACTCTGTTTATCTTAAAAATGTAAGTATCTGTCTGGCTATTTGAGTAGTTAAATCTAGTTTAAACAATGATCCGTAATGAATGAGTCGCGCCTAAGCATTCAGTACAACCAACAAATTTAAGTATCAAGATTTTTAGTGTCTCAAACCAATATATATATATATACACACCCACAATGTACAATATATATATATACTTTGTACACAAAAACAAAACGACTAGGATATCTCCCGCTGCTTAAAATCCTCATCTATTATTGTATACGTTCTCTGCAGTGGGCACTGCGCCACATTTCTCTGACTTCAACCAGAGGCAAAGCATCTTCTAATGATTTAGGTATACGTCGACAGACTCGACGTGTACAATAAGTCATTCTCCTCGGTGGTAAAGTTTCAACGGGAATCAATAATTGTACCTTTTGGAACCCAAATATTCATATCGAGAGATATCGTTCATTTTTAATTATCCATATAAATTCTATACAGTCCACACAAAAACTATTCTAATAAAATTCATACAATTTCTTAAACTTGACACAATCAACTACAAATTGACCGACTGTATAAATGAGGCAGCTTGGAATAAATGAACATATAACAAATTAGCAAAGATTTCCTAAGGATTTTATAGCATGAATCTTAAGGAGCTTTAAGTCCCAATGAAATACGTGCTTATAAAGAGTATGCTGAAAGTAAGGTTAGGAAACGTGTTTCTAAAGCAGCAAAGGATAGAAGGGCTGTCGTGGTATCCATTTTTAAAAGCTCATTTAACATCCGGTAATGGTGGGGAGACGATTGTGTCTCGTTAGCTTTTAGATCCTTCGAGAAAGTATTTATTTCCTTTACAAGATCTTAGCTCAGACTTCACTGATTCGAATAAATATAATTTCATTGTGACAAGGAATAAAGGAATTTCTTTAAATTAGCAAACGTCGCTTCGTTTCCTTGTACGAAATATCTCCACGACTTAATGATCTCATTGTGTAAATTACTCCAGATACCGTGTGATTCTGTAAATTAAGGCCAAAGAATGCCGGGTACTGTATGAACAAAATGGCGGATACATTCTTCTCTTATGATTCAAAATTTTCAAGGCCATACATACATATACATAGGTTGACGATTATTATTACTGTCACTATTATCAAGAACGAGGAATTACGGATAATTATTAAATAAATATTACTATGTGAAATTAATTTTCTTTCTCTTTGAAATCATACGCGTATTTTATTTCGCTCGTACATTACTCATAATACATAGTTACATTTACACAAATTTACAAATACCTTTGAAATGAGATTACAGCACATGCGGTTCTACCCTCCGTCCAATAGTTAGGCGTTTTTATATTAATTAACAAGTATCGTCATTCGCATTGTTTATCGCTAATTAATAACTCGTTCACGTCTCTTTCGCATAGGACGGAGGAAGCATAGTACGTCAGCAATAATAACTAACCTTTAATCGGGTAGTATGTAATCATCTTTGATCGATTAATTAACGGGAGCTCATCTCTAATTTTTGTCTCTCGCATTCTCTTTCTCTCTAATTTAAAACTATTTTTGAGTCACTCTATTTCGTATTTTTTGTCGTTAAACTCGCACTTCCGGTATTACCGGATATACCGATTAGCTAGTAGCACCGCGAACAATAATAACAATAATAACATACAGAGCAGACATTTTAAACACAAGACAAAATTTTCTTGAATACTTGGCACTGATTGAATTTAACGGCACAATTGATGCATGAAATACAGTCGACGTGTCGGATTGATCTGACAAATAAATGTTTAATTACCTAATTTTGATTTCAATAAAACAAAAACAGCGAATCGTCCAACGGTTTTAGTTATTTAGATAAATTAAAAAATTAAATGTATTACGAAATTAACGCTTTTATTTGCTACAGCGTGCGTCCCACGAATAATTCTTCTCCATATTAATGTATCGCGAAGATGATCACATATGTGGCCCATATGAGTAGCAGGCTTGTCACGTTAAAATTTATTACGAAATGTCCTCTGGCGGAGAAGGCCGATCCTCTTAGATGTTTTGTTACAACAGAAAACAGGAAGAATTCTTCGATCGAAGCTATTAAATGCAACATTTCGGTGTGAAATAACATTATTCCATAGTGGACACGTTGAGAATTTCAAAGAGGGTCGTAACAGACGAAAGAGGAGCAACGATCGGACTTCTCTTAGAAAAATTCATTTTAACTTTCATGTGGAAACGTCGATCGCATTTGATGATTAACGACGTCGCTTAGTCGTTTGTAACGAATTAATATATTTATATATATATCTATATATATCTATATATTTACTTTTATTATACTTTATGTATACGAAAAAACGTCCAAGTGTCTTTTATATAAAAGATAAAAAATACATACATGCGCGATACTCATCAAAGGATTACGCCCAGGACACGACGATGAAGGTTTTCATCGTCGATTACGAACAATGCTTTTCTTTGTTTTTTTTTCTTTTTTTCTTTTTTAATATTTACACGGAAAATAATTCAAGAGTAGCTCCCGATACGCGATTAACGGGTTGCAAAAGTAAATGCAAAGAAAATATAATAGAGCAAAGAAGACAGTTCGTTAAGGAGCTTTGGCAAATTATTTTTGCGTTTTGTAATTTCAAAAAAAAAAAAAATATGGCGTCTTCTACGTTTCGCCTACGTCATTGTTACAATGGCGATTCTAATCTCTTGGCATCTTACGGGGCTTCTTTTATTTATCTTGGTTTATCGAGAAAAAAATAAAACTTGGGCGTTCGTCAATTTTGGCGAAAAATTTCATTTCTCGAAATCCATAGGAACTGACGTCACTGAGTTCTTTTTTTTACCACTTTCTCGCCCCGCTGCTTTTTGCACTTAAAACAAATGTCCTGCCCACGATGAACCGTGACGTAGTCGTACATGTGTAATTTATCTAATGATAGAAGTAACGTCGTTCAGTCCTGTTTCTGTTTTTTTTTTCCATGATTTCTCTTTTTTTATCTTTTCCTCTTTTCACATGGTAATTCCTTATTGCCGACCGAAGAGTCTTTTCTAAGTTTTATACGTCATCTCGTTCTCCTTGTATGTATCTATGCACATATATATATATATATATGTCATAGGAAATAGACTATCGAATTACGAACTTGTTTTAAAAACAACATTTGTAAAATTGCAAATACTACGGAGAACGCGAAGCGTCCGCGAGCTACTACGATGACTGCCGATGGTCGCTTATCATTTTTATATAATTATATTTGACTATCTACAGGATGACGCAGAGACAGACAACCTCTAACGCCGTGCACTATAAATGCTTTACTATGTGTAACGTCGAGCAATGCATTATCACGAATGACTTAGGTTCACAGTCAAGGTTTGGGAATGTTCATGCTTTTGAAAAATTTCCAAACGCATTGATACTCCACGCCTGACATTGAATCAACGATTCTCAAGCACTTAATTAATATGTAGCAAAGTAACGGTCGAGTTGTCAGGACGAAGAAATGGAAAATTGATAAGTTTCTCTGCGTCACCCTATAATAATTATCAACGATAATCCTAAAACTTTGGAGTTGCGATTTCGATACAGCTGTGACCTTAATCTACCTGGCGACGCATCAGCTATAAACGCTAAGTGCTAGTGAATACTGTCCTACCTATAAGTACGCTTGGTTAAAGTGTGGTTCGTATCCGAGGGTATGAAATTTCGTTGAAGAAAAGTGAGGTGAAGAATGTAAAAGAAAAAAAAAAAAGGAGTGGCTAACAAGCACAAATATTAAGAGAGCTCCGACCCTCGGGTTCATCGTCGAGCAATTTGCGTGCCGAGGGACGTGCAAGGGTAACTTGACGTTCTCATATATTTACAGACAATCTAAACGTAACTGTGCGACGTTCATTTTCGAAATGATGTATTAAAATGAATTAAAAGAGAACGAAGGAAAGAAATGAAAGAAAGCACCACCCTATGGTCTCGACGCGAACCTCAATTTCACTAATCTTGTTGTTAGCTGTCATTGGGCGGTGTCTCGTTACCCTTGTTGTTCATTGCGAATGCAGATGACTGACTGACATCAGGCGAGACTGACTGACTTGGGTTAATGACAGGAGTGATAGTCTGCACCAGGTTGCAGGAGACTGGTACTATTGGTGGTAGATTGGCAGGGTTGCCAGCAGAACCCATATTGCAGGAAAGGGATGGTCTCTTCCTTTCTAGACTGTTCGTCGCCATTTGCCTTCTTGCCGTGGAATTTCTTTCAAGACTATTCGTCACCATGTGATGCCGCCTTTCGAGACTAGACACTGAGCTCACGTCTGATTGGCTGCCCTGCTGAGTGAACAAATATACATATACACAATGCAGATGATGATTAACCGGAAGTCTTTGAAATAACTTAGTACGTACCTGCAAGGAACGGTCCATCGATTGGCCCATTCGATGAAGAAGATCTCCACTTTGACTCTGTCTGAATGTCGGCGTTTGTCTTTCGCTTGACAGACTCCTGCCTAGCAGTAGTTCTCCGGACTGACTGGACCGAATTCGATTCTCCGGTGTGGACTCTCTGGTGTTGTTTACTACCTCGTTCTGCTTTTGACAGATCTGATTGTCCACGTATGGATAACGGATGCGAATGGAATCGATTACGTCTAGGAGATTCTTCGCGTCCATTGCCAGGATATGTGCCGCGGATAGCATGCCCCTGTAAAGTGGGAATATAATTAGCAGATGGTACTAATGACCTTTTAATTACTCTTGTGGACTCTAGACTTACTTTCTATATTCGGCATCCAATGTCGTTGCACTGTAACTCTGAGCCAGTTTCATGGCTGACACAAGCTCGGCCATGTCTTTGCTCAGGACTTTGTGCGCCATTTCTACCTCACGGTGTGCCGAGGCTGGGAGTATTTCTACCAGGGCATCCACAGAGGACAAAAGAGATCTTAGTTCTACACCCACACGTCGTACCAGCTCTAGATACTGTTCAGCCTTACTTTGTTGTACTCCTTTAACAAGAAGATATATTAATAATGTATATTTAATAAACATGATCTTTGGGAATTTAAATATATTTACTGTACCTTGAGACAAAGACATTACGGCTCTTACGACGCTTGTAGTACAGTCATATACTTTGTCATTAGTTCTATCCAAATCAGCTGTTGGGGTAGGTTCCATCTTCTGATCAATGACAATTAAAAAGTTAGTTCACGAAGGCATTTTTCGTATACTTAATACATCGTTGAAAAATGCAATTAAAGAAATGCAAGCGAACGAAAAAAAAATGTATATATACAATGTAAAATGCTATGAGTTTTAAGTCACCTTGACAACTATTACTTTATCAGAACCCTTGTCAGAGCCAAGTGATCCCGTATTGGCAGTGTGGGCTTCGTGACTTGGTGATTGCGTGACGGACCTCGGTATCGGGGGGCTGGCACTCTCGTCGCCACTGGTTGCAATCGAAAGACGTTTCTGAAAGCGTTTGTCAAAGCTAAGAGAAAAAGCTGAAGCGGAATGATGCCCGAGGCGAAGAAGATAAAGAGGTTATGTAGAATAGGTAAATACAAGACAAAAAGAAAAGCAATGAAGAAATAAATAAATTTTCGTATTCAACGTTACCTCTTCTCGTGCCAGCCATCTACTATCCTCTTCGGATTGTCTTTGCTGCTCCAGCAGCCGCTGTTCAAGTATCTTCTGTTCATCGTCTACACCCCGGGTGAAATTTTCAGAGACACTGTCGAACAATTGTGACTGTGCGTTCCTCTGAAACACAATGTATGTCGTCATGAATGATTTGATCGTTTGCAAATGTCTCTGGGAAGTTTCTGCAAATCTTAAAGAAATTAATATGTATGTAGTATTGATTAAAGTATGAATAAAAATTAAAGAGATGCATAATTCCTCGCAAAACAAACTTGGTACGTGGTTGGAGTAGCATGCGTATAAAATTATATAAATAAGTGTAACGATGCAGTAATGTACATTCCTCCATGCGTGAGCGAGCCTATAAAACCACAAAGTGTAGCCAACGTAACGAGAAAATAAAAAATATATCTCTGTGGCTTCCTACAAGGAGTGCGGAGCGTTTACATATGAGAGCCCAATAAATACAATCTACTGCTAGAGTATATCCATATTATGATATGTGCACTTATACAGTATTGGTAAACTTAAGGAGTAAATCGTATAATGAGTAGATCGGTGCGACGAAGAAGACGGCAAAACCAAATAATGTTGCATTCCGAAGAAGAGGGATGCGATTCGACATTCCTAGGAGGCATTGTCAAACCTGATCTTGCTGAGCCTCCTCGGTCACAGAGCCGCTGGAGGAGACAGTACTGTCGCTGACAGCGGAAGACACCAGTGAACCGGACATTGTGCCATCGGTAGAGCTGGTAAGCTGCTCGTCAGTTTTTTGCGTTACAAACGTGGTGATCTTGGCTACTCCAGTAGCGATCTGGGGTGCGCTTGATCTTGTAACCGCCATGGCAACCTGCGGCTGGACCATTTGTGGCTGTTGCGTTGTGCAGGCGGTACCCATGGCCTGCTGTGAGTTCACCACGTTAAAACGAGCTGTGGCAGGGTCTACTGAGGTCGCTGAGACCTGATTCACTTGATTCGCCACACCCTGGTTAGACGCTCCGGAATTGGGAAGCTGCTGCGGTACGAATTTTTGAGCAGATTGTAAAACGTGGGGCTGGCTTGTGTTTGGTACGGTAAATTGAGAATGCACTACGTGGGTTTGCATCATTCCTGGTTGGCTAGTAGGCAGAGGACTGCTAGATCCGGGTTGTATCTGCTGGGCGTAATTCGCCTGATGCATCTTCTGAGCTTGCACAACTGTTGCTGGCGTAGCGTGTACAGTGTAAATTGGATTTGATCCATTGGACTGATTTTGACAGCTGGTGAACTGGGCCTGGCTGTAACAGACAACCTGAGCCTGCAGGGAGTTTTGCCTCTGGAAGTTCTGCACGTGCTGAGCACGCGTGGCGTACATTGGTTGCTGAGCTGTCTGAGCTACGTTAGAGTAGATCTGTTGGTGCTGATAGTTCTGAGGATACATTGGCTGCGATTGGAAGCTCTGTACCGGTGTCGGACTGTAGACCAGGTTGTTCCTGGCGTTTTGCATGTGCGAGACATTCGGTGGTGTACCAGTCTTGATCTCACAGCTCTGGCTCTGCGTTGACTGAGCTCGGAACTTCAATACCGGACCGTATAAGCACTCGGTAGCCGATGATGTCATGACCGTGGTCGAGGAACTAACGCTACGGGAGTAACCACCACCGGGAGCACCAGGAGTCTGTCCGCTTGGAGGATTCTGAGTGGAATTTTGTCCAGCACCGATACCACTGTAGGGCTGCGCCCCAACGTTACTAGGGAACTGAGAGTAACTACTAGATTGACTCTGAGCATGCGTACCAGAGACGTACTGGCTGTGCGATACCATGACATTTGGCAAACTAGAGGGTCCATAATTTCCAGGATTCTCACCGAAATTACCACCTACACTAGGACTCTGACTAAGGTTGCCAACTATTGCTGAACTCTGAGTGAAATTCGCGACCGGGCCGTATATCTCGGCGCCGGCGTTGCTCGCTATCGGCACTGCGTTCGAGGTCGAGAACTTCTGCACTGGCGAGTAAAGATCACCGGTGATGCTACCGACGACCTTTGAGCTGACCGCGTATAAATTCTGCATCTCTTTAACCTTCTGCTGCTTTCGAAAAGCTGCAGGGGACTGGCTCTGACCGGAATCAGACATTGTCAAGCTGGACATTAAAGGTGACACGGTGTCAGAGGAATCAAGCGAATCTAAATTAGTTTCAGACAGTGTTGAGTCTCCGGACTGATTGTCGTGGGAGATTCCAGCTTCGGATACGAGTGGGTCGAAGAAAGGTAGATCTGCGACTACGGCAGTGGTGAGGATCTGATCCTCGTCTTGGAACTGGACTGCAAGGGTATTAAAGGGTGAAGCGGGTGTCGTGTAGACCGAGGGACATACCCCCCTAGTCTGGTTATCCTTCAGGAGCTGTGCCAGGACTTCAGGACTCTGCGCCACAATGTACGTCGAGACCGGAGCCGTCACTGTGAGTTGAGCCTGTTCCGTTGCATTCTGCGGTTGTCTAGATGGCTTTGGAGGCGGGACATCGTCTGCTCCTGAAATTAGACAAAGGAGAAACCATGGCTCACATATACATTATTTAATCAAAATTTTTTTAATCAAACTTTGATTACGTACCCCAAGACATTGCTTGTACCCTCCTGTTCTCCCGTCTCATAGTCTCCTGCTGCTGGTGTTTCTCCTCGAGAAGAATCTCGCTGCAATGAAAATATGCAATTAAGTGACTTAAGTGAAACATTTAATCTTATTTTCACTTTAAACTTTAGAAACTCTTAAAGACACTCACTGCAGGTTCTCTCTGATATCCTTGAACGTTGGTCGCTTACTGGGCTCGTAACTCCAACACTGTGACATTAATGAGTATAATCGCGGTGGGCAGTGATTAGGAAGTGCTAATCTCTCGCCATTTTCTAATTTACGTATCACTTCGTTATTCTTTACACCCTGAAAAGGCTTCACTCCCAACATGAGTATCTCCCACATACAAACTCCTGAAACGTCAAGGAAACTCTGGTTAGTTATCACCAACTACTAAGAGTAACTTTTCTTAAGAAAACTTTCTTATTTACCAAACATCCAGACATCGGAGGATGTGGTGAATCTTCTAAAGTTTATACTCTCCGGTGCCATCCATTTAATTGGAAGCTTACACTTGCTCGCTGTATAGTAACTTTGATCCTCTACCCATCGGCTTAATCCAAAATCTGCAAGTTTTACACAATTGTGCGAAGAAACCAGTACGTTTCTTGCTGCGATGTCTCTGTAGAGGGTAAATTATGTTTTTTAGTTTTATATAATTTAATTATTTAAATTTAAGTATTTGATTAATCTAACCTGTGCACAAATTTTTTACTCTCAAGGTATGATAACGCTGTACTCAGCTGGAACGTATAGAGGAGCAGTGTAGCTAGATCTAATCGATTCTTATTGGACTGCAAATAAGCTCTCATCTCTCCCAATCTGGCCAACTCCATAACTAACCAGATTGGAGCTTCTGAACAAACTCCGATCAATCTAATGATGTGAGGATGTTCAAACTGTTGCATTATATCTGGAAGATTTAGAAATGAAATTGATTTCAAACTTTTTTAATATTAATACAATTCTCAAGGTTTTTTAGAACTTTCAACTTACAAGCTTCTTCGAGGAACTTTTCAGCAGTTGCCAAATCGGCATCGACTTTGCACGTTTTTACAGCTACTGCAATTGTCTGACCATCTCGACCTTTGTATGAACCCTTATGAACATTTCCGAACTGACCTTCACCGATAATCTCACCCAATTCCACTTGGTTTCTTACTATTTGGTAGTCCCGTGCTAAGAACAAATGAATAAAATTTTTTTGTTGTATTAAAAAAAAGACTCGATGTTTTTCTTCATAATAGAGCAAAAATTGTAAGCCTACTTGCTGGTGTAGAGTAATCGCCTTCTTCGTCAACTATCTCCGCATAATCCTCGGACAAAATGGTGCCAGTTTTTCCAGCATTTTTTTCTGGGCTGCCAGTAGCATCTTGTCTGTACTTTGGCGGATGAGCATCTATAGTTAAAAGAAATATTGACATGATTAATTAATATAAAAAAATTCTCAGTCACTGTATAAAAAGGCACTATATAATATTCTAAGTATTAATAGTATTAGACAGTTGTAATATAACAAACCTTTGCAAGGACATGGATAATTTTTCCATGAAGCAGCTTGAAAGTGTACGATGAATTATTTTTAATATAGAAATATATAGATGTACAAAGACATTAAAATATTGATACGCAGTATGAACAGTGAAGCCAATTACATATCTATACAATTATTACCTTTACGATTCCAAAGAGAAGTATTGCTGCCAGTAACTAGTCTGCAATAACCGTCAATCAAATCAGCAAGGCTCTCAGCTTGGTCCAGACTGGAACAAGTAATGCTGAGTGTCTCAGCAGCACCAGCAACTCTCAGTTTGATGCACGCCTTCGCATGTTCCTTGCAATCCGAGACAAGAGTCTGAATGGATTGTATCTGTGAGAATTCCGCCATTCTCGTAGGCTATAAAGAATTAAAAAATAAATTCCATAATATCAAACAACAACAAAAGTACCATTCAGCGAAAGATTTCCCAACACTAACCACAGTGCCACCACGATGAGCCATATAGGAAATGCCAAGATCTGGACCAATGACTAGCTCCACAGGAATGGACCAACTCGACTGCACAATAAAAGGCACAAGAAAGATTTCGATCAATTGATCTTTATACACATTGCAAAGTGCTCGTTAACTTTAAGCTTACCCCAAGAGCACAAATGAATCTCTCTTGATCGAACCTGTAGTGCGACCTTAGGAGGTCAAAGAACTTGAACATGCACTCGAGTTCCGAGTGAGACGCGACCTTCTTGAAGTGTTGCTGAATGAGCTTGCGTAGCGTTTTTGGCTTCATTCCATTAAGCACCGAACGAGGTAAAAACTTGTGCAAGCCCACCTACGAATATTTAGGATAGTAAACTTGAGTATTTCCTTTTTACAGAACTGGACTCACTGTAAGAGACGACCTCAGTCTCTTTAATCCCACTGACCTCTCTCTCCAGGTACTCAAGATTGCTCTTCTTGTCAAGAGCAATCTGTGGCATGTCTTTGAAAAAGTAACGTATCTCCAAGCAACACAATTGCACCGCAACATCCTGGTCCAGGGCTGCGTGATTAGCACTCAGGTAATCGTTTCGCACCTGAAATTAAATCACAGTGTCACAAACGACCTTAAATCATACAATAATCAATGACAATATTAATTAACCAGAAATCTCTTACCTGATCGTAGTAATAATAAAACGTGACTTTGTCCTTCTCATAGAGATCATTGAGATTTTGGGGTAAATAACGAACCCTTAACTCGTACCTCCACTCACTATGGGGATGTTTCCTTTCGTATTTCTCCTGAACCTATGAACCAAAAATTGTATAAAATTTTCCAAAAAAATATTATTAATTACAATCAAACAACTTTTCACACCTGATACATGGTCGTATCTTGATGCAACCAGTAACTCTCCCCTGATCCAGGGTGATGCAATCGCATAGCGTATAAATTCCTATAATGCCTGGTTCCCACGGCAAGTCGACTAGTAACCAGAGATATGATACCCCTGACATCGATGGCATCCCCAAATTTTACGACATTAAAACCCCCTATAATTAAATATAACAAATAAATAAAAAAAAAGGTTCAATTACAAATAATCGACCCTCAAGTCAAACCAAACAATAATATTCGTACCATTTGGCAAGTGAACCTTCAGGGTGGCTTTGTCCATGGGGGTAGGTGATCCATGGGGTGGCGTATTCCTGCCACCCCCTCCAGCCTGCACACCACCAACACCACCACCGCCACTGCCATCTACGCCAGTGCTCATCCCCTCATGGCTGAAAAAAAAAAAAAATTAATTAAACAACCCCTCTTCAATGCAAACCCAACATCAAAGCGTCTGTATAATACAAAATTAATGAAGTCCATCCTGATTCGTTCAGTAAACGCAGTTTATTAATTAGACGCCAGTGACGTCATCCTATGTGCCAAAGAGGCTCTTGGAGAAAATCATTGACCTTTTTTTCATATTTCTTACTGATAAAACCTATCACTGCTAACGTGTAATAGATTTACATATCAGATACGTCCAGGGGTACCATTATGGTCGTTCGCTGATTTTATCAATGATTGCAAAATGGCAGGGAATCTCATGGAGATTGTAATCAAGCTTTTATTACTCGTTTCACGAGCAAGCAATTTATTGTGCAATTTCTTTATTTACTTTAGGTCATCAATGATTATATACCTCGGGCAGATAAGTACGTGGTACAAGACGCTTTAATCGAGTATTTATATACGAGATATTATAAGTACACAGAATCACCAGACACGTTCACACTTTACGAAGCACAAAATGGAGGAAGCCGTCCGCAAGGACGTAAGTGGAGATAAAACGAATGATGCGACATAAAGAATCCGGAAGTGGATCTCAAAAACGATGACAGTTAAGGTAAGGATCATTGACTGGAAAATAGAGTAGATATTATTATTATTATTATTATTAAAAATCGATAAGAGCTCGACGACCAAATCTGTACCTTAAATATATTCGATTAATTTCTTGAAAATGAATAAAAATTTTATTAAGCAAAATTATTTTTAAAAAAATGCATCAGCTCACCTGGGTAAATCATTATATTTCTGACTGCGTCGAAGCGCATACGCATACACACTGTCGTCCTGACAATAAATACACTTATAAATCAGACCCAGTCTGGGACCACGCATTTTTGAGTCACTTCAAAAAAAAATTTTCTGTCACATCTCGACCGTTGACAAAACCAGCGCCCAGCGTCGTCATGGGCATTGAACCAGACTACGTCATACGTCACCGAGTCATTTGGTGAAATGAAAATCACGATTATTCCAGAAATCCGTGAGACCATTGAAAAGGGAATCGAATCCACCAGCCACAGTGGCCATTACACCTAAGGAGAACGATAAATCAACGTTGTCGCGGCTTATCTTGTTATCAAGAAAATTCGGAGCGCGACATTGAGTAAAATCGCGATAATCACGTTGCGCACGTACGGCGAATCATGAATAGGAAAAGAAAAAAAAATGTTTATTACTTATCGATATAATCATGCATTTGTTAAGTAAGAACAACATTATCGATAGTGAAATTGTAGATGATAAAATTATCGATACGTTTTTGACTCCTCGAGAAATTTCACTGAGCGACAGTCGCTGCTTGCGTATGACTTCAGGCACGTATACAGCATACAGTGTAGACATTCGTATACAATGGCATTGGGCCTCTTGAATAAACGCCAGGACTCACCAAGGGACAGGAGCTTTATGTCAGCAGCAGTAACGCGTGACCGATGACAGTTGTCGTTCCTTTGAAAAGGAACCCTCTTCAACGTCCTGAAGTAACCACCCATTGCCATTCAAATATGCGATACGTGTATGGATAGCGTGCGGCGTGTGACGTATCGTAGCCAACTTCACGTTTAACTCGCTACACGTTAGAAGCGCAATTCGAATGCCGAATTCCACTATGGCTGCCATAGCATCTGGCATTGAAAGTAACGTTTATTTCACACGCCAACCAAAAAGCGAGAGACAAGGCGTCTTCATTCAAATTCCGTAAGTGCGACCCACGCTCCTTTTCTAATACCGACGGAATATTTCGTGGGATCGGTAATGTCGTTTCGTGCGTTATAACCGAACGACGCTAGGCGGCCGCCTTGTTTACAGAGTGAAGAGACAATTTTACGAAGGGAGAAGACAAAAAGAAAAAGTCCCATTCACATAAGAGCACGCGTCATACCGCATACGTGAAAAATCACGCGATGGATAATAAGGAGATGGATGAAAATCAAGAGGTTCGTCTATAACATAGTTACTTCGACTGATCGGTAGGTCTGTCCTCGTCTCGCGCACGTGATCGCCCATAGCTGCGTCTCTCTCGCACTCACTGAAGGTATAGAAAACTGAAAATTCTCTCTCTATCGAATAACAACAGCTCGGTACGATTCTCTAACGGGTGTCACTTTTATCGATTGATACTTTGGTAAATAGCACATTGACAATCTAACACGACGTTTTACATAATTTTAGGGATATTACGCAACACGCAGAAAAACCAACGCCTCGACTAATGACTTGTTCGTGGAAATTTCGCGTGTCGCATGTATCACGTAGTATGCAGCGAGTTAATCTACAGTGAAGCGAATGTATGATGTGAATTTACAACTAGGAACTTAACCTCGAAAATTCGTGTATTCACCCAACCCCGACATACTATATCCTAAGTACACCTAATACGTACGTACAACTTTACTCAGAATATCACGAGTGGGAACCTCTTCACAAAATTAGTCGAGCACATTTGCGAATTAGGTGGGTACCACATGTAACTCATATCCTATGACACTGCGAATTGGAAATGTACCATACTAATTTATACGTATCACGAAATTTCGCAGGCTCGTATCCATGCACGTTATATACCATAAGAATGCACACGTAAGACACGCATTAAATGTGTATAAGATTCAAGCATATAAATGGGGTCCTAAAGTACCCCGCGAATCAGCAAGGAAATTGCATTATTCCAGAGTCTCATTCCGCTGCGACTTGCACTGGGTATAGTAGGTACCAGCTGTTAATGTAAATGCACATTACGAGCGTCCGGCTAAGGAATGTCGTCGGTCAGGGACGAACCGTTTAGTCGTGGGACCCGCGTCGTATTATCGCAAGAATAGACCAAGAATAGTCATCTCTGTTATGGGTAATCGATATCGATTGATAAATGGACAATCGATAATTGGTATATTACGAAAAATGACAATAGTGTGAACGAGGAGTCAACGTCCCAGACGAACCTTAAGATCTTCTCAGTTATTACGATCGAACGTATATGGACCGTTCTGGGAAGCTGCGAGCGATTGATCATCGACATTGGGATACTTCGATCGATTTTTAATCAATACATTTTGTTTATTTTATTTTTAACTTTTTTTTAACTTTCACGTGTTTCAGAAATTTAGGTTATGTCGATATGTAAATCGGTAATACTCGCTCGAATACCTTTATGCTATTCTTGAATATATCTAAGAGAGAGAGAGAGAGGGGAGGAACACTGTTCTCCGTTATACATTAATAATTAGATACGGTATAACGTGTAGCGATACAAGCAATTGCATAAGTAATGGCTGGCTACAATGTGAACCCGCCTTACACGATTTACACGTAACGACCGTTTTAAACATGGAATCGTGGGATCATTTATCGGATGGTTATCGTTACTTGAAAACTAGTCGAGTTCCCGCCATAATTTATAAACGGTATGTATTTGCTTGGCTGAATATTCACGCACTGCTTGAAGCCTGGGATCTTACATATATATATATACATAGAATGACTACTAAGAGTGCGTATCTGGAATTGCTGCACGTAAGCATAATGCTATGACGATTATCATCAATTGGCAGGAAAGTACGACACCGTCGTATAAATATATAATGTTAATTTATTAATTCCACGAATGATTTTATTCGTGCGTTAATTAACGATAGCATTGATAACGATAAGTATGAGTTTGAAGAATCGAACGATTTAATTGTCACGTATGAAGGAAACGAATGAAAATATTATTATTTACGATAACAATTCCTGACTGTCCGTCGATCGAAATGATTTGTTCACCCGGTATATGATAATTGCGTGGGCCTGAGAAAATGGAGGCGAGTTACGGTACCCGTGGGGAATATATAGATAGCCATGAGTAGATGATGACGTAATTATGGATACCATTGTACGATTCGTACGATACGAAGGATCGTAATGTCGCCGATTAGAAATAACGAAATTTTGATGATTTTTCGTAAACTTTATAAGATCGTTCAGATATCGCAGAATCCGACCTGGTAATTGGCGACCTCTAACGCACCTGCAGTAAGACGCCTACGTGTTTCCTTTCACTCGAACTTTCTCCAATCGCTCCTCCGCAATCGATATGCCAGCTACTTTGCATGCGAATTTGCCTTAAATGTGCAATTCCAGTGTATGCACCGAATTGCATTTCTTTAACGCGGTGCACGAGATGCTGTGGGATTTATGAAATGGACCAGTTTTGTATTTATCTATGTGCATAAATATAAAGGAAATTTACGTTTCGTAGAGACTATAGGGTTGTACGGTGTACAAGGGCGAAATTTGACCTCGTTTGTATTCCAGGCCAAGTTATGCAATTACTTGGCAATCCTCACGGGATGGGAATGGCGGGAAAATTCAATTGTGGTTTGGCTAATCTTGTGCCAGACGTTGGTAATTAATTGTGGATGCAACGGGAGAGGTTAGGGTTCGGCCATTTCTATTGTTGGGCTTTATTGAATGTATATGTCAAGTATAGAAGAAATTATGTGTGTGTGTGTATATATATATATATATATATATATAGGTACCTTACGCGCGACACTCTATGAAATTTCCATGTGCCCAAGGTATCAGGGCTGTAGTAATCATTGCAACGACCCAGGGCACACAGAAGACCCTTGCTGTCCCTTTTCCATCTTCTCTCGCGGAAACTCGAACCGTTCTTTTCCCGCCTGAGAAAGACGTCCTTGCGATCCTCAAAGCCCTGCGGCAACCGCGCCATGGCTACCGGCCAGGATATCCCGCTAGCTTTTCGCTCCACGAGTTCCAGCATTGTGCATCCAGACTGCACTTCACGAAATATTTCACTATTATCCTTCATTCACTTGCACTTGCGTCAGAGTTCATATAAGTTCACGGTATACAAGGATATTATATATACACATTGAGTCTTGCCAATGGCGGGAAATTTGAAAAAGATATTGGTCGTACCACGTGACAGAAAATTATTGACGTCCTCGACGTCATCGTGTGCGACGAGTGACTGAGGCATTTTCAAAAATGCATAGTTGTGAAAAATTAAATTTTTTTTTTTTTTTTTTTAGTGGTCGATAATTTTATTTATATATTATTCGTATTAAGGTGCGTCCACAATTCGATTGCATAAACTGTTGCCCTCACACGAGTGTCAAAACGAACCTGAAAATGATTCAACGATGAAAATATGTCACGATAGGTTGGCACGAAAATGACGACAACGCCGACGAATTTGAATTTGATACGATTGACGAAGGCGAACGGTCGCCTGTATATGTATGTGCCGAGTGAGAATACAAATTCTCCGACGGAACCATAGGTTTTATGCAAATGAAAAGCGTGACACTTTTAAAATACGTACGGGACGAGATACCAGCGCGGGTCTATTAGTAATATTTCGCGGAGCACGTGGGCGTAGCATTGCGCCAACGCGGAACACCTGAAAGGCCGCAAACTACTCGTCCTCCGTTGTGAACGTGTCTTTAGGCTTTTCCAAGAGACATAATTTTTGAAAATTTTACCAGTCGTAAAGAAGCAGCAAAATAAAAAGTCACCGAAAACTCCGACTGTCAGAATTGTCAATATTGATAAAAAAAATTCAGAAATTCAATAAATGAAAAAAAAAAAAAAATCGAGTCGAAAAAGTGGAATTTTACGAAACATCGAAAAAAAAAGGTATTTTCGTTATTTCACCTCTGACATTTGAAGCAAATACATAACGTCGACTTGTCTACTTTTTTTTTTTACCTAATCGATGTGTCACTATGTGTTCTTTATTTATCTATTTTTTTTTTCCAAAAAATTCCATAATTTACACTCACAGTTTTATCGATATTTTAATTAGCGATTTTATTTATACGTATCACTTTTTTTTTTCAATTCACATCCACACAACCACGGGTACGCGCATTGACTGTTAGCTCGAAACTGATCGGCAGGGAAGACAACTCCTGCGAGTTTCTCCCTCTTTCTCACAATGGCGTGGGACGCGGGCGGCTGTATGCTCAGAATTTCCAGGACTTGCAAATTGTGCGTAGCTACAGGGTGATTCAGGATTTATTATACTATAAAGAATTATCGGCAGGAAACGACTCGTCGTATATCTATATATACTATTTTATCTTATATTCATACACTATATATATATATATATATATATATATCAGAGATATATATATATATAGCTCTGATGCATTTCCCACTCTTGCCTCTCCAGGGTGTGGTATTTTTTAACCGGTACGACATTCCTGAACACGCGGTAAAATATCCTGCGAGAGACGTCCCTGGCTTTTTACTCCCTTGCTCCTCTCCATCTTGGTAAACCACACACACACACACACACACACACTGTCTTATCTCATCGGACCTACCAATAATGAGATGCATCTTATCAGTTATGCTTTGACGGAAACTTGAGATTTCTGTCAAATCCGCTGCGCACTTTTAGGACCGTAGTAACGAACGAACGTGCCCCGTTCCTTTTGTATATTAAATTGTTAATTAAAAGCGCAATGGAAATTTTGAAAATTTCGTAATTATACTCAATAGTATGAATAATAATATTTTTTTAAATAAAAATTTCGTTTGAAATTAAAAAAAAAAAATTTTTACCATTAATCATCTATTACGTCATTTCCCATAAAGTAGATACAAGGCTACAGCTATAGGTTCGCTATGCGTAAACCAAGAGGATCTTTATACGACTTGACCGTATAAAGAAGGCCGGACGACCCTGCGTCTCAGTAAAATAATTACGAGTGCACGCGGAAACGCGTCAAGTGCATTTATTATTGTGTGCAATTTATTTATCCAGTTTTTTAATAAATTTTTCTACCCCCACTCCACACCCTCGATCATCCTTTCTCTCGGACTTAACCGTGACTGATCTCATACTCGACAGCAATGCACGTATAAAGTCAATACACGATCGTCATTTTCAAGCCCAGAGAAAATTGACTCATCGCAGCATCCCGGTCCAGCGCAGATTAATCATTGAAACGTGTCATTTATAATTATCGGCAAGTTCCTTTGCAGCGAGCGACTTCACGTAATTGTAACTGAACCCCAGGTGCTTGAGTGATCTTGTGACGTGATTTATTAAAAGTGGCGGGAAGTTTTGAATGATTTAAAAAAATAAATAAAGACCCAATCAAATCATCCGAATCGATTAAATCGAACAGATCGATTTTTGGCATTTGATCGATTCGATAGAATTTCTTGAATTTTTCTTTGCCACTGCTCTTCTTTTTATTTTCTTTCGTCAAATTCAGAAGATCGAACTAATAAAACCGCAAGCTTATTAGTTCGCTCAATTAGCGTTAATGGGTTCTTGGTTAACGAGCTCGATTTACTTACAAGTCGTGTATATATAGATATACGGTCTAATGCATTCCGCATACACAGGCGCTCGGGATTTACATTTTTCTCACGTTAAGGCAGCCGGCATTCTCGCGTGTCGTGGGACTGAGAACGGGGCTGAGGCGAGTCTGGTGATTAGATGGAACAAGAACAATTTGGCGGAAAAACGTTGTCTGACGTTGGGTGAATCTTTTCTTTTTTTATTAAGGCGAAAACTGATAGGAACGACAGAGATAAGAAACTGAAAATATTTCCTTCTGCGTGGAAGCGCAAAGATACTATGGTTGAGATAAGTGAAAAAATGTGAATTTTTTTTTTTACTATAAAAATTATTTTTTTTAACGTTATTAACCATTTTTATGTAACGAACAGTCAATTATCTAAATACAACTGCACTGTTTTATTACTAGTATTAAAAAAAAAGTCACCCGGTATACACACAGGGTAATAAACATACGGTTTACCGATTCAGATTAGTGCAGATTAGGTTGGCTGTTCTTGAAAAATTACACGGGTACCAGTCGAGTGGCAAGAGTGGACCAAAAAAAAAGATCGAACCGAATCGATTGATTGGTAATAAGAAAAAAAAAATTTGTAATACAACAAATAGTCTTTTATCAATTTTATCGTGTTGTTTAACGATGCGTGTATTTTTGTTGGTACCGTTTATTTGTATGGTGGCTTTGCTTTCCTGTCGATTCGTAAAATCAATCAACGATACCAATATCGATGGCAAATCGATCGAGGAGCCAGAGGATGAAGAAACGACGGTCGATGCTGACGTAACTGAAATGACAGGGGATAATAAAGCAATGGAAAAAATGACAAGGACGGCTGACGTCACTGAAAGTTCGAATGCGAATTCGACGATCGAAAATTTTACGAAAAAAACGAAAGAAAAAAATCCGTCCAATAAAATTTCCTTAATGGAGGAAACGGAAGATTATTGGATGAGAGTGAGAAGCAGCATCGACAACGAGCTGATGGACGTGCAGGCGATACTCGTAAAGGACGAAGAAGTCACGAAGCAGTGCCAGACGGCGAATCTCAAAGCGTATGAAAAATTGAAAATTTTTTTTTTTTTTTTCTAATTTTTTAATCAAAATTTTTTTCTAATAGAAAAACTAGATACCTCATGTGCGGCGGTTCTGTCATATCCGATCATCACGTACTGACTTCGGCGTCGTGTTTACATGAAGCGACGCACATCAGGTGCGTCTAATGTGTTAAACGGTATTTTAGTTAAAAAATTTTTTCTCTTATCTAACCTTATCATAATTTTCAATACGATACTCGAGCGCCGCTGTGATGGATTGATGAAATTTTTTAAATTATTCTTTTTTTTTTTTTTGACAAATTAAATTAACGTCGTTACGTCACTTTTTGAATTACGCGGCAAATATAATGTTTGGATCTAAATTGTCCCAATGACGTATATGAGGTCACTAATGATGTCACTAATTAACGTCGATTATTAGCATCAGCTAGACTAAGTGTCTTGTCTCGCACGTGGTATTGACTTTAAGGCTCACCTTCAATGCTATTAATATTACAGGCATAACATAAAAGCGCCACTGGCCATTGTCGTTGCTCCGGTGAAAAGTGGCTCGCAGATAATAAGAGTGCAGGACTACGTGATACATCCGCAGCATCAGTCAGATCCTTATGGGTCGAATTATCTCAAGCATAATTTGGCAATACTGAAATTAGCTTGCAGGTGAGGATATATATAAAAAAAAAAGGTAAAAATCATGATGGCTGGAAAAAAATTTTTTTTTTTCTAGAATAAAATCGCAGAATTTGAAAAAAGTCAAAATGCCCGAATCCCCCTTCACTGAGATATGCGGCGATGAGAATTGTATGGTTGCACTTTTTCGAAAATTGGGAAAGGTGCGTTTACGTTTAAATAATAATTTTTATTGCGCTAATAATAATAACAATACGTTGCAGTCCTCGTATCAAATGCAAGAGATAACAGCGGAAAATATACCGTTGTCGAAACGCAAGCGGGATCAGAATGCAGTTTTACAGTCATCGGCAGGGTCAAGCGTGAGGTACGAGTCGTTGATCGATGTGAGAAGGAATAATGGAAAAATTCGAAAATTAATTAATCCGCCAAGATTCGGTAGCAGGTTCGTCGTGATTGGTTCAGAGGCAGCCAATCGGAACTGGAGAAAAAATTTGAATGACTTTGATAACACAAAAAAGTCGAATACACAAAGTGAGATAGGTTAGTTTGTGGAAAGTTGAATTATTGTGATAAAAGAAAGTCTAATCAAGAGTCAACAGTATCTTTTGTTTTTAGTATCGACGACTGTGATTACAGAAAAAAATACGAGGGAAATAGAACCGATGGGAAGAATCGATGAATCGATAATCGATGATAATACTGTAAAGTCAATAATAGCGAGAGCGAGTGACGGTACGAGTCGTTGTCCTCGAACGGGATCACCAGTGATGTCTAATAATGTTCAGGTAAAGTGTAATGGAGAATTAAGAAAAAAATTATTTTTTTTCAAATTTGCCACCTGGTGGATTTTATAGGCAGCAGTGGTGTCAGTGCCTTGTGACGATCGTCAGCCGTCGAGAAACTGGGGATATACCGATCTGTTCGTTAATATCGACTGGATAAAAGAAATGGTGGAGAATTGGAAGAAAATTGAAAAATTAAGGAGCGAGACTATCAATAAGGGAAGTTGCAGTACGTGCATATTTAATATCTACCTGTCAAAGGACCAGGATCTGACATATGAAAATTTAAGGAGATCCGACTGCGGCGACGTGATGTCAATAGCTAAGAAAGATAACCTAAAAAATGAAAATGTCGCACAGACCGTGGAGATTAGGTTGTCGAATAATGATAATAACAGTCCGAATGGAATTTATTCGAATTTCGCAGGAACAAGAGTATCTGCATTACCGACTGTAGGTAACGCTTTGCGCGAGTATCGATCAAATACAGAATCGATCGGACAGCCGTCCAATTACGATAATCAGCGATCGATAGTAAATAAGTGTATGAACGTTACCGGAAATTGTACGCCGGAAGTCGATATCCTCGGGGTGCGAACGAACAGCAAAATGACAGAGAGAAAAGAAGAGTCGTTGACGTCTGAGACGAGAGATAAGATGTTATTGGAGAAGATGAAATTTTTTAAATTAAAAAATACCGAAAAATCCATGGGAAATCAATCGCAGCGAGATATTCATCCTAATAAACAAATCTACAGCCATTATTTTAACAACAGACCGATCGTCTTACCGGAAGCATTGAAAACCATTTTCGCGCGTAGTGGCGGGAAAATTGAAAATCAGTTACCACGCATACCATTTGAACGGACCGAAAATCGAGGGACGAACCATAAATCTAATACACAACAATCAAAAGCACCAAACGTAACCTTGTTTAATCCAAATTTAAGAGGATTGTTTAAAGATCCAAAAAATTTCTTAAATTACCCAGAAATCAGTGAAAATACAAATACCGACGACAGTACCGAGGACCACGTGATAGTCGTCAAGCTACGTATAGAAGAGCCACGTCACGACCCATCAAAGACCTCAAAGGACATAGAAGAGGCAATACTGAAAAACATGAGTATAATAATCGACGGAGATCAATCGAAGAATTCCGAGATCTACGTGAACGGGAAGTCGTTAAAGAACTCCGAGATTTACGTGTACGGCGAGAGAAGCCACAATTCCCGCAATTATCGAGACACCACAAATTTTCGCCCTTCCTCAAGAAAACTTCAAACTATCAAAATCGATCGACCAACCAATAAATCGATTACGTGGCCGAAGGTTCCTACCGTGAGATTCGCTAGTTCAACCAGTTACGAGCGACAATCGTACGTAGCCAACAACAGCAGTATGGAAACGAGAAATGGCAACAAAGGACATCCTGCTCGACGTATGGAATTTGCGAACAATGTCGCTAATCTGCCAAATGTGAGAAACCAGGATCTGCATGCGTCGTTACGCAAGAATCGGCAAAAGGGAAAGGACTAACTTTTATATAATTACAACATGTATATATGCATACAAATACATACCCATAAAATACCTTGAATCAAGCATTATATTATTATTATTATTATTATTACAATATACTCCAAAGTATCGATTGATCGATTATCCATTAGATTCCAATAGAATTTACTCTGTTACGATTCACACCAATTTACCACGTGACCAAACCTTTCGAAGCTTTCAAACTGAAACTTGAAAACGGGCCTTGAGGTTGACTTATATTTACGCCATTATATATGATTGGGTTTACCCATGGCTAATACACAGATGTCAATTTACATTATATTATATATATATATATGTATATATATATCATACTATAAATTGTTAACTTCTAATCAACGGACAAGAAGGATAATTCAAGTTTGCCTAAGGTGCGTAGTAATTGAGTACAGCTAAACGACTCAGTTTAATGCGTCTGCTTAAAGCAATTTCAAGAACGCTATCAGCGCTCGCTACATAATTTCGAGTGGAATTAAAATATCCGCCGATACCGTACACCTTGGGAACGTTAATTGCCCCGATTAAGCAGTCATTAGTGAGTGAGCGAACCACGTAGGATTTGCAGTACCGAAAAGAAGAGAAAAAATAGAAATAGACATACAAAAAATATGTCACTCCAATCGGTAACACTATTATTGTTATTGGCGACAGTGGCGACAGCGAGAAGCGAAGAAACGAAAATTTCGCAAAATCTTTTCGAGACCCACGAGATCGACGCATCGCGCGATAAGTCCCAAGAATCCGCGACACCCAAGAAACTAAATCGCGACGACAACACGACGTACGAAAACTTGTCGGATCGTAGAAAAATCTCAAGACTCAAAAGACACTCGCTGGATCCATGGATCGTAAAGGATTTCGAGGGTTTTCGTAATGTGACAAATTTCCAAGCACTCGTGGTGCGCGACGAAAAAATTCCGCCTTGCGGTATGATGGCGAACGTGAGCACGTAAGATACAGTGGAGGGGTGGGGTGGGAGGGGAGATACAAAAAAATAAAAAATTCAAATTGTCACACGTTCATTGTTATTATTATCGACTATCGATTTTTTAGGGATTCACGATACTTCATGTGCAGCGGTGCAATACTGACGGAAAGACACGCAATTACCACGGCATCTTGCATACATTTTGCGCAAATTTACGAGCAAGTATAATTGGGTCGAATGAAGGGGGAAAATAATTTTGGATTAAATTCAGGAAACAACAAACATTTTTTTTTCCAATTTTCACAGACATCACATCGAAGGCGACTTGGCTATACTGATTGGCGCTACTACTGATTACAATCAGGTGATAAAGATTGCACGCATTGAGATGCATCCGTATTATGATTATAATGTCGAGTCCATGTATTATGCTCTTCATAATTTGGCAATACTTCATCTGGAGTGTCCGTGAGTATTGCGTATTATTGGTATTTTTGAAAAAAAAAATTTTAACTCGAAATTCTTTTTTTTAGAATCTGCAAGGGCTTTGCCAGTATTCCAAAATTGCCTGGTGATCCTTATCAGGATTTGGGTCACTTGTGTTGTCCGGATCGTTGCGAAATTGTCACGGTGGTGCAACGATCGAACGTAAGTGACATAAATAATCTTGTGTGAAAATTTTTGTGTGTGGGATATATCTGTATGGATTTTTTTTGGGATATGTTAACGTGTGTGTATATATATATATATATATATATATATATATATATATATATATATATATAATGTAATTGCGGTATACATTATTTCTTCCACATTGAATAGAATCGTCACGTGGTCAGACTTCTAAAACCGAAGCATTTGCCGTCGCCAGAGCACAAAGAGATGGAGGAGGACGAGATAGAGAAAAATTCACCGGCCGATAACACAGAGTGGAGCAGAAGAAGATTCGTCAGAAGTCCGGGGAAATTGGCAGCAGCGCCACTTTTCTTCACGCGGGAGAAAAGTAAGCTAAATTGGACCGATGAAAATGTAAAAAGTCATCACACCAATCGAAATCGAGTTTCCTACGGAGACGGAAGACGATCCGGAAAAGGTGGGTGATATGAAAAAAAAAAAGAAAAGTGTTATCTCTCGAAATAAAAGCAATGCAAAATTTTTTAAAGAAATTTCCTCGGACACCAGCGACTCGAACAAGGCGATTCTGGAGGATTTTACGAAAAAATTTGTCGACGCTATGATCTCGCGATTGGAGGAGTTGTTACGATCGGCTGACAATATGAAGAAACCGTCCATGCCTAGATCAGGCATCGGCACGAACCTTACTGAAAATGCGACGTCGGCCGACATGGCGGAAGCTCTGGTGAATAGACTCGTTTCCGGTGTGTTGGATAAGATCGGTGTCACGGATGAAGCTACGTATGAAAGGGAGAAAGATATTCTAGAAACTTACGTTGAGTGTCCGCCATTGGGAGCACCGGTTATCAGGGATGATATTTTGGTAAGATAAAAAAAAGGCTTAAAAATGAAAAAAAAATAATAATAATAATAATTACTTCGAATATCCTCAGGTAGGTATGGTGGCTTACACTTGCGACGACGTACAAAGCTGGGTACCCTGGAAATACGTGGACATTTCCCAAAACATGGATTGGATCATGAATCGTCTCCAAACCGGAAGTGACGGGTCGACGAAAGATTTCTTGAACCGAAAACGTCGTTCCAGATCAACGCGATCGTTTTCCACGATCTGCAACGGTCCAGATCGAGCGATGTCAAATCCCTGCGCTACTTCCGGAAGTGGAAGAGATGGCGACGCTTGTGAAACATGGAAGGAAGGGGGTATATAGAAAATGCGAAAATTATTCAAGAAAGTCCCAAAGAATATACATACAAAAATATCCAATTCGATGGACCCGTTAATGGTAACGGTTAATTAAAAATTATCAAAAATTTTCCAACGTCCCTTCACCTACCAGACGCAACTTCCGGTTCTGATCCAGACCAAGGTCGTTAAATCAAGGTCAATGTCTTGGTCACGCTATGTCACTGGAAATCAACAAGGAAAATCAAGACTCACCCACCCGCTGGTATTTTTACGCCGAAGACAAAGGAGGGGGGGGGGGGGGAGTGAAAGGACGTCGCGACGCCGAAGGCATCAGCGTCTACTACGACCCACTTGGCTAAATTACTTTCCTAGTGGTGAACGTATATTGGTGTTAAGTGAATACCAGACGTGTAGTCCCAGTAGGGAATGGCCATGATGGCGCCCGTTTGAGTACCATCGACGCAAGTAGCTGGAAGGGAGGTAAAGAGGGTGATTTTTCAAGGGAAGTTTAACCCCCCTATGCTTATAGTGAAGAACCAAGCTGATACAAGAGCGACAAGCATCCAGTCCACTTGGAAGATGCCTTTTCCATTGGGCGAAGATTTCCTGGTGGTTGGCCAACTTGAGTTATGACTGCTGGAAACTTTTCTCATTTTCAAAAGTTCGCGCGCGAAAGCAGCAAGAAGAAGAACAAGTTGCATCAGCTTCTCTTAACCGCACCAATTGCCAGTGAAGAAACGCTAATGGGATATGTATATATATATATACACATATGGTTCATATATATGAAATAATATTCTTCAAAAAAAAACAATCGATTCCAATATATCGATTATCGACATAATCGATTAATCGACTATTAGTTACTTACTCGGTGGTCTCGAGGTACTGGAAGACCCGGTAGACCGGACGTCGATACATGAAGAGGTGACCCTCGACACGCTCCACCATCATCCTAAAACCACTTCATTCGGCCACCTTTGCCACGTCACTTCACTTCACTTTCCCGGCAGGTCATCGGTCGAGTAAAGAATTTTTGAATATTTTCTTTTTTTTTTTTTGAAATCCAACTCAACGTCGATTTTGAGTTTTCAGCTGTCACTGTATCACGCGAGGAAGTTCTCAAAAATTATTTCTAAAAACACGCAAACTCGATCTTCATGAATTCTCACTTTTTTGTTGGTTAGTCAACATTCATTTTATTCACTCCTCGGGTCCTTTTGTCTGCCACGACTCTATGGTCGCTGCATCGAATATACCGTAGTTGGATCGATAAAGCCAGTCGTGGTATCCTTTGATATGTTGAGCAAATTATTTTTCAAGTCTCCCGCATTGACTCAAGCGGCGAACTTCAGCTTCGTATTTACTTCCACGCTGAGAATACAAAATTCACTCACGATTATACAGCGATGGCGCTGATCGCGTTTTGTCATCCACTTCAGGCAGATATTACTACTGGCTGCCTGAGAAAAAGTTATTTAAACTTCATTTACGTTCCGGCTGTTCCACAGCATGATAAATCGAATAAAACTTAGTCGATTACAGATCAAGTTGCTGGATCGGTGTAATGTAAAAAAAAGAAGAAAAAAAACGATAAATCTTCATTCTACTATGAAGATCATCAAAAAGAATTCGATTCGCATTTACCCCTGGGAGAAATTTCTCAAAAATATAAATATCAACGAAAACATGCAAATTCACGCAGTTTACCAGTCCAAATTGTCTAATTATACCGAATCGAAGTATTCGGCATGACTCGCCAGGATAAATAACCGTCCGTTAAATCAGTCCTACCAAAATGACTACGCGACCGAAACAGAAAGGGTTCGTCGAACTCTCGAGTAGTTTCTCGCGGAATCTTTACGGTAACATAAGGAAAAAAAAAAAAAAAAAAAAAAAAAATTGCAAATCCAGACTATATATAGTACGAGAAGCTCTCCAGTCAGCATATACTAGTTAACCGCATTGACCGATAACCAAAGTTCATACAGCAACGTGGTACCAAAACCACCCACAAAAAAAAATCCAATCAAAATGACCAACCCTGAACCAGCATCAAGTGCCTCAGCAACCCCACACATCGATTAACTATTCGTCGCGAATCTTGATGGAGGCACCGAAAAAAAAAAAAAAAAAAAATTCTTTCAAAATACAAATGACTAAAAAAAATGTAACAATTACCCCAATGAACTTGCACCACGATAGTTCGTTCTGTCGCGAAAAAGTAATTAGCAAAATAAAGCATAGACTGAGTGTGTCTAATTAACTGAGCGCGACGTAACGGCTAAAATTAAATAATGACTAAAACGACGTCAACCACTGTACACGTATATAGTAATATAACGAACTAAAGAATAACAGCAGAATCCTGATTCATAATTTTCATAACGACAGCTTCTGACTTATGCACCTAAAACACGTTATAAAGTGATCCGAAGTGCACGCACGTTAAAGTCTTATCCGAAATCGAGTATCCAGAATGCGTAGAGACGAAAGCAGCAGGCTGCACGCTGGTGTCGTTATGGATGATAGAGAAAAACGTGGACGGCCGTAAGATCGTAGCAGAGGGATGAACCGAGGAAGATAAAAAGAGGGGGGGGGGGGGGTGACGATAACCGGATGACGGAAATACGTGATCCAAAAAGGGATCGGCGGATGGGGGGGGGTGGGAGGGACGTCAGACGCGTATTAAAAATTGAGGGGGTTAACGACAGAGGTGAAAATTCTAGAGAAACGAGGCACCTAGCAACAGCGTGGGGTAACAACGAAGCGACTGGCTACGTGGTTCAGGGTAGTCGAAGGCGTCGCGGCGCGGGCAGGCGCTTTGCTGGGTGCGGCAGGCTGCGCCGCGACGCCCCTCCCCAACGTCCACCCCTCTCTCTCTCTCACTCTCGTTACCGCGCGCATCCCAACACATATATAGTCAGGCACGATTTCATCCCCCTGGTAACGTGGTAGCCAAGCTAGCACAGACGGCTCAACAACCCTCTCCAGCATCCCTCCCTCTCGCTACATACGCTTACCACTCTCGAGCAACCCCTGCTGGACGTGGGATAACCTTCAACCCCCATGGAACCCTACCCCAAACCCCTTGGTAACGTCCAGAGCCACCCCATACGTGTGCAACGGGCGAATCGTGCTGTACCTCGCAGTATCTCCAGTCCCTGATTCTGCACCCCGTAAACCACCCTTGCACCAGAGCGGACTGATTTAACGGTCTGCCCGGGCTACGTCATCCCCTAGGAGAGTCTCGAGTGCGATCGAATTCACCGTTAGTCCTGTATATAATTTTTTTTTCAGGGGGTTGAAAAAAAAATTTTTTTTTCGTACACTTAAGGGTTCAAAATATTATATGGCTACGTAAGAAATATCGATGACACCCGTCGTCCGGTTGATACTGCGGGTATGAATCCGTGGCTCTGTTAGGGGATGACAAAGCCAAGTCTGATAGCTCGTGAGAATTTAGTGGGGTAGTTTGATAATCGGCTAATGGAGAATTCTCGAGATGAGAGTCCTGGAGTTACTGTAGGAAATTTGCATACCCGCGCCAATTCTCACGTCGGCTACCCGCAAGGACTGGGTGGGTCCTTCCGCTCCATGAGATGCAGGCTATACCGGTTATCACAGTAGCAATACCGATCATCCCCTGGAATCCCACAGCGAGATCGGATAATCTAATGGCGAGATGCAATTCCTGACAATTTCCCTTAGTCTCTCTCTCTCTCTCTCTCTCTCTCACTATATATATATATATATATATATATCTGAAATTTCATACGACACCCTTAATCATTTTAACTTATTTTCAAAATCACTATCCTACCTTGCTTATACCGTTAAGTCGGCACAACCCCAGGATCACGGAATTGAAATTCCACAGCACGTATACATACATATATATATATATATATACATAGTCACCCCACCTTGTCTCGCGTCCTGCAGGACAGAATACGATCGATAATACAAAAGTATCGCACGCCGAGTTCCACCCCTAAGGAATTCCAGTATGTATTCTAATTCAACCATGTATATTGTAAATTCACAATTTTTTTTTATACGGCCACTTATCACCACCCTTACCCCTCTCTCCACCCCCTCGACCCTGACCTTACAAGAAATCAATTCCCAATATAGAATCAGATTGAAATTCCCATAAGTCTGAAATGTCCAACCATTTCAAAAAAAAATATCACGCCGAATATAAAAAAAATGAATTATTTTACTGCAAAAAAAAATGGCGACCCCATTGATCGCAATTAGCCCGCACACAAGGTGCAAGGCAAGCCGGACGCACAATGGAAAAATTTCATATAAACCGAAAGAAACATTGACGCGCCCCTATAAGCTGAAGTAAAATCACCCCTAAGACCGATAACAGAATCCAACCCCAACGTCAGCCTCGCTCAAGAGCGACTGCAGCAACAGGGCTTTTCCTAATGGCTCTTTAACGCAAGTATAACCCAGTCTCGATCCGAAGCTTCGTTTTTTTTTTTTTGATAATTCTCGTAAAATCGATCGATCGATCCTACAGATTATTACAATTTTTCACACAGTCGTATTTAACAAGCGTAAAGTTTCAGCCGTGAAAACCAGTCGAGAAGTTCAAAACACCCGTCTAAAAATTTCTCTCTCTCTCTCTCTCTCTCTCTCTCTCACGTCTCATCCTCAGCAGCTATCCATCTCTGTCTACTGTCCGCCATTAATATTCCAGCAAATCACTGAAGAAGAATTGAACTCCCGGCATTAGTCACGCAACCGGCACCAGAACACTCGACGTAACAAGCTGCCGGGACATTAGGAATATTCAAATTAAAGTGGAAAACCGGCAGTCATAAAGTAGCAGTGATATCAAACGAATATTTACCATTAAGGAGGAAAACAGGGATACAAGTACGTACCGTGTACGTAATGCAAGTACATAGCTATATATGTATATATATACCAGCATATACGTACTGCAACATAGCATACAACGGTGCCGTCCCATGATGCATCACTCGACTTCGCTCTTCTGATATTTTCGGCGAGTTCAGCGCAATCGTGAATTATCGCGAGTCCTCGTGAATAGTCGGTACGAAGATTGAGAGAGGGAAAGGCGGCGAGGAGGGGGGAGCGCAAGACGAAAATATCCCAACCTAAGCCCTTGATGATGACTAAGTGAAAATAAGGGTAGTAAGTAATGATTCGCGGTAGCTCAAACACGGAATATCCGAATTTCCCTGAATTGGCAACACCGACGATATATAATTTTATAATTGCCTTTACAAATTGTCTAATCTTAATTAAATGAGATTTACGTCAAAAGTAACAAGCGACAGCCTTCGAGTGTCAAACCTTCATTTGACCCATATATCTCTATACGTAAATGCATATATATATATGTCTTGAATAATTCCCCAAAGAAAGCTCGTAAAGTGTCTAATAAATATAAATAGAACGTCAGTCGTTATTTACAGAGTTTGAGAATCGACACCGATAATCCCGCGTACGTAAATCGCGCGGGACACGAGAGACGAATTGAAAACAGTTAAAACGAGGGAAAAAGAAAAAAGAGAACAATTTTGTCGCTCTATGGAAACGTTCGTAGCGACGAATTTCCAAGAGAGCCATAAAGAGCTGGGTGGCGAGAGAGAGAGAGAGAGAGAGAAATCTCGTGCAGCCACTAGAGAACGTCAAGTCTTAAGGTTATTTATTTCCTCGTATCCCGCGCGTAACATACGTATACATCCATATGTTCCTATAGGCGCTGCTTTACGAGAGTCAATTTTTATGCGCCATCGATTTCCTTCTCTACGTCAGCCTACGTACTACGAGCGACAGTCTCTTCCGTCTTGAGGTTCAATATTTTCTTAAATAAAATTCAAGAAAAGCCAGACGTCAGTATCTTCTGTAACAGTAACGTTGACTTCCTAAAGAAATATATATATATATATATACACATCATAATTTACCATCGACCTTTCATTAAAATACAATTCAGTCGAAGAGACCGACAGACATGAAAAATCGATAAATCAAGTAGGATTTCGAGATTTAAGGCTGCTGCCATGAGTTTCAAAAAAAAAAAAATTTTTTTCAAAATTGCGATCAAAGAAAGTAAATGGACAAACAAACGACAAGCGGCGCGTATAGTCGAAAGTGAAGTTCAAAGAGAAAACGCAAGAAAGTAATTAGCCCAGTAATCATTATATCGCAACGAGTACCACTGCCGTGCATGCGGCATTCAAGAATAACATGCGAATAATAATTATCAGCAAGTGCACTCGAAAAGTTAATCTCGAGTCGAATTAACGTACGCGCGTCAAATTACAAAGTATGAATATTTTCTGTACGTCAGTTACGTAAGGTTTTTCACGTTGCAAGCGACACGTCCGACCTCCCGCGTTGCGATTTGACGCGACGTATGAACGTGTCTTTAAATAGGGCGTTTTTTCATGGAGCGACAACAGAAACGAAAAATTTCAGACCACTCGACTTCTCTGCTTATATATATATATATATATATATAATGCCAATTATATGAGTGACGCAATATAAAAGCTCGATGGAATAATTAGCACGGTAAGAAATTGGAAGTATACACACACATACACACATAGCATGATTCCATCTATCCCAATACAAAATATGGGCGCATCCACAATGCATCCGTAATCAACGACTGAAATAGCCGAGCGACGTATTTTTCAATAATTCGGCGTCGCGACGTCAAGAAACAAAGAGTGACATGCTTGAATATTTCAATCACGTTTCCCGCGTGTAGAAAGCCCACCGAGATACCCGATGTGGCTGCGAAGAGAAGACAAAGGTTAAGGACAAAACAGAGAGACAGACAGAGAGAACAAGCCACGTGATTGAGCGAACGAAAAGGACGGTTCGAGCAATGATAAAAGAATCCGATGAGAAGTAGCTAAATCGAATCTAAGCAACCAGACCGAAATACGAAACAAGGAAAACATTCTAATTTAAAGATTAAAACATTGTAACCAGTGTTTAGCGTGAGAGTCGTTAATTATTTGTTTTCAGTCTTTCTATCAATTCCCAAGTGAACTTATCTCCAAGGCTTTCCTGCCTGACTGTCGCCGATTGTGACGTTTCAAGGAAAAATTCGGTACGCGAGCGCGCGACGTCGTCCGAGAGCGCGAAGAAAAAGTATAAAAGAAGGAAAAACGACACTTCAAAGTACAAACAATGACCGCAACAATGCGAGCATTGCGTAAACACAATATGACAACAATGACGAGTAATCACGTTAACGAATTACGTTACCGTCCCACCGGTCGTCTGGTATATAACAAGCATTTCAATTTACGCCAAGCAAACTTGACTGCCGCAGCAAGAGACTCCCAGTTCAGTTGGCGAGTATCGATCGTCCGGCTTTCCAGGTGCATCGGCCATGGTGCATCGGCCGCGATGCATTCGCACACGTAAGCGACAGGTAAACCGGAAATTCTTGCAGAATGCACTTCCTGTCCCCAGAGACACGAAATCGAGATTTCACATGAATAAGCAAAACGTCGATGACGATTGATTTTAACAAATTTTCAAATTTCCCGCTCCTTCGCCTCAAGCCAGCTGTCACTCCCACTTGGTCCTAATAACGAACCGGTGACCATAAACGGTAATCAAAAGTCCAAACGGTGCTACTTGACTGGTCTTCGACAGGGTCGTAGAACTCGGGTGAAGTCACGTGATCCTGATTGATCTAACGATCAGGTGCGAGGAAGATCGGAGATCAAAGCCAATCGTCCATTGTCCGTGCAACATCCACGGACAGACTTCCTGTCCGGTTGCGATCGCGTCATAAATACAAATATATATCTATATCTATATATAAACCACAGCATATAGTTGGTTTAACAAAAGTCCGTATGTGACATACGTGACATCTCGCACCTGCAGACCTTCATGATTATGCAGCCAGCATACGTATTTCGCACCTGATAAAAGTCAACGTTCCAATATGGTCAACGTCCAATAAATTTCAAAGGACAAAAAGACCGAAGGGAACGAGTATCGTGATCGTAAAAAAAAAATTTTTTTTTTTCTCAAAATAACCCAACAATCCCAATAACCATTCAGTGACGCTAAACCATCGTAACGTCAATGACAGACGCGCAATTAGCGCACGTCGATTATTAGCCACTTCGGGAAGTTTTCAGATGCTTGATTCTTGCGCACCAGATTTAGAACGCTGTGCTTGGTTGCTAGAGGGGAAACCACGAGGGACGTGTCTGCCCTGCGTCACTTTGCCTCTACACGCGAATACACTTCCCGTAATATGCACTTGCGCGCCACCAGACAGACCGGAGTGACGCGTACGTAACGCGTAGTTCAGATATTCCCCTATAGGTGTACGTCAAATGCGAGTATAATGCACGCGCGGTTCTAATAAGCACTTGCGTGTTAAATAGACAAGTATATCTATATACAAGCATATACTGTGTATAAACATAGTATAGGAAGGATCCAGGCACCTTATGAATATAGTACACCTAATGCATTGCAGGGTTAGGTACATCATGCTGATAGGTGTGTATATATATATATATATATGTGTGTAGTACACATTAAATTCAATGCACAGTCTAGCTATAGTGTATATGAATATATATATATATATATATATTTGTTGGTTTCTTCGCGTAGAGAAACCGCGTACACGTGTAATGGCTGGGCAGCACGTGTATATAAATAGATAGTTAGGGTCAATGGACAGAGTTAAAGAGACGAGCGTGAATCGTGAGAGCTGTGAATTCATTCACCTGATGCGTGCGGCCAATTGGAAAGAAGGAAATAATAGAGGGAAAGAATATAGAAAAAGGTAAGAGACGCGAAAGGTTCTCGAAACGATTTTCGCGCCTGAACGACTTTTCGCGTTGGACCCTGTGAAATCCTATGGGGTTTACGTGTTATTATTTCTTTCTGAATAAATGAAAAAAAAAAAAAATAAATAAATAATGCGACGAAAGAAATACGTGTATCCCGTTAAGGGATTTCGTGGGTGATTTATGTTCTCACGGGGTTAGCTATACACTAGGGGTGGTTCGGTTAGTTTTGTATAATTTCGAAATAAACGGAAGAAGGGAGGTGTCGAGCGTTGAGAAATTTTGATTATTTTTTTAAGTCAAAAATTTTTGGAAATTTTCAAAAATTCACCAAGCTTCGACATTGTTGTTGTTTTTTGCGAAAATTCAATCGCAATATGTTTATCCATAGTGGACACGTGGCACTGACTGACGTATGTAAATCTGTCGCAATTAAACGTTCCAGTGAATAGCCCATGCATGGTTAATACACTTTTAGATCACTTGCTTATTTTACCACTGAAACTCGCTGACCGTCATAAGATGCTTGTGATATATTTTCACGTTTGAACTTCCCGCCGATTCGCTGGCGCCTTGATAATTCGAATTGCAGCATCGAATAACACGAATGACAATTAAAGGCTAAATTGTATATATATATATGCTTCCCCAGTGTCAATCAAACATTATTACAGGACAATCCACGAGGAAGATAAAATAAATCTGACTGACTATCCGATCGATCGAATCGTTCAATGATCCAGCGATCGACTCGTGATTTGAATTACCGTTAGACGTTTAGCGGCGAGTCCAGCCAGTCAGATGGGAACTTTACGTCGTTATAGACCGAGCGTTGTTCGATTAGATAAAAAAAAAAATTAAATACACCATTCAAATAGTAAAGCGAGTTATCAGTGAAGGGGATGAGAAAAAACCACGTGCTCTGTCAAACTACACTTTCTTTAGTGACAGCTGCACGTCGTCCGTGTCCAATATAAAAATTCTCCCAATCATTATTCTCAGGATGCCTATCAATGATATTTCTACAGCCGCTGTACGTATTTACAAAAAAAAAAAAAATATCGTCAACTCATATAAGTGTGTCTTCGAATCGATCAGACCAAACGACTAGTCGATTGTCTTCGAGAGCGTCAATATTTACTTGGTCCGCGTCAACGTCATTTTCGCCTCCCAGTCGACCACGTGGCTTATCCAACTACTCGACCCGCCTAAGCACGTTAATACTTTGTCCGTAAACCAAAGCGCGAGCAGTGCTGAGTAAAGTAAAAATACGCCATTTATTTTTGGAGCCACCGTGGGACCATGCTGGAGCAAACAGCATCAGCAAGATGAACCTTTTCTGCTTTGACTCTCTGCCCGTCATCTTCAACCACCTCCAGCGCCCCCCTACGACCGCGTACCCGAAATGACATCGATGACGTCCATTTATAACAGAAGTTGACAAACCGCGGCTTGGTTATCGTCAAGCATTACGACGGACACGAAGCATCGACCGAGTACAGGAATCGTCAAACCGAATACAAAGCAGACGTCGTTAGGCACATGAAAAAGAATAGCTTCTAATTATCGTTACCCCCATTGCCGATCGCACAGACGGGTCAGTGTGAGACAATAAACTTTCCAGGGAATCAGTGACTTCATCGTTTCCTGTACGTGCGTGATATCGGCCTGGACGACTTTTATTTTTTTTTCATTCCTACCAAACAAATAAGACAGGTCACTTCCCGTCCTGGATCCACGTCGTTTCCGGTTTGAATAAACAGCCACACGTATTTCGTACACGACGGACGGTCTGAATGTGTCAAAAAAAAAAGCCGATAAAAAATTTTTTTTTAATTACCAAAAAAAAAATTCCTAAAAAAAGACATCCCGTTAACTAGGTAACACGCAGTATACATGTAGACAAGTCAATAAAGTGTCAGGAGAAATCTAAATGACGTGTATCCGCACGAAATGTCATTAAAAGATAAAAGTCTTGAGTACCCATAAAAGAAATACACCCAGATAAGGGTAAAATATTCAAGGACCATTCAGCACCCACCATTCCAGCCACAAGACCCAGCCGACTCATCAAACTCGCCTGTGTCGCAAATGAGAAAAAATTTCTCTCGCCTAAACGTAACAATCGAATAAACAACACAGCCAAGGGTTGTTAAAAATCGTGACGATTAACAGTTACGAAAATATGCAATCACATCCATCCCTTGGTTAATAAACATTTCAAGTACACACACTGTGCGCGCGTCAACCCCCGTCGGCACTGGTCGATTAGGTTTTCGTATGCGACCTAACCCAACCCGACCCAAGCTGCGCGGCTCTGGCAAGAAAAAACAAAAAGTCGTAACAAAAGGGTGCGGACGTAGCTCGACGCGAACGCTCTTACAGCAGGGCAAAGACTGTTCCGTATGAAGCTACTGTACTCGCAGGGACTGTCACGCATTCTCACGCACTACCCCCACTCCGTGACTCCGTGACTCTCCGTATGCACGCGTTTACCCGTGACGCGCGTCCACGCATATATGCACGCGTGCGTGCCCACGCCCCACCCTTAGAAACCGAGGGAGGTTAAGTCCAGAGTATAGACAGCAGTTGTATTTCACTTAAGAATATACGTACGTATCAAACCACTCGCTCCATATGACTAATATATATATATATATATATAGAGTCCACGTATCCGATAAAACCACATACGAGGCGTATATCATCACATACGTATTTGGAGCAAGTAACACGCGATTATCATGTACGAATAAAAAAAAAAAAAAGTTTTAGTTCAAAGCCTCCGGGTATATACGATTGGAGTAAGCAGGCACGCACTGTACACACGTGGACACGTGTGACGTTATAAGCACACCTTTTACTTCCGTCCTTGGGTTAGCACCCTAGTGGATCCAGGGCTGTTTGACGTGGGTAGATATACCCTATGAATATATGTATAGCCCTGTAAGTAATTTTGTTATTATTATTATTTCTTTAATATATGACTACTTAAAGTGATGCTGCTATTTACCATAAGTCTCCTGTATGTATGAGACACGTGGACGTATACTGGTACTGGTTGACAGGCTTGTGGTAAGTCGTGGGTTTGTAAAGAGGAATGAAATTCAATTAAAAAATGAATTAAGTTAATTGCCCGATGGGCATGTACTATCGCCATGAGACTCTTATCAAATACCAGAGAAGGTACGTGGTTACTGTATAAGAGGATAGTGTGTTTCCATGGGCAGCCGTGTGTGTCGCATGGTATCTATATGATGGGTATTGAACGAATATGAAATATACGTGCGAATGAGCATGTCCGATTAAATGCATAGGACTGATCCCAGACGTAATAATTATTAATGTTGGTCAATAACTGTACATACCGATCCGTTATACGTTTCAGATACTTATTGGACGTATATGGACGTTGCGTATACGTATATGTCCGTGGGTGATATATGCGGCTGGGAGTTTTCAAAAAGCCATTTTATTCACGTTCAGCGAAGTAACGCTTGGACGAGTGGATACTTTCGAAATAATTAGACGTATAATTAATGAGAGCCGTTAATCGAAGCTGTCTAGAAATGCCTAACGAGAGACTCGATAAGAGGCTGACTAATTTTCGTGGTAAGTCACGCCAAGGTCACGGGAGTCCGACGCCACTGTTATACAGCGAGATACCATAGAGGACAGTTGTGGTGTCTCTGGAAGAAAATGATCGGTACAACTGGGTCATCCAGTAGGTTGGGATACGATGACGAGGTATTCTCCACGGGAAAAGAATCACTAA